>OU862906.1:52672298-53042298 GCA_917880885.1 Limnephilus marmoratus | reverse complement strand
GTGAGTCCTTCGCTACGTTGAGAGCTGCGGATGCCGGAAACTTGGTCACTCAAGAGCATTGGTGACCTTCCTCTGCTTCTTTTGCCTTCCACTTTGCCAGTGACTATGAGTTTCTCAAAGTTGGAGTCCTCAGTTTGACGTATAACGTGTCCAAAGTATCTTAAGATATTGCAATAAGCCCTCAAGTATCTTGTAGGCAGATACTTGAGAGTCTGCCTGAGATGCCTGGGTCTTCCAGAATGGACACATTCACGCACGCCCGCCACAAACCCACAGACATTTCGCTTTATTTATTAGTAGTTTATTTTTCTATCGGCTTTTTTTGGTGTTGACCAAAAAGAAGCGGAGCCAAAAAGACCATTAACATTGACGCATAAAATAATACTTATTTGTTAAGTATTTTTATTTATTTATTTATTCATTCATTCTCTACACAATTTATTCATAGTTGTGAGAGAACTTTGACTGTCCAACTTGGAAGAATTGCCGTTTTAATACAGTCATATTAACAAGCATGGGATATAGGATATTATCCCAATTAGACTGGTACAGAATATCATCAATTAAAAAAGCTGAATGAATATTTGTGTAAGTCACATAAAACGCATTTTATAATTATACTCTAACACAAAACATCAAACTTAAATTTCTACTACGGGGTAAGTCGTTACATAGTAATATTATAAAATCTAAAAAATAACTCATTCATTGCAAAACCACAGGCGAAACGATGGAAATTTATTCAAATATTTTATTGTAATTTCAAAGTCTTGAATGGGCTAATCGCCCAAATCAGTTATTTTCTGAAGAAAGTGAAACAGTTTTTTTCTCGTTTCAATTTGAAACAATCCTGGCTTGTCGCGGATTGTCATTAGATGTAGTAACTATGTAAATTAAAGTAGTAATGGAGTTAAATTCCCGCCTTTTTCGTGTTCATCGCCTTCAAGATAATTTTATTTTTATTCACGCGATTCCGAATCCACGAAGGATGTTTTAATGAATATTTTATGTATATAATTCCGAGAGCAAGTGATTACTTTGATGCATATTGATGTTAACTCATTCAAAGATAAAAATTTATCTAATTAACATTGAACAAAGTAATAGAGTACCTGAAAGGTGAATGAAATAGGAAGATAACGATGCATTTATTTTTTATTAGGTAATAAATAGTTTCATTCACCTTACTCGTAAGACTTCGGATTTATGGCAATGTGATGTCGAAGGAAAAGGGAAGAGCAGGAGACAAGTAAGAGAATGGATAAAATTTGGCAAATCAAATAATGCCATGAAAAAAAAATGAACCCTGTTAAGAGTCCCAACTGCTACCTACTACCCGGAGCCAGTACGAATATGGCACCCTCATTTGGGATACGTTGTTTTTGTGTAACAAAAACTGCTAAAGCCATCTGAAAGCAACGTTTCGAAACTGATTGGTAGTCTTTCACCAAGGCGATAGGGTATCCTACCACTCTGGAAAGTGGGGCAAATATAGTGTAGGAAAAAATAGTTTATATTAATAAAATGTGAAGTAACTAGTAATGATGAACTGAAATTTAATTGTGTTGTTTATTTTTCTGCAAATTTTTGCGTAGGTGCTGTTTTTTTAATGACAAAATCGGGTCATTTGATTTACTAATGAACATGTAGAGTTGTCATTTAAAAGGTATCATTTTAACAATACTCTCCGGGAACATGAATCAAATTAAATCTAGGCACTGAAATGACAGGTTTCTTTTGGAGACGGAAGAAAATGTGAAATATTTGGACGAGATCATTTTGAAATTAAAATAAACCCGGGTGAATAAATACGTTAAAATAGCCTTGAATCTGCGAGAATCGCTTTGAGAGGCCGAAAGGAATAAACAACGCATATGGTTTGGGTTCCCTATATGTACCTTATTCATATCATGGCCCCAAAATTAAATAAAAAACCTAGAACATATTTATTGTGTGTAAATGATTTAAGTTAACTTAAGCTGTAAGAAGATAATAATAACCATTTAAGAAGAAGATAACACTAATAATCAAAACGAAAATATGAAAGAAAACAAGAGAATACATTGGTGGGAATAACCTTAAAAATTGATAAAAAGAGAGTTTTTGTTGTAGCTAGGTACTCGAAACTGTATTATTTCGGCCGACCACCGAATTTATTAATACAAGTACACGACCACCGCTGGGGTAGTGTACTTGTATTATCGCCGCTAGGCGGCGCGGGCCTCAATTCAATTTCAATTCAATTTATTTCAATTCAATTTATTTAATTCTTTCAAAAACATTACAAAATTTTAAATTTCAATGCGTTTTTAAAATACATTTGTAACAGTATTACATTAAACATAAATATAAATGGTAAGCAAAAAAAAAACTATATGAGCATCAATTGAGCTTGCCTTTTAAAGGCAGCTTCACTGACGCTAAATATGTCGATATCCGAATTAATTCTGTTCAACAGCAAAATTGCTCTCCCGATCGGCATGACCATTGGCAAGTTAGTCCTGCAGGCCGGAAGATAGAACAGCCTATGCTGTCGATGGCGAAGATAACCATCGGGAATATAAAAATGAATATTCTCCAAGATAGCTGAGTTCTCAAGCCATCCACGAATCAATCTGAAGAAATGCGTAGCAATGTGTACATCCCTTCTGACACGTAGATGGTTCATTCCGAGCATACCCAAAAGAAAGTCGGTAGGATAGAGCCACGGGTAATAGCCGTACTCCCTCATGTACAGAAATCTCAGAAATTTTTTCTGAACTCTCTCCAACATGAGGGAATATTTTGCTTGGTGCGGACTCCAAATTATCGACCCACTTTCAAGTCTACTCCTTACTAAGGAATTGAATAGAATTATGAGAACCCGGGTGTCTTTAAAATTCCTTGCAGTACGCAGAACAAAGCCCAGCATTCTCAATGAAGTGCTACAAGCCATCTGAATGTGAGTATGAAATGTCAGCCTACTATCAAACATGATTCCAAGGTCCTTCATGGTGGAGACACGTTTTAGACTTCGGGCGTCCATCGTATACCGGTAATACCAGGTATGACACGCCCTAGTGAATGACAAAATTAAACATTTAGATATATTGAACTCAATCCGATTTCTTTTACTCCAGTCAATAATTCTATCAATATCTGACTGGAGTCGACTGCAGTCCTCTAGGGTTAGTATTTCTAAGAATAGTTTCAGGTCATCAGCAAAAAGAAGAAACCTGGAGTGCAGAATTACTTCTGAAATATCATTAATAAATATGGAAAAAAGGAGTGGGCCTAAATTGGAACCTTGGGGTACTCCTGATCGTACAAAAAATAGAATAGACTGGAATAGTCCATGAGATACAAACTGTTTCCTGTCTGCAAGATAGCTAGCAAAAAAGGTGAGTAGTCTCATTGAGAATCCTATTTCAGCCAGCTTATTGAGTAAGACGTCGTGATTAACAGTATCGAAGGCTTTTGAAAAGTCATTATACGAACAATCTACCTGATGGCCTTTATCTAAAGATTTTGATACGTAATCAGTAAACACCAATAAGTTGGTTTCTGTAGATCGACCTTTTCTAAATCCGTGCTGTTCTGAAATTAAGTACGGCTCCACTTGTGGCAGTGTGTATTTATGAATAATCGATTCGAACAGTTTGGCCGGTGCAGATAGTATTGCTACTGGCCTAAAATTTTCTACAGAGGTCTTTGTACCGCTTTTATAAATCGGACAAATCTTCGAAATTTTCCAGGAATCAGGAAATACACCGGTTTCCAGGGAAAGATTAAATAAGAAACTAAGTGGCTTTTTTAAAAACTCGGCACAACCTTTAAGGAAGAATACTGGAAGAAAATCTGGACCAAGTGAATATGTATTTTTCATTTTTCTAATGGAAGTTTCTATATCTGATTCATCAATTTGATTAATATCGATATTCTGGGCTCCCTTTATATTCAACTTGGCAGCAATATTTGTATTTAGTAATGGAGACTCATTACTATACACGGATTGGAAGTGTGTTGCAAAAGCGTTAGCTACGTCTACTCCACGAACTTCCCGATCACAATGCGTCATGGTGTCTTGAATACCACCATCTTTTCTCAGTGATTTGACGTAGTCCCAAAACATGTTTGGATCATGCTTGATTTCGTGTTCAATAGAATTTACATATAATTGGAAAGCAGTGCGTATATTGCGCTTAACCACGGCTCTATGCACACTGAACAAATCATAGTCACCTCGACAGCCGGCAGCCTTCCATTTTTTATGGAGAGCATGTTTCTTCCTAATGCTCGCGATGGTATCTTGACAGAACCACTTCGGATATCGACGACCACCTCTACTGGGAGGTTTCCTAGAGAAACAGGCATCAAAAATATTGTAAATACAAGCATAAAAATGATGTACCGCCTCATTTATAGTGCAAAAATTGTACAGTTCTTGCCAATCTAGTTGGCTCATCATATTGTACAGTTCATAAACATCGCCCTGCCCAAAATTCCATCCACGCAAAGCATTCTTGACATTAGTGTTGGGTAGGACACGATATCAGGATGAGTTTGTATGAGGTATTCAAATATTGAAATGAGGTGTTGAGGTGTCCCACCTCATTTGAGGTGAGGTGGTGAGGTGTTACAAAATATTTTCGCTCACAGGGGGGGGGGGGGGGGGGGGGTGGCTAGATAATTTCAGGGAAGTTGTTTTTTCCTTCAGCTTGATTTTTTTGGTTCAGAGGTGTTGGTTTTCTAATAAATACCAGGGTGGCGGTAGCCATACCCGCTTCCAGTGTCTGTTGTTTTTGTAATACGAAAAATGGATATAAAAAAGGCCTCCCCCCCCCCCCCCCCTCTCAACCCCCTTCTTCCCCCTTCACCACCTCTGATCCCCCCCCCTACACCCCCCCCCCCCCTCTTATCCGTCCCCCTCCTCAGCAACTCCCTCCATCTCATCTCAACACTGGCTCATCATCCCTCCCTTGGGAGCTGTTGGGACTCTTGTGCGGTATTTGCATAACATATAACAATAATTTAAAATAAAAATATATTAAAAAAAAAATTTTTTTGGAGCAGTTGGTACTGTCGTGCGGTGTTAACTTATCAATACATAATTTACAATAAAAATATTTAGAATAAAAAAAAAATTAAGCAGTTGGGACTCTTGTGCTCATAAATTATTGTTATGTTTATTCGCATAACAATAATTTACAATAAAAAAATATTTCAAAAAAAAATTTTTTTTGGAGCAGTTGGGACTCTTGTGCTCATAAATTATTGTTTTGTGTATTCACATAACAATAATTTACTATAAAAAAATATTTAAAAAAAAAATTTTTTTTGGAGCAGTTGGGACTCTTGTGCTCATAAATTATTGTTATGTGTATTTATTTATTTATTATTAGTTTCAATAGCAAGGTTTCTACATATATGTATAATGTATAGATTCATTTTTTTTTCACAGACCTCCCCACTAGGATTTCCTGTTCTGAGGTGGCCTGTAGTTTTTTAAAATATTTGTATTTGGTTATGGATAGTCTTTATATCGTCTTCATGATATTTGTAATTTTATTATCACTTTGATCTCTCAGCGATGTTTTTACTTTTGTTTTAAATGTATTCATTTCCTTTATATTTTTGATTTGATCTGGTAGAGCATTGTATAATTTCATAGCATGGAATTTATTATTTCTCTGTCCAAAAGATGTGTTCACGTAACAATAATTTTCAATAAAAAAATATTAAAAAAAAATTTTTTTTTTGAGCAGTTGGGACTCTTGTGCTCATAAATTATTGTTTTGTGTATTTACATAACAATAATTAACAATAAAAAAAAAATTTAAAAATAAAAAAATTTGGGGCAGTTGGGACTCTTGTGCTCATAAATTATTGTTATGTGTACTCACATAACAATAATTTACAATAAAAAAATGTTTTAAAAAAAAATTTTTTTTTTGAGTATTCACTTAACGTGTGCGGTATTCACTTAACAATAATTTAGAATAAATGAATATAAAATTGCGGGGCAGTTGGGACGCTTCTGCGGTATTCACAGTATATGAATGGCTTACCCCATCACCACCTCACGGTTCTAATACAAAAATGTCATAGAATATACAAACACTTCACGCCTCACCACCTCATACATTTGTCCCAAACTATGAGTGACATGACGTGTAGTTTAATACATCAACCACCTCACACCTCACCTCATATTTGTCCCATACGTGACAACGTGACATGACATGTAGTCCAGTACACCAACCACCTCACACCTCACCTCATATTTGTCCCCCCTTCATATTTGTAGTAATACAAAGAAAAAGAGTTGGTACAAATACATATTGTGAGGTGGGGGGACATTTTACGTGTTTGTATGGGACATTTTAGGTGCCTCTTGTATGAGGTACTCAATTGACATTACTTGCAATTTTGAATCTCTCACGGCAGGACGCTTATAAATATTTGTATTCATTGTAAACTACCGTGCAATAAATTAACCAAGTTTATAACTACCCTCTTTGTTATTTATAACCCGTGTATTTTGACGTAGCGCTAATGGAGTCAGATTAAATCATCAATGGTAATATTTACAACTAAAGCAACGCGTTAAATTGTAATAAAAATTAAATAATAATTGAATTAAATTAGAAAATAATATTTAATAAAAAGCAATAATTTGTTAAATTAATTTTATTGTTTTTATTTCTTGCTAGAGCAATCCCGATGAGTCACAGAACTCATTTTAGGACAGGAGGAACATACAATTCATGGGTGGGAGGAATAAAATTTTACATGGGAATTTATATTATATTAAAAATTATTTTCCATGGGTTCATTTCTTTTGCATTTTTACTTCAAATAATGTTAGGAATCACTGGTTAAAGTAAGTGAAGTAGGTACGGCCATTAACACACTGTGTAGAAGAGGATAATATTAAATGGAAAAAAAAGAACCGCGTGAGGTAATTTTACGCTCACTTAGTTATTTTCAACAATTAATAAAATAATAATACTTTATTTTTTAACATTATTTTTCAAAGGGAGGAAGTAATACTAGGGGCAGTCAAAAAGTAGTGCCTCCTATTTTCTTGTACCTAAATAAAGTTAGTTAAGTGAAAAATAGGAATCTGGTACAATTCCTCAAATCTTCTTTTACAATCTGCTGCAGTAGATACTTTTTTGCATCAACAGGTGGCATTACGGCAGTCGCTTAAAATGGCCGACATCGATGTTCGTATTAGACAGCGTTCTGTGATTGATTCTTCACTGTAGAAGGTGAAACGCCCATTCGCAATCTTGAAAGACTGAAAAATGTGTGATGCAACAGTGGACGTCTGCACTGTTAGACGATGTGTTCGTCACTGTAACGAAGCTGAAGGACAAACACCGCTGGTTGACGAAAAAGTGACTAAGTGAAAAAGCACGCAACATTGACCGAGTTGATGACATCATTCGTGGTGACCACAGATAACTACATATGTCGCATTCTTTCCCTCAACAAAGGCAGTGTGATGACGAATATTCGACAACTGATTATTCAACAAAAGTTTGTGCAAGAAACTTAACCGGCCAGAGTAAAGAAACAAGAAAAAACAATAGCCTAACAAACCCTTGCAGTGCTTTGTTTCCGGAAAAAATTGTTACCGGAAATTTGGATTCATTTCAATGGAATTGCATCACTAAAACCCACCAAGGGCAAAAATATCAAAACTGTGTCGGCCAGGAAAGTTATGGCGACGGTGTTCTGGATGTGACCTTGCTTTTTACAACACTGTGATACATGCCGTTGTTAAGGGCCCGCAACCCGGATTTGTACCGATTTATTACATATTTCCCTTAAACACGAAGTTTTAAAGCTCTTAAAAAAATATATGTTATTATTGAAGATAATATCTAGACTTTGCCCGCGCCTAAACGCAAATTATATAAAATTCCCTCGATAGAAAAAATTATTATTAACACGTTTGTTTCAGTTATTTTACAAGTTATATGTATGAAAAATTCGCAGTGTTTCTTTAAATGCTGTTTAAGATAATGCCTGCGAGATTTTTGCTCTATTTTAAACGAGTCGTGTTTTATTAAACATTTTCGCAATTTTCGCATCGATTTTGTTGCTGTAAATGTTAACGCTCTCCTCTACGATTCGTAATTTTGTATCTCTCCATCTTCTTCTTTTCGGGCCCGGTTGCAGAGCCTTAAAAGACGGGCCAAAGCTGTGGAAATGGACGGAGATTATATTGAAAAGTAACAAATTCATCGCCAACAGTGTAGTTTCCAACTCATGTACCTAATTGCATTTTTTTTTATTTGGACATTTAAAGAAGAAAAAAATAGGAGGCATTACTTTTTGACTGCCCCTAGTACATAACTTTCAACATTATTGCCGAGTCAATTCAATGAATTATTTTCCCAAAAGAGATTTCACGGCGAAATTATTAATTAATTAGGTCCTTCTTTGGTCTCAAAGTATATTATGAAGGGGTTTTCTAGCTTTTGCTTGAAGCCCGCAACCCCACTGTTACGACTTTGGGAGGGCGCCGCAAAACCGTCTGATGTTTTATTGACGGCCGGCGTGGTCGAGGGGTAAGGCCCTTGACTCGCAATCCGAAGATCGCGGGTCGGATTCCGGCGGGCGCAAATATATTTTATTTGATTAATTTGTGTTATTTCACAATGAATTCATTTACAAATAATATATTTGCGGCACGTTCCAGAGTGGAATATACTCGTACTCCACGTACCTATCGCCCTGGTGTAATACCACCATTCAGAATTGAAACGTTGCTTGAAATAGCTTAAGCTGTGTTTGGTGACCAAATCAGAAAAGCCAGGTACTTCCCCACCCATCCCCCTCCCCTTCCCCATCTCCTTCCCCTCCCCACTACCTTTAGCCTCACAACATACCCCAATTGGGGATGCCATAGTCTCACTGACTACTGGCTCTAGTCAGTTGGGACTTGGGACTCGAGGTATTCACATAAAAAAACCAATCTTATAAAAAATTAAAAACCACAAATCGATATAAATAATATAATTATTTCGTCTTAAATTAATTTTATTTTGCATGAACCCCACCGCAAAGGCATGATTGACAAGAATTATTATCATTTTTGTTAGTCCTTACAACTACGTTTGCTCATCGCTACACCTGGTTGAAGTAAAGGGGAGCTCATTCAACCGTTTTATCGAAACTTTTAGAAATCAATAAGATTGACTTCATTTTGAAGGGTAGGTCCGTTTTATTTATTGGCGGATTATACGCTCTTCACGCTCAGAAATAATATTTCAAAGGGTTTACTTGTATAATATTCTGAGATGAAAGCAGTGTAAGTGTGTTCCCAGAAAGGGTAATTGAGATATTTATTGGCGTTTCTATTCATGGCTTTAAGCTTCAAAGACCGCTTTCATAATAAATTGGAATGTTTTATTTTGCCACTTCTTGGCATTTATTTTAAATAAAAATATTGCCGAACTAAGGGAACCTTAAAAATATATTCACTTTCAGCAACGATTTACTACAACGATATCTTTTTTATTTTTCAGCCAAATATTTCCAAGTGATTTTTCGTTGGTTTTCGTAAATCACTGAATTGATAATAAATACTAGAAAATGCCTTCAATGTAAAATTGAGTAGAAACCAATGTCGCCACTTACGTACCTTTTGGTTCTATCCAAGTTCTATCCCATTTATCATGTGCTCTCTCTTACATTTGCGTGGCATCGTATATCGCCATCGCGTGTGAATTTCGTAATGATGATGAAACACAGTTGTGTATTAGAAATATTAAGGTCCGATTTGCAAGATTTTTGGATCACGAAACATGCCCATATCGCTTTTCTTGTGTTCTTCAAATATATTGTAAATGGTGCATGACGTGGAATATCTAAATGCTTTGTAATTTGAAAGACTATTAAAAAAGAGCCTGCGATTGCAAAACTACGCAAAATGTGTGATGTCTTCCAATAAATCCAACTAAAACTCAAACCAATGCTTTTGTCTTCTCCAAGTAATTGGACTACCTACCTACTATAATCTGTCAGTCTGCCTAATGCATATTGGACATACGAGTACAACAAGGGGCGTTCAATACTGTTGCTTAATATGTGTAGGGTGCCAATAGATATCGCCAAATCACTCTGCTTTGACTTAATTCTACACGTTGGCTACGAGTCACGAACATAGTTCAGTTTCATTAATTTGTTTGCATTATGCGACACATGAGGTATTCAACAACTGATTCCATCATATGTGACCAATATCGGCATTAGGAATAATCTTACACAAGCGCAACTTTAGCTGAATTCAGCGCCGTCACAATTTGGGTTAATTATTTTTGTGCATCTCAAAGCACAACAAAAAGCTCTGATATATAGTAACAAATGCGCAAAGACTGAATTCAGAGTGCTGTATCAAGTTGTTCAATAATAATAAACAACAGAATGAATAATACTATAACAGCTGTTAGATGGGTGAGCTTAAAGCTTGCGATAACTTTACTGTATTAAGATATCAACAAAGTTAATTCGAAAAAACGTCTTCAGTCAGACATTATGATATCAGTTACACCTTTCCAGAAAATAAACATCGATACACACTGCAATCACTTATCAAAACAAGCAGCACATTCTATTAAAAGTAAATACGTGAAAGGCAGCCATCAACAATCAACACTATCGTAACGATAATAATATTATTAATACCGATCCCTTTGATTTCGATAGCTGACACAAACTGATGACCACGCGCGATCAAATAATAAATATCGTCATTGTGTTTCTTATCTTTTAGAATACATAAAATATGTAGGTAACCATTTTGAAAGGATCAATTTCATCTCTCCATTCAAATGATAACAGCCACCTGAAGATTGGACGCTTTAAATTTAAAATAACACTTGGGAGTCTGCCCCAGATCGTGCGCAGTTGGTATGCCAGCTGCTGTCAGTCGCCCCGCCATGCCACCTGGCCAATAAAAGTGGTAACATTTTATTTGTGAGGGCAACACCCGGCTGCGGCACGCGTCGAGGCACACCCGCACCGAATCGACGATCAGGTAGGTAGTAGGTACTCCCAAAGCTCAGGTAAAGTTTGCCACGTTGGCGACAGTTTGACAGTGTTACGGGTAGGAACTACTGGTTGTTTTTTGTTGCATTCTTTTGAACATTTTAAGAAAATAATAGAAGATATTGAACGTCTCGAATTATTATTTTTTTATGTTTCCTCCTGTGTATGTGTAGGTAGGAATATTTAAAAAAAAAAAAATTATTTATATTTTTGAATGTAGCTATTACTTTGTGGTTATCCATTATAGAATAATGAAATAATTTTACTTTGTATAAACCACTTATGTGATGTGCAAATCCGACCGGTTTCGGAACAAACGTTCCTTCGTCAGGGAAAGCTTATACTAAATTGACAGTTTCGAACAATGTTTTATTATGGTAGGGGTGGAGCTGTTGCTAGATAATAATGTAGATTGGGTAGGTAGGTATTAGTGTAGAGTGGGTGGGTAGGGGAACAAATCCATGATTGGGCTATATGACAATATTTTTTGTTTGTTGATAATAGATTCATTATTTTTAAGGGATTTTTTAATTTCCAAGGCTTCTAAGTTATCTAAACGTTTTCCTTTATGATTAATATGAAGAATATTTATCCCTGTACTTTTTTCAAAACTCTGGTTATTTTCAATGATATGGTTAGCAAACTCAGTTACCCTACCATAATAAAACATTGTTCGAAACTGTCAAATTAGTATAAGCTTTCCCTGACGAAGGAACGTTTGTTCCGAAACCGGTCGGATTTGCACATCAAATAAGTGGTTTATACAAAGTAAAATTATTTCATTATTCTAAAAAATTATTTATTGAAAAAACATAATTGATACAATGTATAAAACATATGAGGAGTTAAACCAACAATTCTTAGTAGGCAGGTATCGTAACGTTTCATTCTTATAATTATTACCCATTTTGGTATCTTTATCTTTATTTGAAGATGTATCCCATAAAAAACTGTTTGTGTTTTTTTACAATTAATGTTCATTAAAACTATTTTTTCATTTAAAATTTGTTTTATTATTATTATTTTTTTTAGTTAAAGTCTCAGTACAATGTTTTGGTTGTGTTTTAATTTTTTAAAGTTATTTATAATGAATCTTATTTTTTCTGGTAATTGGAAGATACATTTTATTGATAGTTATTTGTTTTTCTGTTGACCAATAGTTTTTTTGAAGTATCGAAATCGGTAACATGTATTTTTGTCTGAGATTTTTAGTGTTTCAACTGCAGCAATTATTATATTATAACTTAATATCAGACGCGGCCAGACGCTGCTGTGGTTAACGAAACACAACGCCACGCCATTACCAACCTTAACAACCAACGCCATCTGTTAAATCAAATCCAAACCGCCTACATGCCAGTCCGCTGCCCGCTTTATTTATATATTGCTATCAATTTACACAAAACCTTGACAAGTTATATATCTAAAAACCTTCCTCGTGAATCACTCTATCTCTTAGTGAAAACCGCATTAAAATCCGTTGCGTAGTTTAAAAGATAAGCGCACAGACAGCGGGAGCGACTTCATTTTATACTATGTAAAGATTGGAAAACACATTTCGATCATCTCTTAGATCGATAACTGAATTATCTATTGAAAAGTTGAATTAATCAAAACGTTCTCAACAAACAAAGTTCGAAGGTCGAGCCTGAACAAAGATGGCAATTGACCACAACGTGATTTGGTATATATAATGATTCTCAAAACTCTGTTTTTAAAAGATATACCTTTCGATGAACTAATAACCGTCGGAGCTGGCAAACAGTACCTACCTAAATTGTTTTCTTGAGGCGAAATTAATATTATTTTAGTCATTGTTTGATTTCATTTTACAGCTTTTAAAAGCGCGCTTTAAGTAAGACTCAAGTGTTTTTTTTCTAAAATTATATCGAGTTTTATTATTATTGTCTATTCAACATACAATATAGAAAATAGAAACTAACGATGATGATGCCATGAACTGTAAAAGGTTTTTTGCTTCATTTTATTACATAATTTCACTCGATAGAACGAAACTTAATTTTGGGCCTAAATTCATCCATTTTTTTAACTATGCCAAAAATAACCGCTCTCATCACTCGGCACGGTAGGTGCCAATTTAACATTCCAGTGGAGTAATAATTAATTCAAAATGTCAGATTTTATTCCCAAACGCGCATTTTTATCACTAAATCGTCGGTAGTTAGTAACCGGCTCCAATGGCGAGCTATTAAGCAGATTCACATGCGCAACAATGTGAAATGAATGGTAAATGTTTCATTATTGGTTCCCATTACTGGGTGTAATTGGTCAAATACAAATTCAGATCAAATGGTAGTGCATCTGATAATTTATTGAGGAAGGTTCGAACCAATGAATTATATATGGTCGTGACAAATTTTTGTACATCAATCGAAGGAATTCCATGACAGTTAAGGTTTATAGTAGTATTTTTTTTTTGGGAAGCGAGTGGACGAACTACAAAAAAATAACAATCTGAAAAGATCCTACTTAATAATATACGTGTTTTAAATTTTACGCGACTGACAAATGGCTATTAGTGTAGGTAAATGGTTGTTTATCAGTTGTGTAATATTATTTTATCGAAGGAAGTAAATACTTTGTGGTGTGACATTATATATTAAATGAAAAAATACACTTTGTAAAACACTACTTTTTATTAAAATTAATATTTAACAGCCAACCAGGTTTCGCTTAGCTCAAGCTTCATCAGGGCTTATTATATTGTATCAACACAGTTGATATAATAAGCACTTTGTAAAACACCACTTTTCATTAAAATTAATATTTAACAGCCAACCAGGTTTCGCTTAGCTCAAACTTCATCAGGGCTTATTATATTATATCAACACAGTTGATATAATAAGCACTTTGTAAAACACCACTTTTCATTAAAATTAATATTTAACAGCCAACCAGGCTTCGCTTAGCTCAAGCTTCCTGGGCTTATTATATTATATCAACAAAGTTGATATAATAACCTCTGATGAAGCTTGAGCTAAGCGAAACCTGGTTGGCTGTTAAATATTAATTTTAATGAAAAGTGGTGTTTTACAAAGTGTTTTTAATTCATGTAATATGTGTAATATTATTTAATAAGGACGTTTATTGGTAACGTATTTAGGCGGGTTATGCAATACACATGTTTGTAGTTAATTTTTTTATAACATCATTTTAAATTGATCGGTTGTCCTTTTGAATAATACTTTCTGGGAGAAAGAAAAACAAAATCTCGTCGAGTTCAAAGTGGGTTAATAAACATAGAATAAAGAAGATCATTGGAAACGCCTTGCGAATAGATTTGAATGGAAACCAATGTTGCCATTTAATGCCTTTTAGTTAATGACCAACGCCTTCCCCATTGCATTTCAAAATAATCAGACTTTTGTATCATGAAGCACAAAGTATTTCTGTCATCTTCTTTATTCTATGCTAGAGGAATATTTATTGGTAAGTGCTTTCCCCCAAATAAATTAATGAATAATTTCGTAGTTTCTTAGGTTAAGTACCTATATATATATGTATGTATATTTTCTTTTTATTTTTTTTACATTAACTCCACACAGGAGGACTTGAGGAAAATAATTTCCCTCCGGGCCTATGTCATCTGGGATGCTGTGTGGAGGGTGTTTTTAAGGAGAGGAAGGAATGAACATTGGTCTCGAAGACACCATGTTGTAGGAGAGAGGAAACACAGAAGCCGACAAATCATTACACAGCCGAGCTGTTGAACACAAGAACGAGTCGAAGAAGTGACTCATTCTCATGTGACAAATGTCAACCGTGTACAAATGTTGCGCACGCGTTTGGCCTGTTTCCCGACTATGCACCGGTGCAGAAGGGATCAATGACGCTAATTCCGCGGAGCATCTTCCATTGTAATACCGGTAGAACAAGGATAGCATTCCCACCCGACGCCTATGCTCTAAAGATTGCAATCCGTCTGTTAAGATGGGAGAATCTATCAAACGGACCGCCCGTTTCTGCACAGAGTCGAGGGTATTTTTCAGGTATTTTGGAGCTCCAGACCAGAGGTGGCTGCCAAATTCAACCGTGGGGTGCACTTGTGATTTGTACAGGGTTAGCAGTTGTGTATTATTAAAGTATCTGCGGGCCCTGTACAGTACGTCCAGTTTTTGAGAGGCTAACTAACATTTATAACGATAAAATTACTGTCGGACTTTTGCGATCTTTATAGCTATTAGAAGAATGAAGAAGAAACGTTTCAATGTCAACATTGTACAAAAAAATAAACATTTCTTATTATCAATCTTATAGTTAGTAATATGAAGGCTCCTGCTTTGCAAATTGCTAATCAACAACCGTTGACAGTTTTGTCGTAGAAAGTGCAGAGGATGTACCGAGACACGTCACCGTTTTAACACACGCTCCTTGCATCATTCACTTTTGTGCATTGACTCATACAAACTCTTCTGTTATTCTGACACTGACATGACCCGTCTCAAGTATTTGATTGTGCCATATCTGAATTCTCGATCACCTTTGGCATAAGGATTAAATTGGCAAAAACAAGAATGTTTGACAAGAAAACAAATCATTTGCCAGCTAGATCAGCTTGTTCTCATTTTAAAAATAACCCACCAGCTGTATTAATAAATTGTCGTTGTCAACAAACGTTCACAAGATACGTCTGAAATCAGATATCTCAGGGCCGTCGATGGCACAAAAAAGATAAAAAGTCTTTTGAAGAAAGTGATGACAGCTATATATTAGAGCTTTAAACTGATTAAGTCGCCATTTTTTCGGACTGGAGTGAGAATGGAGTGAATAAAGCCCCACTAATTGTGCTATTGTTTGGGCGAAGCCGATTCCTTTGAAATGTCAACTAGACAGAAAAAATACGAAGAAAAAATAAACTTCCAACATTCTATTGATCTAAGATACTGTTTTCTCGTAAAGGTTCTTGATATTTTTTCGTTTAACACAGTAACGTGTAATGAAAATGTCATGCTAATGACAAACTGCCGTTGACGTAAGAAAAATCTACATTTAAGTTAGTACCTACCGCTTTCTCTTCTCGTTATTTTATATATTTAAATCTGAAACACGCTGATATAAAAATGGAGTTTCAATTCATTTTTATACGTCTGGAACATTCGTTTCACAAAACAAAACAAAACGTTTCCTTAGGCATTTTTCATTGATGTGTATACCTTCCTGCCACAGGACTGCGCTGGCAATATACTTATAATAATATTCAATAAATTTGAACCATTTTCTTGTTTTTGTATGTGTCTTTATTCGACCTCATTAATTCTCGATAATAATAATATATTTTATTATGCTAGATATTTGTATTAAGGCACCGTAAAAAATAAGATGGAGAGATATGTAAACATGAATGTTAGAGAGAGCGCGCTAATATTTAAAACGACAAAATTTAAGCGAAAATGTGAACATCTAAAATAGCATTTAAAGAAACGCTGTGTACATTAATGTGGGCCGCAACTGTATGGCGAATTTTTTTTTGTCTTATTTCCTTGAGCGCTAGTGATAAAAAGTTGTCTTAGGTCTTTGGTGTTAATAAAAAATAAAAATTAAAAAATTATATTATCGTTTCGAGGTTCCCCGAAGCGTTCGAAAAATGATTAAAAAATATATTTTTGTGAATTATTCCCAAGTAGTAAGAAAATGAAAGAGTTACAATTACAAAATTCTCGATATCAATTTAATTACTATTAAAGCAGTCACAACATTAAAAATTACAATCAAAATTATTACATTAATCATGAAAAATCAAATGTGATCAATTATTCCCGTTGAAAATCACGTTTTTTACAATTTTTGGCATATTTTTCCTGAAGTTTATTGTTGTAGTTATAAAGCCTTCCCTGTTTTTCTTGCCACACTTGCCACACACTTTCGACGATATTTCAGTCACAACCTATTCACAACGTTCTACAGATTGTTCTACAGATTCTACAGATTGTGTAAGAGTGACCTGTAATCTGTAGTAACCTGTCAAAGTTGATGAAAATGGAGCTGACTTCTGAAGTTAGGTTTAGTTCTTCTAATTCTTCTTCCGTTACGTCTTCCAAACTGGGAGGAAACGTGATTGGCGTATCTTGCCAAAATATTACATCAAAGTAGGATTGTGCATCAAAATTCAATGTGGGTACTTTAAATGTTCAGTTTTCAGTCCGGATAACTCTCTGGCTTTCAATAAATGCCTTATTCCAAGTTCTTAGAAGGTAGGTGATTCATCGGTTATCATTGACAAGAGTAAATTTTCAGGATGAGTTAAGTAAGCGTTTCGCTGCATCGCCGGATTAGTTATTGCTTTTAATTCATCCGGAAGATAGCGCGAATATTTAATCATGCTAAAAACACGCCTTGCACCTTTTTGCACGACCCATGCAGTTTTATATCAAACCACATAGGAAAGTATGCCCTCATGAAAAACGTGGCTAACATAACCAAAATTTTCTGATGGCGTTGGGCTTCCAATATATAATCGTTAGATTCCACTCACTGTAGTAATCACTCCTGGGTTCTTTTGGCAATTTCAGGAGGACAACGTCTGCTGAAAACTGCTTTGAAAATATCAAGCAAGTTTTTTTGATTGGTGCTTAAATTTTGATGTTGAATACTCAACATCAATTTGAAAAAAGATTTTACCGGTAAATTATAATAATTATGAAAAGTCGAACCTATGGGACCGGAAAAACAACTCTGCTGAAAAGCAGCTCGTTGCAATGAAAAAAGAAGATCAGCAACTGTACCAGTCCATTCAAATATTTCTTCATCGTTCGAATCGCAGCACCAGTTGTTGTTGTTACCGTATTAAAATTTGTGCCATCACACGCAATTGCTTTTAAATGGTAGAGTGAAATGTTTTGACGAGCAAAATATTCCATAATTGGTTTGACTATGTTTACAGCAGTGCCTGGCCTAGGCGTAAAATGCTTCAAGAAATGAGATCCTGATTCCACGATAATCGATACGTGTTCTTCAAGTACTGTGCTTTTATAGTATTTGTATCTTTTTATGTGAGCTAAGGTCTTGTTCTTTCGACTATCAAAAAATAATCCACTTAGTTTATGCACTTAGCTTTTATGAGTACAGATCTGGCACGCAGACGTCCGCGACGCTGTGTATTTTTGTCTATTACTTTATTATTATTATCCTGCGTGATTATGTTGAAATCATTTAAGACGGCAGCAGCGATTGCTGCTCCAGCTCAATCCAATATCCTGAACCTTTACAGATCTTGGAGAGAACTGTAAAAGACGGAGAGTTGCTTGTTGTCGGAAGGCGGTGTTATTAGTCTTAAGTAGCCGACTTGATTTTGCATCAGGAGAAGATGATTTTGATGTTAACGTGGAAGGTAAGGACGCAATGATGGACAATGATACAAAATGTCTACAAATTTTAAAGCTTTTTTTTCTCACACCTGTTCAGTTGATTTGGTAAGATGTTTTCATTTTCTTTTCATGGGCTTTTCGAATTTTTTCGTAGTCGGTATACCAACACTGCCGATAAACATTTTTCTCTCACCTCTTTGGTTTTTTCCTTTAAGGGAAACTTTCATATTGTCTATAATTTGTAATAATAAATTGCATTTATTGACTTTACATTTACAAGAACTAATATCAAACAGTAGGGAGCTTGTGATTTTAAATGGAGAGACTCTTCTTTGGAAGGAAACTGTATTTCTTCCACATTTTTCTGACTTCAACAAGTATATATACTTATGTTGATATGCCTTAATAATGTTTGTAATTCTTTCTTTCAAAATGGTTGGCAAATAATCTTCTTCCCTTATTTTCAAAATATTTTTAGTTATCTACACAACAATATCACGAAATGGGGGGTCCTTGGTCGACCAAGGAACGGGCAATACGGCGCGCCGCTCAAGCGCGGGCGGGTTTGGGGACTGCGGGCGGAGGTGTTTTAGTGCCATATTACTATAAAAATAATAGATGATAGTTATATACATCGAAGCTAGGGACTTTATTTAACAAGATATCATAAATGAATATCTTTAAACTATTTCAGAATATTTTGTGCAGGGGCTGAAAAAATGGAAATATTTCGATATTTTGTCAAACTTCAAAGGACCCCCGGAGCCTTAGGATATTTTTTGTTTTTTTTTTAAACTATTTTTTTTTTATGTTTTAGGTACCTAGACAACTTTTTATTACTAGCGCCATAAGGAATTCGGAAGAAAAAAAATTCGGCCCACACTAGTGTACATATAGCTTCTTAAATAAGTGAAAAAACATGTTTATAATAATTTTCAGACTGGAATGAGGGTATTTCATATAATTTGTGTTTCGACGTGCGGAACGTCTAGATATTATCTTCAAAAATATCATACATATTTTTAATAGCTTAAAATCTTCAAATATTGAAGAGAGATATGTAAGAAATCGGTAGAAATTCGGGATGCGGCGCGGCAGCTCAATAGGTACACATAGTACTTAGTTGACTTTGTTCAGAGTAGGGAATGCAATCTCGACTCGTGATCGCAAATTCGAGATCTCGCGAGATTAGAAATTACAATCTCGCGAGATCTCAGAATTTTCGGGATTTCGTTAATTAAAAGAAAATATTATTTGAAAAAAAAACAAAAACCTTGATTCTTTAATATTAGTTACTAAATAATTAACAGTTTTTTTTTTTAAATTAAAATAATCAAAAGAAAAAATATAGCTTAAGGAGATTAGAAAGTAATTACGGGTGATTTTGAAAGTAATTCCTTAAAAACAAAGTGTATTAAGGGTGCTACGAGTGTCTGCTAAACGGCATCTAATGTCCGTTTGCAATATACCTAGCTGCTGAAAATGCCCTCTCCGACTCAACACTGGTTGGCAGCAGCATGACTAAGCAATTATATGCTAACAGCAAAAATTTCCCCCTTGTTCCTCCACACTCAAATGGATCCATTTCTTTTTTATGACTGACTCTAATTTATCTAAACTAGTGGATACACGCGAAAAAGGACTTATAAATACTCTCAGAGTATCTTCTAATTCCTCTTGAAGTGACGTATTAGTTTGTGACGTATTAGTCATACTCATACTGCACGACTAAAACAAACAAATGGCTGCCTGCACGCAAGCAAGTACCTCTTTCTCACTCACTCGACACAGTTTTATATTATCTGTCCCGCTCGTCATCCGTCGCTAATATTCGTAAATAGTCGGAAGAGTTTTCTTTCTTCGATCGACACTTCCGCCCGACCGTCAGTCAGTCAGCGCACCACTCGCGCCCCGAGTGGACACAAGGCAAGGCAACTTTTTGAAGTAAAAACTTCTTTATCACCGTTGTTTTATGACTATCGATAATTTCGGCAGTAATCTTAAATACCCTCTAGCGTAGAATCAGGCCGTTAAAGAACGAAAAAGATAAAGACTCCTTGCACACGGGGGCCAGTAACAGACATAATATGATCATAACTGGCCATCGTGCAATTCAATCCAAGCATTGTTAGAGGATCCGCGAACGCTCGTAAAAATACATAGAAATTAGACTACTATTTATTTTATTAGTCGATTGGGAACTTTTCTTTGTTCCAAATTTTTAGAATGGATAATTTGTTCGTAAATCGTCTCCGAAGGTCTAATTCCCCAACAAAAAAAACTTTCTCATCCCCTATTCCTACCCGCACAATGCGGTACGGCGGTTGAGCGTGAAAACACAACTTTATTCAAGTTTGCGAAAAGAGATTTTCTGAGACATTTTCGGTTTCGGGAATTTGCGTTTTTTGCTGATTTCAAGAGGTTTATCCAGAATTCAAAAGGAGCGGTTGGAATAACTTCACGCGAGTTTGGGATGTTGTTGTTATTTTAAGACGAAGTTTTTAATTTAGAAAAATAACACGTTGACTCTGTGAAAATACGAATAACAATTAGAAAGAAAGAGTTTGTATTTTATATGCGAATCGGCTGTATTAAAACAACCCAATTAAAAAAATGAAGTCAATAAACTGCTTACAATCTCCTATCTCTAAACATACCAATTGCGTAGTTATGAAAAGATTTAGGTTTGCCATTAATTTAACACTATGACATTATTGGTTTCGAGCGACAACAAAAAACTATCTAGAATTGTATTTATTTATTTTATTTTTTCTTCTCTTTATTTCCTATGTTAACTCTTATTCTCGTATTTTTTTACCCCCAACTAATCGAGGCCGCAGAAAATTTTTATCATTTTTATCTGCTGTTTCTTTTTTAAAACTTATAGAATATTTCTCTAGTCATCGTACTCATGAAGTGAAATAAAATTTGATTGTTACATATTTTATCAAGTGTTGACTCTAATTAAAATGTTATTTCAATGTTTAAAAGTGCACTCGATCATTAGTGAGAATACCATTTTATGTATTTTTCTTTTCTAAAAAAGGCGTTTCAAATAAATTGTCGTGTGCAGTCTTGGGTAAATATTCCTTGTAATATGTTTAATTGCCGCCATTTTTAATGAACAAATTTCTTGGAATGATATTAATTTGGCGTGCTCGCTAAATGTTCTCGAGTTGCATGCACGCCACAGTAGATACCCAATTCCTTAAATGTGGAAGAATTGTTTTGAATTCTAAAATAAAATACATTTTATGGAAATAACACAAGTAGTCAGTATGTACCTACTGGGGTTCGCTCGAGTTCGACACTATTTGTACCAATCCATTTTTCTCACGGAACAAATTAAGAAAACAAAAAGTAACATTAACTCCACGCGACAGGCCCTGAAGAAAATAATTTCTCTCGGGGCCTATGTCATCTTTGAGGATGCTGTGTGGAGGGTCTTTTTGAAGAGTGAAGTGTTGTAGGAGGGAGTAAACACAGAGGCCGGCAAATCATTCCACAGCCGAGCTGTTGAACTCAAGAACGAGTCGTAGACCCGTTCTCGTGTGACAATTATCAACCACAATGTACAAATTTTGGACGCACGTTTGCTGTTTTTTCCGACTATGGCACCGGTGCCTAAGGGATCAATGACGCTAGTTACTCGGAACATCTTCCGTTAAAATACCGGTAGAATAAGGATTGCATTCCCACTTGACCCCTGTGCTCTAAAGATTGCAATCCGTTTGTTAAGGTAGGAGAATCTATCAAACGAGCAGCCCATTTCTGCACAGGGTAAAGGTTTTATCAAGAATTTTGGCCTCCAGATAAGAGGAAAAATTCAACAGTGGGTCGCACTTGCAATTTGTAGCTGTGTATCAAAGTATCTACGGGCTTAAGATAGGAGAATCTGTCAAACGATCCGCCCATTTCTGCACGGAGTTACCGGTTTTTTAAAGAATTTCGGGGCTCCAGACTAGAGGTGGCTCTAAAATTCTAGAGTGTGTCGCACTTGCGATTTGTTCAAGGTCAGCAGTTGTTAACTAGTGACCGACCGAAGGTTCGGTTTCGGCAAGTTTCGAAAAATCTAGTTTCGGCGTCAGTTTCGGTTTCGGCAGAAAACCTGCCGAACCTTCGGCCGCGCCGAAACTATGCATTCGTGAATTATCGCGCGTCATTCGGCTGACTTCGGGCGCGTTCATGGCTCGTGCGTCACATATTATAGTTTATTTTAAATCAGTAATATCAAAAAAATAAATAATTATTTTTTCACATACTTCAATTATTGTTTTTTGGTTTATTTCATTTAAAACGTGTAATAATAACCTTGTGATTGAAAGCGCAATTAAAATAAAAATAATCAATGAATGAGGTCCTTTCTTTATAATTTAAGTGTTGATTATTGACAAATTTTGGTTACAAGATGTAGTTAACAAGTATGTCAATTTTAAAAAAAATTTCTTTGTTTTATAAAAAAATATATATACATATTTTTTCACATACTTTAACTATCGTTTTTATTTCATTTAACACGTGTTAACTGTCTGTATAAGTGTAAAAAATAAGCCAAATTTCAGTAAACAATAGATTTTTAGCATGTCTAAAAAAGTTTCGGTTTCGGCCGAAACTGAGTTAGAATAGATACCGAAGATTCGGTTTCGGTTTCGGTAGAAAATACTGTTTCGGTCGGACACTATTGTTAACCCACCATTAGCCAAGTGTCTGCGGGCTCTATACAGTACGTCGAGGCTTTAACTTCAATGGAGCTCCCATGCCTGGCTGATCACTTAGAATTACACCAAGCATATCAATGGAAGGCTTGTTTGGAAGGTTTCTATCGTTGAAGGCGACTACATTGTCATTATGGTGCATTTTAGACTTAATTGGGTCTCTTACATTAAATTCGGCTAGGGTATGCCTACCCCAAGAGGAAACCTTCTCGAGGTGACCGTTCATTCTCTGCTTCAAAGCCCAAAAACCATCAGCAACCGTCTAAATCGACCTCTCTCTCAAAAATGTCGAATTTTCCGCAAAAAAATTCCCTGATTAGTTGGCCTGTTTAATAATTATTATTATGTAATTGATAGCGTTTTGTCTAATTTTTAAAGCTTGATTATGTATTTCAAAGTTCTTCATGGAAATTTTGTTGCAATGTTGAGATAGTATTCAAGACAGAAGAAACGGTGTAAATTTCATGACCCACCCGATTTTTTGGTTCATGTAATAAGATTTCGTTAAATATTGCATTATTTATTAAATAAAACTCTTCACTTATCGCAAAATCAAAAAAGAAGTTAAAAAATCTGGATATCGACTAAAGATCGTAGAAGGGCTCCATGCACAACCCGAAATCTAACCAATCGATGTAATTACTGTGATGGCGAGAACGGTTTCTGATATTTATGATTATATTTAATGTCATCTTATTACATTTCTCATAAGAAATGTGGAAAAAGTGGGTTAAAAAGATTATTGTTAAAGGTGTGCATTCAGGTTTGTGTAGAAATAATAAAATCCATATATATTCGTATGAATATATTTTATTGACAATTTTTTCCAAAATGGGATGTTTTTCGTTTTTTTTTTGGTTAATGTTAACTACCCTGGAAACACTTTTTATGATATTATCATGTAATATTCATGCATAATAAGATATATTATCTGGTAAACAGAAAACAATCGCAAAAAAACAATTGTTTTGTTTTTTTCCGATATTTGCCCAGAACTCCTTAAATACATCGACAGGTTAAAGATGATAAAAATATTGTCATCCCACACACTACTTTTGTACACATGGTTATTGAATTTTCTTACATGTCTTCGACTTTTCAAATAAACTTTGCAATAGGCAGTATTTTATAAATGTATTTGTTTGTAATTTATTGAACTGTAATATTCGCCACATTCGGCTTAATTCTTTGTCTCTACAGAGTTATTTCCGTGGTCTCAGGTAAAGGGGTACATCTCGGATTTTTGCTCAAAAGCTTTTGCTCGCTTGCCCGGGACCAGAATATTGGCCCTCCGCGTAAATTAATCAAGCAGCATGGTCCAAATAAGTGTTGCGATCGCGCGTGAATTCTGTCCTTAATTACTCTTCTATTTATTTTTTACATTTTATCTACGACAGCTGTGAAAATAAAACTTCTAGTTCAGTGTGGTCACTAAATTAGAAATTCTTTTACAAAAGATTTTATAAGTAGCAATTGTCTAAATTTATCAGTTTGAAAGTTTCAACGCTAACTGATGTTTGTAGGTTATTTTTGAGCGTTACGCAATATTTTAAATACAAAAATGAATAATTTTTTTTTAATATTAACTTTATACATATAACATGTATTTTAAATTGTTACATATTCGTTTCCACTTCTATTGATATAAAAGACAAATAACTATTATCTTTATACACATAGGTACTCGTACGTGTAAAATCATGTATTTACGCTAAATTCTTGTTAATGCGTTCACGCCTCGCTTGGCCGGTCGTTTATTCCGGGGCAATCCTAAGTATTTTTATAGTAAATTATCTTTGGGGTATTGCACCGTGTTATTACTCTTTCTTTAGCCAACGTTTCGGACAGCGTTAAAGTGTCCCCCCCTCCCAAAATAAACCAGGATAATTCTTTTAGCCGTGAAAATCTAAAATCATACCTGAGTGGTTTTGTTCAAATCTGGGACAAGCAAGTGGATACAGATCGAATGCTTTTTTTTGTCTATGCTTTTTTGTTTCCTGAACAATTTCGCTTTTGCTGAGATATACCCATTTACCCGAGAGTCCCGGATATTGTTTCTAATAACGCCATTTTATACGGAATAAGTGACTGAACTTTTGTAGGTACCTACTAGGGAAGTTCACCCACACTTGTGAAAACTACAATTTCAAAATATAGGTACATTAGAAACAATCAGAAATCACCCTCCTCGAAATCAGTTTTAATAAAGCCTCAGTGAACGGAATTTCGCTGGAAATAAGAATTCGATTTCATTCGTTCAATTTTATTCTCGGTAAAGGTGGTCAATCTGCCTTTGACATGTTTCTTATTAATACGTCGAAAATGGTAAACAACGCTTTTATGCGTTATTAAAATTCAAATCAGCTTTGTTTTATTGTAATGGCATTATCATGTTGAGTACGAAAACAGTGTGCGATATAGTTGTGAATGATGAATACTTGGAGCAGGTGGATGAGTTTGTTTATCTGGGTAGTATGTTTACGAGAGATGGGAAGGCTGATAGAGATATTGAAAGAAGGGTAAATGCCGGTAACTCCATTAATGGAGGACTGAATGCCGTTGGCGCTAATAAAAAAACTGTAAAAAAAAGCGAAGCTAGCAGTCTGGATGGAGCTGGCAGAGGAAGGATGAAAGTAAACTGAATGCTGTTGAAATGAGATCCCTGAGACGTATGTGTGGTAAAACCATGTATGATCGTGTTAGAAATGTGGATATCCGCAAAGAATGTAAGGCTGAAGTAAGTATAATGAGCAAAATTAAGAAAGGGACCATCAGGTGGTTTGGGCACGTAGAGCGAATGAGCGAAGAAAGTAGTGTAAAAAGAATATATGATGCAAATGTGAATGGTAGAAGAAGTCGGGGACGCCCGAGGAAGACATGGCACGATCAGGTGAATCAGATACTTGAAACGGGCCATGTCAAAGGTCAGAATAATAGAAGAGTATGTATGAGACGATGTATGAATGTGAGTGAGGCAAAGAGTGTGTGCCAAGACCGAGTTGTTTGGCGGTCCGTTCTCTCTGCCTACCCCTGCGGGGAAACGGCGTGATGGTTAGTTCGTTAGTTTTAGTTAGTTAGTTCATGTTGACATAAATACTCACACAAAGGAAGTCAGTCCAACCATACAATCATACCAACCTGCAGGAGTAACTTGCCAATGGTCGTGCCGGTAGGAAGGGTAGTCTTTCTGTTAAACAATTTTGATCAATTTTTAATTAAAAAAACACGTACCGCATCATATGTGAAAAGGTAATAGAACAGGGAAAAGGTAATAGTTAAACTATTCCAAACATGAACTGCATTATATGTAAAAAGCCCTTAAAAGCATTTAAATAATTTTTTTTTTTTTTTTTTAAATACCAAAACTTAAAAATACTTAACCTCCTCTTGGAATGCTTTGGCTTTTACGTACCTAAAAACTTTGTAGTTGTCCCCATGACTTGTTGAAGACATAACACGGCAGAACAGATGTTCTATATCAACAACAAGACGATCGATGATATTGAATGAAAAAACTAAAACAGTCGATGATATATCTAAATTAAATAACCTTAATACTTTTTTGTATCTGGTATCTATTTTCCCAAATGTTCAAAATGTTATAACAAGAAATCTTGTACTGTAAAAGGATTTTTTTTTTATATGTCAAAATGTGTGATCGTGGGGAGCATTCATTAAAAAATTAAACGCTACCCTAAACGTGGCAACATGCAACTTGTCATTAATTATGGTTCCGTCTGAGTCGCTTCCCGCGCTTCTCCCACTGCCCCTGCTCCTCTCGCGGTGGTTACTCATCGTCTGTCGAGAACCGTAATTCTACTATGGGACCATGTGACGCCAGAACAAAACACTTAAGACCAACGGCAATCTCAATACCATCATATTTATTATATTAAAATTGATAAAAGTGAGAAGAGCTTTTTCAATTTTTTTTTGAATTTTCGGTTATCACGAAGAAGTGACACATTAAAAACATCGGTGTGTAATAACCAATTTACTTACTTCGTATTTCGACAACTCTGTAATTGTATAAGAATCTTCACTACTTCTTACAGGTCGATATGTCCATATTTTATTGGAACTGCCTAAATCGTAAAAAAATATTATTGACATTATTTCTCAAACTGTCAAAAATTTTACGACACGTGTGCTGTTAAGGAATAATGGTTCCTTTGAGTACCGATTAGTTTTACCGTCATTTAATGATCATTTGCCTCCTGAATAGGGCCAATGAAAGTCGGAGAAATGCTATATAAATTTAGTTGTTAACAATGGTCTCCAAGTAAATTATCTAATTAAACTTGACAAATAACCCCTTTGTCGAATTGTAATTAAGATAATAATTGTTCTAGTATAAATAATTAAGTAATTACGTATTTTTCTTTCTTCGTGGTATTATGCAACTCATAATATTATAATAAAAAATAACATCATTTAAATATCCCGCAAAAGTTGATAGACTTACCTTTATGAAAGGTTTTGTGTTCGATTTCCACCGTGACTATTATTGACTTCTTAATATAATTTTTCAATGAACACTACAAGATATTCTTGGCCTTTTCTGTTAAAGTGCTAGAGGAAGAATATCATTCGTTCGTGAGGACGGTTAAGGCAAGGGATGACTATCAACGGTATAACGGAAGGTATTTAGAAAGTATGTACATAAAAACACGTATGAAGATAGGTATGGCCTCTTTTATGGTACGTATATATTTTTTGAGGCATAAAATAGTCATAATTTTGGAAGAAAATATCTTGTTTAAATAAATGATAACAGATGTTTTGAATGACTCTCGTCTTATCTTCTCTTCACATTTTGAAAGTCGTTTCGTTCTTTTATTACGAACTTATTATTCAGATAAGCTATTAAATTCTCCACCAATTCTGAAGTCTGGCGATAAATTTATATTACTGAAGATAACTCTCCCTTTTCACATATTATACATTTTACTGGCTAAAAACATATTTAGGTATATTCATGGACCAAAAAAAACTCTTAGGCAGAATTTAATCTCTTTCCACGATTATAGGATGTGCTCTTAGCAGGGGTGCCCGGGTTCATGGTGAGGTTTGTCTAGGTCTTGGAGGCGAATGAACAGGACATACTGAACCCCAGATTCCTAACCACCCCTTAAACCCTTTTCCTTCCCAGAACTCTCCTCTCCTTCCTTTCCTTAAAAAGCCCTCCACACAGCATCCCCAAAGATGACATAGGCCCTGAGGGAAATTATTTTCCCCAGGGCCTCCTGTGTGGGGCTCATGTAAAAAAAATAAAAAATAATTAATTACCCAACTGCTTTCAGCTCACATTTGAAGTTAAATGGTAACTGACGAAAAATAAAGCAAACTACAATTTCATCCCAATTCCTGAAGTTCTTCTTACTAAGACAAAGATTTAGAAAAAAATGGTGCTGATTTTGATAGAAGCTGGGTTGCAACTAATCATTAGTGTAAAATAATGTGTTGACAATAATATATTTTTTAAACCCATTGATTTGGCGGTCGGTTTGATTTAGTGTAAAATAATGTGTTGACAATAATATATTTTTTAAACCCATTGATTTGGCGGTCGGTTTGATTTAGTGTAAAATAATGTGTTGACAATAATATATTTTTAAACCCATTGATTTGGCGGTCGGTTTGATAGATTCATCTACGAGTATCTTAACAAACGGCTTGCAGTCTTTAGAGCACATGCGTTAAGTCGGAATGCTCTCCTTGTTAATAATAATAATACTTGGATGATTTGTATAGCGCCGTTTTTGTGAAAAATCACCTCAAGGGCGCTGTACAAACTTATAATACATTTCTAAAATCTAAAAAAAAACTCCAAGATAGACAAACAATTAAAAACAACTTAGTGTTTTTTTAGAACGCGATGCTGCCTAAAAATTAATGAAAACAGGACCATACCTACCTGGGAGGTCGCTTAAAATTAACACTGTGTATTGTTCATTTAAAAAAATTTAGAAAGAGTTCGCACGCAGAGGACATAATTGTGAACACATATTATTTCATCCTGAAAAATATTTTAATATTAATATGTAATGTATTCTTTGATGAGTGTATTTTGGAAAGTAAAAGCAACATTTAATGGTGGGTGGTGCAGTGGTACCTACATAAAAGGTTTTGATCTTCCTAAATGTGATTCGTCAAGAGACAGATTGATGTGTAATCTGTAGGGACTCGAGTAATTCTTAAGTAAGAAAAGTGTGATTAAGACATATCATAGGCAATACAAGTATGATACTCTCAGATAGGTATATTTAAATTAAGGGTACGAGAGCCCAAAAAGGTAGGTTTTTAGTTTGGACCTAAACTCTGTTGGGCTTGTTATGCATCTTAATTCCGGAGGGAGTCTATTCCAAGCCTTAGGCCCAGATACTCCGAAAGCACGATCTCCAAACATAGTATTTGGTTTTCGTTTAGGTTCTATTAGTCTGCCTTTAGCAGACGAAGTTGCTGATCTAAGGGTTAATTGCCTCGGACCGGTATTTTCCGGGACGCATAATTCGGAGAAGTTCTAATGGTATTTCAGAGGCAAAAGCTCATTGTACACCGTTGAAAATTGTCTAGTTCTTCAGGTCAACTGTTCGGTATGGAAAGATTTGTCGGTCTCTGTATTTCCCCCCCCCTCCTATAACATTTTTACTCTTTCCTCTCCTCAAAAGTTTGAGGGTGATTAGATTATTTTAATACATCAGTACTCAATTCAAATAGCGTTTAAACCGTGTATTCATGATGTTAATTCGAGTGATTTATTAGAAAAACATTGTTTTGACCTTTGATTCACATACAAACTATCCATTTGAAATACCAATTTGTGCGTTTCTAGTAGTTCAGCTCTAACATTTATGGTTTTGGTGCCGCACCGCGCTAACTCCCAAATGACACGCGAACATTTAATTTCCACCCAAATCGCTCTTGACATCTCTTTTTAGAACTATATTGGCTTTCACTGGAACTAACGGAGGTCGTTGTTTTGACCGAATTTAACCAAATATTCTAGTTTCGGCAGTATTTTGTCCAAATGATTATAATATGTATTGATCTCATTTGAACATGGCGTTGAAAGTCGTGGGTTCTATTTCGTGCTACGATAGACCAGCGATTTTCAATTTATTAGGTAACACCACCTCTTTCATAGATTAGATATTTTAGGTGGAGGGGGACATGCGCTTAACGTGAAACATTGATAATTTGGCTTCTTTTGTATATTAATTTGTGAGGCGGGTATGGGTACCGCCGCCCCGAGAACCTTTTATTGGACAACCAACACCCCTGCCACTGGTCACCCCGAGTGGTTCGATAGGTTTGGTGACTTAGCAGGGGTGCCCGGGTTCATGGGATAAGGTTTGTCTAGGTCTTGGTGCGGATACGTTTGCCCAACCACTGCGTGGCGGGCTGGATCGGAGGAGACTGATTGAGAGAGGCCTTTTGACTTCTCCAGCCGGATCCTCCCGACCCTACGCCTTGCACCACAGTTGAGGAATAGATTAATACGTCCGTCATTCCTGGCCACACTGACCCCCAGATTCCTACCCACCCCTCATACCTTTTCCCTTCCCTTGTCTTCTTCTCCTTCCTCCCCTTAAAAAACCCTCCACACAGCATCCTCAAAGATGACATAGATGAATTGTTTTCCTCGGTACCTCATGTGTGGAGCTAATGTAAAAAAAAGACATTCACACATTTTCGAAAGAGCATTTTTTACGAGTGTTCCGCACAAGAGTCCCAATTGCTCTGTACGTTGTTAGGCCGAAGGGGTGGGGAAGGAAAGAGTTGGGAAATCGGAAGTATGGATTTCTGATCAGACAACTAAATGCTGCAAAATCCCTTTCAATTATTCGTTTTGTGTACGTTTTCACGAACATATAATAATAATAATAATAATTTAGTCATTTTAAATACATGTAGGATTACAAAAGATTTTTTAAATATTTATATTGAGGAATCAGTAGGATTTATAGGTTCAATTAGGAGTTCCACAGAGCCGAACCCTCTGATATGAAAATAAGTCGGTGAATTTTTTTTTCCCATTTGGTCTCTGGTAGGTTGACATGTTGTTCTTGTATTGTTTTGTATTTATAATACTTATATAGTCTAATTTCATAGCGTGGATTGACTAGATGATCATTTGGGAAGTGTGTGAAAGGGTTTAGTTTTTCTTGTGTGGAAAATTTAACCCGGACATTTAAATCTCGTGCGTAAAATGGTTAATTGTCTTCATTTGTTAGTAACAAGTAGAGATAATGATATCCTCACTGGGTAGGTTTAATAGGTACGCATTTTACAAGTAGATGAATAGATTTAGTGGTGTTTCAAGGGATTTTTTTATTTACTAGGTTGGTATTGTCCTCGTTCACAAACGCTCTCTACTAGCTGCGTTCCTTCACCATCTGTTCTACCCGTCCTTCTTTAAACCTATTCTCACCGTCTATCCCTCCGTTTTTTTAACCGCCTCTGGGTCGCTTCTGCTGGGAAGATAAAAGTATTAGTAGAGTTTTTTTTCATATTTCATTGTTAAACCACGATTTAAATAAATTGTTGCCCAATTTTCGTGTTGTGTTGTTTATCGACACAAAAGTTAATCCCATCACTGCGGTGACAGTGTACTTGCATTGATTCTCCCGCAGCGCCGACTATTTAATTAAATGTTTAATCACGTACTTCGATACCACCCCTGGCTTCCGTCTATATCAAATGAGATGATAAATGCAGCAGCGCACAGCGGCAATCATCGCTTGGATTTGAATTTTCTGCTAAAGTAGCCTGGTTCCATTGAAATGAGGAATTTTAGCCAACAAATTGAATATCAGCAAAGCACCTGCGTTCGTGGAAATCGGAATCGAATTCTTCAACGATCTAACTAACTACGGTTAGGTCTGCATAATATATAATGCAAAGCGCCGATAGGCTTTTTGAATAAAACATCGGAATGAATTAAAAGCTCAATGATGGATCTGCGCTGATACCAGTCCAATGGAAGGTTATCATAATTGACTGAGTTATCGGAAACCTACTTCGAACGCAAAAAAATCTTGAAGTGATTACTTTTACCAATGGCACGGGCTCATTTTTGCTGTAGGAATACCGCTAATTTATACAGTAGGGTACTTAGTGGTTCAATAACGTTAAGACCCTGCATTGCGGATTTCTACTGGTTTATAACATACTAGCAGACCCGGCAACACGTTGCTGTGGCTAACGTAACCTCTATAACCAATGTCATCTTTTAAATCAAATCCACACCACGCTGCCCGCTGCCCGCTGTCCTCTGCCCGCTGCCGCTTGGCCAGATATATTATGTATTTCAACCAATTCAAACCTTGACAAATTACATACCTAAAAACCTTCCTCATGAATCACTCTATCTTTTGGTGAAAACCGCAAGAAAATCCTTTCCCTTAAGCACTAGAAGTTTTTAAGCTTTTAAAAATATATTTGTTATTTTTTAAGATAATCTCTAGATATTTTCCGATTCGAAAAAGTAATTATATGAAATTCCCCCTATAAAAAAAACATCCAGCAAAATATGCTCCGAAAATTAAAAATAGCAAATTTGGTTCTATGATTTAAAATGTTAAGGGTATGAATAAAAATCACGGTGTTTCTTTGTGTCTTTCAGTGCTACTTCAGACATTTGTCGAGAGATAATTGCTCTATTTTGAATAGTTCATGCTTTATAAAATATTTTCTTTTACGCTTATTAACTAAAATAGTTTTTTGGCATTGGCGCGCTCCCTCTAACGTACGTATTTATACAGCTCCATTTAAAACCACATTTTACTTCTTTTTAAACGCTTACTACGGAGCCTTAACAATTTGACAAAAAATCTACATTTGTCTAATAAAATCTTTGCATCAGTGTTTGTCTGGAATTTCCAGATCAATTCAATTTGACGACCGACGCGGTCTAGGGGTAAGGCTCTTGACTCGCAATCCGAAGGTCGCGGGATAGAATCCCAGCGTGGGCAAATAAAATGTTTTTGATTAATATGTGTTATTTCACAATTAAGTCATTTAAAATAATATACTCTATTATATACTCTCAGTTTCGCCCTGGTGTAAGACCGCCATTCAGAAATCAAACGTTGCTTGAAATGACTTTAGCCGTGTTTGGTGACCAGATCTGAATAGCCAGGTACTTCCCCACCTTTCTCTTCCCATCTCCTTCCCCACCCCACTGCCTTAAGCCTCACAACATACCCCGATTGGGAATGACATAGTCTCACTGACTCCAGACGGGAGCAGCTGAGACTCTCGAGAGATATTCACATAAAAAAAACGTTTTTCAAATAAGGGGGGTTGAAGGTCTGAAAAATCAGAACAATGCGTTGGTTCAGAAAACGAGTCAATCTCCGAAGAAGAAAATTTCACAAGGCCTTTGTCGTCTTTGGGGGATGCTGTGCCGTTGGTTTTTTTAAGGACAGAAAGGAGAGGAAGTTCTGGCAAGGAAAAAAGGTATAAGGTGTGAGTAGGAATCTAGGGGTCAGAGTGTCCAGAAGAAACGGACGTATGAATCCATCTCTACTGCTGTGGTGTAAGACGACGGGTTGAGAGAGGTCAAGGTAGGCGGGCGAATCCGTCGCCAAGACCTGATTACACCTTACCCGTTGAACCCAGGCACCCCTGCCCCTGCTAACTCACCAAATTTAGTGAACAACTTCGGGTATAATTCAACTATGTATAACAGAGGTGTTGGTTCTCCAATAAATGGCGGTACGCATACCAGCCTCCCAAATTGATGTATGTATGTTAATTGTCACTGACTAAAACAAGGACAGTATAATTGACATTTGTATTATTCAATTATGATTTGAGACAGGGCCACCGGTTACAAATGGAAATGGATAATTGAAGTTGAATAAATATATTATCTGGAATTTCGTATTTTCTTTTATTAAATTTAATTTATCATTAACAACGTTTTTGGATATACATAAGTCTCCACCAAGCGCCTTTAATTGTGAATTATTTTTTCGGCACTCACTCATTATAAGTCTTCCGTCCATCTCATTTATGGGCAATGACTTTTATTCAATACAAGCGAGTTCCTGGCATGCGTTGTAATGCCACTTAAATAAAGAAATTGTTTCTCCCTGCGTGTCCTTTCCAATTCGTCTCCGTTTCCTATCCGCCTCCCCTTTCCCTTATGTGTTCCCCCTCCACCTTCGACTGCCTCCTCCTTCCCCTCTTTTACTTCTACCCCTCCCTCATCCCCCCTCTCGCGAAACCCTCCCCCCCTCCTTCGTTCCTCAATGTTCGTTCCCTTCTGAGTACCCCTACCTCTCCCGCATTCCCTCCCTGCTGCTTTAAACAACTCGCTTGCAACCTATTGCAAAATTTTACACATTTCGTAACGCCAGAGCTCACCGGCATATATAGAAACTTTCGCGGACGTGCACACAGCAACTCACTAAAGTTTCATCGTAATCGGATACGAAATATATAGGTAGGTGGGTATAAGAAATAATTTCATAACGCCAGAGCTCACTTTTGCATATAGAAACCATCGCGGAGGTGCGAATTAGAGATGGGTAAGTTCTGCATTTTTCCAGAGGCCTCCGAGACGTGCTTCCATTTAAAAGTACTTAAGTTCTTGGAGCAGGTCCAGGGAGCCACTCCCGACTCGCGAATGGCCCGAGCGCGCAAAAGAATTCGAACGCGCAACCTGCTTCTTACTCGCTAATGAGTCGAACCGAGACACTCGGGTTCCACCCTAAGCGGACCTCGGAGCCGGAGCTCGCAAAACAACTCGAACGCAAGAGAATCGAGACGCTCGGGTTCCTCGGAGCCGGAGCCCGCACGCAAAAGAACTCGAATGCGCGACCTACTCCGACTCGCACATGTGGCTCGGACCCAGTGGCGGCGTAAGGGGGGGGCGGAGGGGGCGGTCCGCCCCGGGTGCCAAGCCCCGTGGGGTGACAACGACAACCCACTCGTACAGACAAAGAATGCGCACATAATCTCCCGCTGTAAAGACATGTCAATAAATAACTACGTACTCTTCTATCTAGCTACTTACATTATCATATTTTGAAATGCGTCGCAACTATATATATTTTTTAACGAATGTAATTTCTAATTCCCTTTCTTTTTTTTTTTTTTTTTTTTTTTTATTGTATATTTTATTTAGATATAAAATTTGACATCTTATATCTAATGTTATCTTTTCTATGACTACTACAATATTATTTACTACCTACTGACTAAAATTTGGACTTTACAACATTAAGACATAATCCACGAAAAACTGCAAGACTTTTAGCCTCCTTAACATTTACAGGGAGTTCATTGAACATTTTAAAACCTTTATAATAAATATTATTTTGTGTTCCCGATAAATTTGTTTTCGGAAGCCTAAAATCGTTGCAGTTTCTCGTAGGATAACAATGAACTGTACTGTTGATTCTAACATTATTCAACATATAATCAGGTAACATTTTATTTTTTAACTTATAAATAAAAACTAGGGTATTGAAAACTAATCTTTGCCACACACTTAATATATTGAGTTGGCGTTGCATGGTTTTTATCCTTGTATATCTGCTACAGCACAATATAGATCTCAAGCCTCTGTTCTGAATTATTTCCATTCTTTTAATTTGTGTTTTATTGCTCAGAAAGATTACACTTGAGCAATAATTCAGATGGGATGCTACAGTTGTGTTATAGACCAATTTTCTAGTTTTAATGTCTAATTTTCCCTTTATCCTACTTAAGAAATTAATCTTTTTGGCAATTTTTTTAGTTAGCATTTCGAAGTTAGAGTTAAGTTTTAACTTATTATCGATAATGATTCCCAAATATTTAATTTCTTCTACCTCTTCAATATTTTGATTGTCTATATTTAGGGTGATAAGTTCATTTTGTTTTTTCCCTAATACCATGAATTTACTTTTATTTACATTTAATTTGAGTTTATTTATGCATAACCATTTAGATATTTCATGAAGTTCACTTTGTATTTTTGACAATGCATCTTCAATATTATTTGCTATGATATATAAAAGTGTGTCATCAGCAAACAGTTTGATGGAACAGTACTTGAGACACTTCACTATATCATTAATATATATAATAAAAAGTAGTGGTCCCAAGACCGATCCTTGAGGAACTCCAAGGTTAACTTTTTGCTCTTCAGAGATAGCATCTCCGAATTTGGTTCTTTGTTTTCTGTTTTTTAGGTAATCAGTAAACCACTGCAATTCTTTACCATGAATTCCCATGTCTTTCAATTTCATTATAAGTCTTTCTCTGTCTATCGTTTCGAAAGCACGTCTAAAGTCTAAGAATACTGCTATGATGATTTTCTTCTGATCCATACTTGTTTTCCATTCATTTATGACATAATTAATTGCTGTTTCACAGGAATATTTATTTCTAAATCCAGATTGTTGTTTTGCAAGAATGTTATATTTTTCAATAAAATTGTTTATCTGTTCTTTAACTATCGATTCTAGTAATTGTTCATATTTGGGTAATCCATTTATTGGTCTGAAGTCTTCGAAATTTTTAGCATTTATGATTTTGGGTACTGGTGTTATTATGGAAGTTTTCCATGACTGTGGAAAAATTCCCTCTAACAGAGATTCATTTATTAGTGCAACTAATCTGTCTCCTATAGCTGGCAGTGCATCTTTGATTATGCCTATCGTAATTCCATCCGTGGACGATTTTAGTTTCATTGCATTAAGAATTTTCATTAAATACTCCATGTTTATTTTATTAAACCTGAAAATATTATTATTCTCTCTTCTTTCCATTGATTGAGAAAATGTGTCTGTGACTAATGGAATGCTCTTATTTATGTTTTCGACACTGAGTATAAAATTTGTATTAAATTTTTGGGCTATTTTAGGTTTATCATCTTCAACTCCATCGGGGAACTGAACTTCCTTAGTGTCTCCCTTCTGTTTACCGCTTATAATTTCTTTGAGTGTAGTCCACATTTTCCTTGAATCACTTTGAGAGGTAATTATTTTTTGTCTAATATACGAATTTTTGGTTTGTTTTATTTCTGTGCTATACATGTTTCTAAGTTTCTTATAGGTTTCCCATCTTTCTTCCGTAAATTGCATTTTACAGGCTTTATAAGCTGTATCCCTTTGTTTTTGTAGAAGATGTAAAGATTTCGTATACCAATTATTTGTATCTTCTAATATAATATTAGTTATAGGCATTAGCTCGTTTACTACTGTTTTCAGATGTCCTACTAGTTCATCAGCTTTTTCCTCCAAATTTCCTTGGTTATCGCAAACCCACTTTTTGTTTTTTAATGCCGTACACAACTTATCCTTATCATAGTTCTTTTTATTCCTATACGTTATCTTTCGTATTTTCTGTGGCTTCGGACTACTATATTTAATTTTTGTAACAATTGTTTCGTGATCAGATATTTTGAGTTCTTCTACAGCATTAACTTCCGCATAAAAGTCATTCGAAATTACTAAATCAATCATGGTTTTAGAGGTTTTTCCTATTCTTGTATAATTGTTGACAAGTTGCTTCCAGCCTAGGCAATTTATGATGCTTTGTAGTCTTGTGCTTTTTGCATTGGGTTTCATCATATCGATATTAAGATCTCCGCAGATTATTATTAAATCTCTTGTATTTATTTGTTTACGACACCATTCATCAAAAAAATCTAAGAATTTTGTATCATTTTGATTTGGGGAATGATAAATAGCTACGTAGGTTCCCCTCTTAAAATCCTTTTGAATTTCAATAGCAAGCATCCAGGTATTATTTTTATCTAGAACCGTATTTGTTGTAACTTTGTAAGAGATATTGTTTTGAATTAATATTATAACTCCCCCCGTATGCCTGCTAAATGAGTCGCATCTGATTGTCGAATAGCCCTGAAATGTTATTTCGTGTAGTTTGATTTCTTCGGTAACACAAGTTTCACTCATCATTACCATGTGCGGTTTGTATTCTCTTAGCATGTCTTCAACTTCTTCGATATGTGCTAGTAAACTAGAGATGTTTAAGGAGTATATTGTTATGAAGTTTCGGTTTAATCTAAAAAATTTACCATTCTGTTCTCCTGTTCAATTTTTCGACAGTATACTGGACAGTCTTTGCTCCATACAGGGTGATCAATTTTTAAATTTAATTTTAGTCTTTCATTTGCTTTTTTGCAATTGATGCAGGCATCGTATCCTTCATTACAGTTTTTAATATCATGGGATTTTGCACATCTTGGACATGATATCTCATTTTTACAATGTATCGCCTTGTGGTTAAACCCGTTACAGTTAAAACATCTCAAAATATTTACATTGTCATAAACACGGCATCTGTCCCATCCTAAATATATCTTTTCAGCCTTAATTATTCGTTGGTACGTGTTGCCGTCGACTTCCGCATATACTGTGTAATTTATCTGCTCTCTTTTATTTTTAAACTCTTTTATGTAAGTAACCTCAATATTTGAGCTTGTTTCGAAAATGTCTTCATTTTGTGATTTTATTTTTGTTTCAATTTCCTCCCTGTCTTGTTTCTGAGTTATTCCAACAATTTTGATACTTGGTTTCTTCGCTTTAATTTTTTTTTAATATCGTATTTGTCTCCTAATTTTCCCTTTACCTCTTCACACATCTTGTCTATATTCGATGCATTTTTACATTCAACAATTATTCCACCATCTTTTGTGTTTCTTACACCCGTCACACCGCAGTTTATGGGATCAATATTATTTTTTATTTCAGTTGTAGTTTTGACATTTTCTTGTTTATTTTTCGGTTTAATCATTACCATAGGCTCGTGTTTTTTAACTTTTTCAGCATAAGATTCATTTAAAGTTATTTTTTTAATATCATTTTTTAGGTCATCGTTTTTATTTTTTATATTTTCAGAGAGACATTTATTCTCAATAATTATTTTTTCGCATTTTGTATTGAGTTGGTCGTATTTTGTAGACAAAATTTCCATTTCTTTTAAGATTGTCAAATTTTTCTGTAATACTTCCTCTATTTTACCTTCATACATTTTAGACTGTTCGTCTACTTTATTTTCAAAGAAAGTTTTAATTATTTCAAATTCCTTTCTTAACATTGTTTTAATGTTGTCAGATAGGTTTTTTTCAGATGCCTCTTGCGTCATATTTGCCCTGGTGGCGCGCGTAGTGGTGGTATTCTGGTTGGTAGACATTTTTGTTACTTCACACTAACTTATGTACTGTGCATTATGGGAGCAATAGCTGTAATTATGGCAGCTTACAATTTCGGACTATGGTAAACTCAGCTTGCAAAAAATTTCCGTTATTCTCAGCTCGACTCTACCGTCTATTTCAACAAGTTTCTATGGTTAACTTAACTGTCAAAATCACTTTAGAACTTAAAACTCGCGAAGTTTATTTAAGATAATGAAAAACTAATTTTTGCAGGAGAATAATCAAATATTTCTGCATAAAATGATGTATCACACATATATGATTAACTCTCTTTTACTGCACTTTTTCACGAATCACGTTTATCAAGAAGTAACAGCGAGTAGGTGGTTGTATGATTGCCTAAATAAACTTCTCAAAATGATTCTACAACACAACTATTATCACACAACTCTTCGAGTGTTAATACACCGGTGTGTGATCCCAACACCTGCAAAGCAGGCGTTGATAGAAGAAATTAGCGAAACTCAATCGAAAATCTGGAGACAGAAAAATCAGAAAAAGTTATCGGCACCTCTGGGACTTGAACCCAGGACCTTCTGCTTACATGGGAACAGCTCTACTAACTGAGCTAATTAATAATTTATCCAGATACTATCTAGATAGCCAAGGGCGGATTTAGGGTAAAGGGGGGGAGGGGGGGGGGGGTGGGGGGGGGGGGGGGCACGGGGTACGTGCCCCCCTCAGACGGTATTTTTGTGTACTGTGGAGATTCCATCACAGTACATACTTAGAAGTTTAAAAAAGACAGTTTTAGGTCTTTTTTAAACATTTAATTTTTTAATTGTTTTGACACCTTCTTAAACCTTCCTATACATACTTGAACTTGTAGAAATAAACTTGAAATATGATACTTAAGTTTATTTCTAACAGTAATCGTTGATTTTTTTGCCTTTCCACCCCTTGTGCCCCCCCCCCAGAAAAAAATTCTAACAGTATTTGTTGATTTTTTTGCCCGTCCGTCCCTTGTGCCCCCCCAGAAAAAAGTCCTAACAGTAATTGTTGATTTTTTTTGCCAGTCCGCCCCTTGTGCCCCGCCAGAAAAAAATCCTAACAGTAATTGTTGATTTTTTTGCCCGTCTGCCCCTTGTGCCCCCCCCCCCCCCGGAAAAAAATCCTAAATTGTTGATTTTTTCGCCCATCCGCCCCTTGTGCCCCCCCCCCCCCCCCAGAAAAAAATCCTAACAGTAATTGTTGATTTTTTTGCCCATCTGCCCCTTGTGCCCTCCCCCCCCAGAAAAAAATCATGGATCCGCCCTAGTAGAAAGCATTTAGTGCGGGTTTGAATCATGCAATTATATATAAAGGTAGCAGCCAATAATATGTGCGTTAAGAAAATGAAGATAAAGTTGGTAGTTCTTAGTCGAAGAATGATACAGTTAAATGTGACCGAATTGGATATAGACACCTCAGCTCAGTTGGTAGAGCTGTTTCCATGTAAACGGAAGGTCCTGCGTTCGTGTCCCAGAGGTGCCAATATCTTTTTCTGTCTCCTTAATAAAATCTTATTTAAGGTCCACAATGAGCCAAGCGCGAATAATCAATTTTTCTATGTTATCAATTGAAAGAGACAGAGAAAACAAGCTTGATATTGTGATCGAATATTTTAGTAAAATGAAATCTCGTAAGCATGTTTAGTATTTGGTGTTTTATTTTATGTAGGGTGTTCAATACAAAACCGCCCCGGGTGCCAATCTACCCTACGCCGCCACTGCTCGGACCGTGACGCACGGGTTTGACGAGTGCGAACTGCCACCGTGCCGCATCGCGCCGCCACCCGACTGTGGCTCGGCCCGCCGAGTTCCGGCTACAAGTACTGTACTGGGTTCTTTGGGAGTAGTCGATTTGAAAAGGGAGTAGGAGTAGGAGCCGCTTCGCGCGAAGAACTCGAGTTTAAGAGCCCACTCCAGCTGAACCTACACATCGCTAGTGCGAACATCAAATCACCAACGTTTATTCGCGATGGGATGAAAGATTTAGGAGCCCGTAAGAGACAAACAAAGAAACATTAATTTTTATATATTAAGATTATATTATATTTCCCGAAGGATGCCATTAAATTATTGCGACCATTGACGTAGGGAATACTTGGTCGAAGATTGGGGCAGATATTTCGGCCACTTGTTAGTTCTCTGCTTCTCTATTAAACATCATGGCTCTACTAGAAAGCTTCTATCATCAACATTTCTTATAATATAATATTACATCATATTAACGTCAAATCAATGACGTATCTTTAATATCATCTGTGTTACATTTCATTTTATTTTCGATAAAACAACTGGGTCTAATGAATACCAATGTAATGTAGTAATATATTTTCTCCTCTGATGAAATACCTACGCTGAACGAAACACGAAAACCTTTCCCAATAAATAGGACGGGAGAGACAAATAAATAATACGACTTTCATCTGATATGTACACAGCGACAAATAATGCTAAATAATATCGGCTTCCATTGCTGTCAATCCAATTATTTTACCAAATAGGATGAATAATTTCTAAGTTAAATTTTAAATGATGAATCACTTTTAGGCCTCGATTCGCCGGGTGTCCCTATAAATAACACGCCTTGTAGACCGGCTTGTCGAATCCGGTAATTCTGTCATAAGATCCACGCAAACAAGCCCAAGCGAAGGGTGGATAATTAGGGAAATAAAGTCACTTAGTCAATAGAAGGAAAGTAATTTCAACCATGAAGCTGGAATCATTGTAAGTGGAAGCTTTTTTAATGGATACTTAATCATTTATAATTATTATAAACTTTAATTAGTATCTACAAGTACCCACTACCTACTTGTGTTTATTTGGCGCTTAAGGGCCCGCAACCCGGATTTCTACCGATTTATCACATATTTCCCTTAAACACGGTCAGTTTTAAAGCTCTTAAAAAAATATATGTTATTCTTGAAGATAATATCTAAACTTTGCCCTCGCCGAAACACAAATTATATAAAATTCCCGCGATAGAAAAAAATCGCAAAGTATGCTCCAAAAATTATTATAAATAAACACGTTTGTTTCAGTTATTTTACAAGTTATATGAATGAAAAAATTCAGTGTTTCATTAATGCTGTTTAAGATAATGCCCGCGAGATTTTTGCTCTATTTTAAACGAGTCGTGTTTTATTAAACATTTTCGCAATTATCGCATCGATTTTGTCTCTGTAAATGTTAACGCTCTACTCTAACATTCGTAATTTCGTATCTCTCCATCTTCTTCTTTTCGAACCCGGTTGCAGAGCCTTAAGGCTCTGGAATATGGCATCCTCTTTTGGGGGGATGTTATGAAGCTGAAATGATTGGGAAAATAAGGAGTTGGGAAGCACCTGGCTATACAGATTTGGTCACCAAATATGGAGCCATTTCAATAATGAATGGCGATCTTTCACGGGCGATTAAAAAAAATGTTGCAAAAGAGTCCAGACTGCTCCCAAACGTCATTAATAATCAGTGGGACAATGGCATCCCCGACTAGGGTATGTTGGAAAGCTGAAGGTTGTAAGGAAAGGAAGTAAGTAGATGGGGAAGGAAAGTCGTAAATAGATAAGTTGCCCTGCTGAAAAACAAACACTATTTATTTATTCTTAACTAGCTGGTTCCCGGCATGCGTTGCTATGCTATTCAAAGAAATAAATTGATCCTCCCTGCATGTCCTTTCCCGTGCGCCTCCGTTCCCTTCCACCTTCCCCGCCTTCCCAAATACACACATTTTCATTTTTACAAATTTCATAACGCCAGAACTTACCATTATATATAGCCTATGTGTTATTCTGATGTATGAGGTATATTATTATAAAGTTTCAGTAAATCCATTCAGTAGTTTTTGCGTGAAAGAGTAACAAACACACATGCATCCATACAAACTTTCGCGTTTATAATATTACTGGCTTTTTCCCGCGGCTTCTCTCGCATGGTATTTTAAGGGGTTCCCACTCCACCTCCCCCCCCCCCCCCTCCACTCTCTCCACCTTGTGCGAGGTATATATATTTTTATATCATATATGTTTAGAATGTTTCTCACGTTTTAAAAAAAGTTTGCCGTGTTTGTTGACCAGATCTAAATAGCGACAATTTTGGATTAAACACAAAATACAATGGTGAGTTCTAGACCCGTCGTCATTATGTAAAAAATAAGTTGTTACCATGTATTCGGTATGTTGTTACCATGTATTTTGTTACTATTTTTCTAAGTTAGTGTGCTCTAGTTTTGGTAGGCACTGATCTCGTTTTAAGTGCCTTGGAAACTGTAACAACTTCTCTAGTGACTTGTTCACAGCCTCCCGGGCTCAGCTGATCTCCGCGGCTAATTGTTACAAATTGGTGACATCTGGGAGGAATAACCGTCGCAGCTAATAATTCCTCAATTTGCCAAAGGACTGCATTTCAGAACCGCAGTTCCGGAAAACATTTATTATAGATTTCAATTAGTGACTTAAGATAATGGGAATACAAGTGGATAGCGGTACACATCTCATATTGACCAATCCTTTTAGAGGTCGATACCTACACTTTTATTTATTTTTCTTTCATTTATATAAAAATAAAAGTTAACTGCGGGACAACAACGAAATTAAAAATATATAGGTAATAATCAGAATATATAATAAGATAAATATTTCAAAACATGTTATCAGTAATATTCTCGGTAATTCGTGAAAAAGGAATTGGCACGGATATGCGAGTGTTAACATATTTGCAACAAAAATGTGCGAGGATTTTATGTCTAATAAAGTGTTGTAATCATGTTAAAAATTAAAACTAAAAAAGATGAATCTTTTATATAATTTGAGATGTACATAAGTTGATTTTAATACTTCTAAACGTATATATATGTAAAGAAAATATATTCCCTTTAAATTTGAATCCTATAGTGTCAGTTAGAATGCAATCATCATCAATTGTCAGTTGATTTGATTTTCTATTATTTGATTGTAAAACACGAGTTTTTGTTAGAAGAAACCATTCAAAGGAAAGTGATATAAATAAACATACATGTCGTTTCTTTCTTAAAAAAAACTTTGCAACACATTTATAAATTAATAGAAAGGAATTAGACCTCTCGACATATTTATTTTTTTAACAAATTGCGCACTTATTTAAGGTGACACCCAAATAATTAATAATTTGCTCTTTCGTAGATGGCACAAGATTAATTATTTTAGGGAAATACACTTTTTTTAAATTTTCTTTAAAATAATAATTTTAAATTAAGGCTCTGCAACCGGGCCCGAAAAGAAGAAGATGGAGAGATACGAAATTAAGAATGTTAGAGGAGAGCGCTAACATTTACAGCGACAAAATCGATGCGAAAATCGCGAAAATGTTTAATAAAACACGACTCGTTTGAAATAGAGCAAAAATAGGGCATTATCTTAAACAGCGTTTAAAGAAACACTGTGAATTTTTTCGTACATATAACTTGTAAAATAACTGAAACAAACGTGTTAATAATAATTTTTGGAGCATACTTTGCGATTTTTTTCTATCGAGGGAATTTTATATAATTTGCATATCGGCACGGGCAAAGTCCAGATATTATCTTCAAGAGTAACATATATTTTTTTAAGAGCTTTAAAATTTACCGTGTTTACGGGAAATATGTAATAAATCGGTACACATCCGGGTTACGGACCCTTAACTGTTTGCGCCCGCACATACATAATATGAATAAATATTTTTATCCTTAAACAAACTCAAATCAAGAAAGACTGAGAAATACAATATTAGATTGAAGCACCGATATAATACTGTATTTGAATGCCTTCCTTGGAAAAAAAAGTTTGCTTCTGAATTTAAAGACATTCTCACTCACATGAGAACATTCCAGTTACAAAACTCAGTTAATATGTACACACAATTATAAATATAAACAATTATAAATCTAATCAGACAAATCATACATTTCCATACGTCATATTATACATAATTTAATTAAAGATTGAAAAACACAACAAACAAAATTATAAAAATCCATAAAATTTCTCTCGAATGACAAAAAATACAAAGAGACACAAGAGCTAAAAGAGCGGACAAGAGACACGAGAGACAATTGGAGACAAATTATACAGAATATAATTAACACAACATATTTTTTAGCAATTTCTTCTGAATCAATACATATTATCGACGAAAATATCTTCTTCAGCACATTCTATCTTATTATAAATTCGACTTATTTGGGTCGGAGGGCTAAAATAGGCGATATTATTTTTTAATGTATTCAGGTGAAACATATTATGGAGCCTAAAGGGAATTGGGAAATATTACCAATACGTGACGTTGTGTAAAGATTGCCCTGAATTATTTATGTAAACACATTAGATCTTTGTCTTTGTCTTCTAATTTTTTGTCTATTAATTTTGAAGTATTAAAGTAGTACGTATGGGAGGTTCATGTAGTTCACATATGAAAGATAACGGCCTTAAAAAACTTTAACCGTTTCTACAATGTTTTAATATTTGCTGCAATTTGGATTCCAAATAGTGCTTCCATATTCAAGTTTACTTTTAATTATGGCAATGTAAAGGGTTAGCATTGATTGAGGATCTTTGAAAGGTTTATATATTCTGTAAATAAATCCCATCATTTAAGCGATTAAGACCTCTTATGGAAGGCACTTTTTTGAAGTTACTTTCGGCCTTGAAAATATAAAATCATAAGAATTACCAAAATTATCTTTATTTTATTAACCCATATATTTATTGGGTGTTATCTTTATGCGCGACTGTAAGATTCTGCGCGAACTAAATGCAATATAGATAGGGTCTTAGATAAACATACCCATTTTCATTTTCAATTCAAAACTTCAATGGACATAGCACATAAAATATACCTACTATCCAGTTTGCATTTAGTTTGGGTAGAATGTTACAAGGAGCATAAGTAGGTATATAGTAATAACCTACAAACTTCTAACGTTGTTATTATCGAGGTCCATAGAGTGACATTGAATCTATTTAACGATCCTAATAGGCAGTCCAATTGGATAATTATTTACTCCATTTGTTTTTAACTTATTAAATGCTTTCAAGATCATACGATTAACCATATGAATTACTGGTTACTGTAAAGGCTTGCTCAATAATTTTAAACGGTTGTTCCTAATTGTTTAACGACCACTTGTTGTGAGTAGGTAATTCCACATATTTGAATTTTTAATATTATGGAGAACGGCTAAGCGGGACCTTTCATACAAATCTTAATTTTGGATTTGAGGCCAAAAACCTAACCAAACTGAAAATTTATTTTTATAATCAAAGGGTACATCAAATATCTAATAAGGATATGTGCTCTTTTATTTATTATTTGTGTTTTAAAGTATAAAATATAGGCCATTAAAATTTTCTTAAATTATGATTTAGAGGCAACTTGGGCAAGTATTTAAGAGTAATTGAAAAATATTAAAAATAATCATTTTAATCTGATTGGTTGCTTTTGGTTTTTTATGTTAGAAGATCTTCAATAAAGACGCAAAAATTCTTCACCGACTAATCCAACTGATTCATTAAATTATAATCACATTTTACAACAACACTTTTTCCCGATCCGACAAAGCACTAAAAATGGCCTTCAGACCATAACTTAGTTGATTCTAGCTGTTTTCAAGAGATAAGAAGCGTTTTATTCAACAGAACATAATATTTATAACTAAAAAACTAATACTAACAAATAAACAAATGACACACATATGTCAGACTATGATATACAGAAATCTGTTATATCAACTATCACTATAACTAGCTTCGAAATTATACCGGCCGGTGCAGGTAGGAATCTGCACTACCTACTAAATAGCTTCGAAATGTTACGCTAGAGGTCAGTGACTTTCACTTTTTAAACACTTATAAAAATAACATGAAATATAAAATTAAAATAATTAATAGAAGTAATATATGTTATAAATTACCTATTTATGTCGGAACACAAATAATATAGGTACCGCATTTAAAATAATAGTTTCTACGCGAAAAAGCATTCTTTACGATGTTTTATTTTATGTTTTCATTTCATGTACACGGTAGACAAAGTAATACATTTTTTAAAAATTTATAATTATCTCACAACAAAAAAATTTCACAGTTGCCACCAAAATGAAGCAAATTGTTTTTTTTTTGTTTTCAATTAGGACTATCATCATTTAAAACAAAAATAAATGAAATAGAACATATCCGTGCTAGATATTTAATTTAACTTTTGGATAAAAAATAATTATTGATTTATTGTATAAAAAATATTTTAAAGTTTGGATTGGTAATTTTGCAAAAAATTAAGTTTTGTCCGAAAAAGGCCGTGCAGCCATTCTTCTTACGCATCGGGCAAACATTATTTTAAAGTCTTCAAGCTTAGGACTAAAGTACACCTTAACATATATAATTTCTAATGATTCTATTCATACGTTCTTCATTTTCAATAATTAAATTGTTTTCTCAGCATATGTCTTACTATATAATGTAGACGGTGAGGTGAAAGCATTATTAGTGCATATATGAATTATGAAAAGTGAGGAAAATTATTTATCTACCTATATATTTTTCAAACAAAAATACTTACAATAAATATTTTTTTTAGAAAAGGATTTTTGAAGTTTTGTTTCACAAATATAAGATATTTATTTGTGTCGTTTGTCACTACGTCTGTAACTTTGGTTCTTTTGTTTTCATTTTAAACTGATGGTTATAGAATTCTGACAAGCGATAAAGTACCAACTGCACATGAAAACATAATAACTGAAGTAATGATGATAATAAAACACATAATTTGGTTAATATAAAATCATACCGATAAGCGCCAAGCAGTAGGTGCAACTACCCACCACGAAAAATTACCAATAGTAAATAATAATAATAAATGAAAAGTTTAACTTCTAGTAAGAGAGGTAGGTACCGACAACCAGAATAAGTTTTTATAAAATTCAAATTTTATATGATATTCAAAGTCATATATTTTGATTTCTCTTTAGAATTCATTGAAACTTATTGTAATGGTATGCAAAACTATTTCTCATCTAAAGTTTTGTATTTTCGAGTGCGATCCTTTGCCCATTCGTTTATAATTGAATGTCTACTTTAAAGCCATTATTTATCCCGAACATGCGATATCGGGGGTAAATGCCTTCCATAAGTAATGTGGGTAACCACCCAATTTTTCTAACTAAATGGTCGAGGATAGGGACAGATAATGGAATAAATTGGGATAGAGAACGGTAAATACAATTTGTCCCTGAAAATGTCAATAGTCGGCCTCTTGAAATGCCTCTCGGGCTAAGAAATTCCCCTAATATAAGCATAGGTCACACGGAGTCAAAGTAAACATATTTATGGTAGTTGGCTTAAGAAGGTTGGGACCCAAGTAAATTTGTAACTAACCACCATCTTTGGAGACTTCATTAATATCCAATTTGTACTAAACAGGTACCCGCGTAATTATGTGTGATGTGTCGACCGTCCTCTTTATCAGTGGCCACTAATGCTGTGACTTATTTGGTGAAAGTGTTATTCAATAACAAATTGCCTACAGGTCCAAATTAAATAGACGAATTACGGCAGGGGTTATTAAGCCTTAGAAACGTAAATCCAATAGTTTGTGGCGACATTCATATATATCGTGCGATCGTATGTCTAGCAATAAAGACAACGCTTTATTATCAACCAATTAAAAATAAAGAATTTAAAAAATATATTATAATACTAGCTTTTTCCCGCGGCTTGGCTCGCATGGTGTAGGGGGGGTTCCCACTCCGCCTCCTCCACCTCCCCCCCCCCTCTCAAACATATTGAAAAACTACATAAAATTAGTTTATTGGGACTTTTCCTTTTTCTGTAATGTTTTTATTTTTTTTCCCTTTTGTATATTGTATTATTTTGTCTTTATCTCTACATCTCTATGTTCTCAACATATTATAAATTAAAGTCCCCCGCATCGTCTATCTGTCTGTCTGTTTGCGATAAACTCGAAAACCCCTGAACGGATTTTCATGCGGTTTTCACCAATAGATAGTACGTTTCGTGAGGAAGGTTTAGGTATGTAATTTGGGATGTAACAAATCTTCTGAAAAAGGTCAAGTACATTTTTTTTACGTGAGCTCCACACAGGAGGCCCTGAGGAAAACAATTTCCCTCAGGGCCTATGTCATCTTTGGGGATGCTGTGTGGAGGGTTTTTTTAAGGAAAGGAAGGAGAGGAGAGTTCTGGGAAGGAAAAGGGTTTAAGGGGTGGGTAGGAATCTGGGGTTCAGTGTGTCTTGGTCATCCGCCTCGACCTAGACAAACCTCACCCCATGAACCCGGGCACCCCTGCTAAATCACCAAACGTAGCAAACCACTTGGGGTGACCTATGGCAGAGGTGTTGGTTATCCAATAAAGGTTCCCGGGGCGGCGGTACCCATTCCCGCCTCTCACATTGCGGTAATTGAAAAGTTATTTAGACGGATGCCGTATTAATCCTTATTAACTTAAATACGTTAGTTACCCCAAGCATTTCATGCACATTATTATAATTTTTCACGCCACCTCTACGTATTATAAAATAAAGTCCTCCGCGGCATCTGTCTGTCTCTTCGTGATAAACCCAAAGACGGCTGTGGTTATAAAGGTTGGATAACCATCCAGTAGATGACGTTGTGTTTTATTAACCACAGCAACGCGTGGCCGGGTCAGCTAGTAGTAAATAAATAAAATAATATTTAGTTTTTTGTGATACCATATTAAATGCTTGTGTTACGGTTCACCCACCGGGGATAGCGTAGAATATTTTTAAATTTTACGATCAAAAATGAGATTGATTGATGAGATTAGGATTTCCACCAAACATGGAGGAAAATTTATTTATACATAGATTATATATCGTAGATATTTTAATATGGAATGTTTTTCAGAAAAAAAACTTATTATCTATACTATAGAACTTATAGAGCTTTCAAGGTCAAGTGTGTCTCTCGGGGTACCTCGTACTTGTTATGTCCCCGATGCTCCTTCTTTCCCCGCACTACACTTTCTCGCCCATCCCATCCCACCCCACCCTATCCCACCCCACCCCACCCTGGACAATCCAGCCCCATCTCGGCGGAGACACAATGGGACCTTTGTTCTGATCAAATGTCATTCTTCATTGAACATTTTTGCCCCGGAAGAGGAAGTGGGGTGTACTGAACAATGTTGCCTTTTGACATCAAACAAAAAAGGGAATCGATCCTTTTGTACTCCGGAGATGCGCTTTTGGTAATTTGAAGTCAATATCCGATTTTTAAAAGAGACAATTATTCAGTTTTATTGCAATTTTTTACTCTTGGAGGTTTTACCCATAAATGTAATATTAATCATTGAAGAAAAAGATAATACTTATTAATCTAAACGAAACCTGAAATAGAACGAGACACAGAAAATATAGCTAGCAAAGATAACGGTCGTAACTGGGCAGTGGCGTAGCGTAGGGGGGGCGGGGGGGGCGGCCCGCCCCGGGCGGCACTTTTAAGGGGGGCGGCAAATTTTCACAATTAATAATAACATTATCTTGGAAGAATTTAAACCATTTCAAATCATTATTCTACGATCTTTTCATTTACGAATCCAACTCTTTATATAATTAATTAAAAATATCAATAACTATATTTTTTTAAGCTGCAAATTTCGCAATTCGTAGGAAAACCGTACGCATATTATGACAGTAATACTAATTAAAGCTGATAATTCGCAAACAGATTCACTCTTAATTAATATCAGAATTGTGTTCAGAATGTATTAACGACTGAATTTCAGTTGTGTATTCATCGGCTGATACATTTCGAAAGAGACCATTATTTTATTCGAAGTGCAGTTATAAAATTATAGTTGTAGATTATGTATGTGCTGCCAGAATCAAAGAGAAACTATTTCCATTTTCTGAGTGTAGTTTTAATTCGGCAAATACAAATTTAATTTGACCCATTAAATAAAATGAGAGACGCAAATTAACCCATACATTTTATTTTAAAATAAAATTGTGAAATTATGTCCCACATATTTAATTTTAAATAAATTTGTGATTGCGATAAAAAGTTAAGATACAGTTTTATAATATTTTTTTAAGAAAAGGAATCTGTATTTAAAATTTTAAGTTTATTCTATTTTAGGTACTTTAATTCGAATATTCGCATGCGTGTATTTTTGAGCCAATTCACATTTCCAATATGAACATTTTTATGTTTAGAAACAATAATATTCTAATAAGCACGTCGAAAAAATTACTTTATCTAGATTTTAGAACAGTTTTGTTTTAATTAAAAGGAACATTGCATGTGAAGAACCGGAAATTTTGTGCTGGAAACATTGACAGGCAAAAGTTTATAGATATATTTGTTTTTATTATTCTAAGGGTTAAACCAGTTTTCAGGATGTAAAATTCCATTTGAGAATTCATCTGCTGACACAAATCAAAGGAAAACATTATCTTATTCGAAGTTCAGCTATTAAATTCTAGTTGCAGACTCTGTATGTTCTGCCAGAATCAAAGAAAAACCATATTCGTGTTCTGAGTGTACTTTTAATTCGCCGCATACAGACTTAATTCAAACCAACTTTGTGTTGAGAATGTAAATTTCCAGTTGTGGATTCATCTGTTGACACATTTCGAAGGAAAACATCCTCTTATTCGAAGTTCAGTTATAATATTCTATTTGCAGACTATGTATGTGCTGCCAGAATCAAAGAAAAACCATTTTCATGTTCTGAGTGTAGTTTTAATTCACCGCATACAAAGTGGTTTTGTGTTCAGAATACGATAAATTAAATAACGAGTTGCAGATTCATCCTGCATCGAGTGAAGCTTTACATTTGAGTTACATAATGCTGTAAAATTCTGAGAAATTGATTGTTGCGTGTGTAACTATTGTTTGGGGACTGTAACGCAGTATCAATCAGTCAACTTTGGAGTAGAATTTATGTACGTAATTTTCATTGAAAGAATACTCGTCAAATGTGATTATTAAAAAAATCCAGCTCGTGTATAAATAGGTCGTAATAAAAAAATTGGATTTCCATACACAACCCCTCCCCTCCACCGCTTGAAGTACCCAAATAAGGGGGCGGCGAAATTTTTTCTCCGCCCCGATGTTCTGAGTGCAGGTTTAATTCACCACAAACAGATTTAATTAAAACCAGTTTTGTGTTCAGAATGTAAATGCCGGCAGAATAAAAAAAAACCCTTTTCATGGTTTGAGTGTAGTTTTAATTCACCGCGTACAGATTTCATTAAAACCAGTTTTATGTTCAGAATGTAATTGCCGGCAGAATTAAAGAAAAACGAATTTCATGTTCTGAGTGTAGCATTAATTCACCACATACAGATGTAATTAAAACAAATTTTGTGTTCAGAATATTAGTGCCGCTAGAATCAAAGAAAAACCATTTTTATGTTCTGAGTGTAGTGTTGATAAGCGGCATTATTATTTTAATTTAAACCAGTTTTGTGTTATCAAAATATCAATAAGTTGCCAATTCATCGTGTACCGAGTGAAGCTTTGCATTTGAGTTCCATTCCATACGTATGCGTGATGAAGATGCGAAATTATATTACAGGCATACCATCCTCGATTACTGAGAGCAGTTATATATAAATTTGTAGTAGAATTTTGATTTTGTTGGAAGAGTACTCGGCACAAAATAGAATATCTACCCCCCCCCCCCCCGCTCAGCGCTTGAAAAAGTACCGGTAGAAGTTAGGGAGGGGGGGGGGGCGGCAAAATTTTCCTCCGCCCCGGGCGGCCGAAACCCACGCTACGCCACTGTAACTGGGAATCGAACCCATGAATATCTTACCGGGACAACGCTCCAATTTACTTGTCTTTTCCTTTTTGTGGATTGTTCTGTTTCATGTTTCTTTTAGATAATTACATAGTATAAAATGAAGTCGCTCAAAATGTATGTGCGCGTTAATCTTTTAAACTACGCAACGCATTTTCATACGGTTTTCACCAGTAGATAGAGTGATTGAAGAGGAATGTTTATATGTATAATACATGTAAATTATATTAGAGAAAAGCCGAGAAATTCAAAGAAAACATATTTTTGTGCGATTCAAAACAGCTGGCGGGCCGTACTTCATTTTTGAAATTCGTTCTACGAAAGAAATTGGAAAATAAATGTCCTAGAGTAAGTAGGTATTTGATTTTCCCTTTTCAAATATCCAGTGTTGCATTGAAAGCATGGTATAATTAGTGGCGATCGCTAACTATCTAATATATAAAATTCTCGTGTCACGGTGTTTGTTATCATACTCCTCCGAAACGGCTGGACCAATTTTGATGAAATTTTGTGTGCTTATCTGGATATAAATAAAAAACAATAATAATAATATATTTGATTCAACAGGAAGGCTTATATCTATAATACATGCTTATTATAGTAGAGAAAAGCCGAGAAATTCAAATATTCAATTCAGGCAGCGGGCAGCGGGTATTGAAGTACCCACCACTGTCCCACCCCGGTATAGGCAACTTATGGTCGCCCCTTCGGAGTTCTCGCAAGAATCTAATTTTTTTGAATAAACGGCTCTACATTTAATGTAACGAATCTAGACCTTCAATGTCCCCTCATACTGTGTTAGGTGGCGGTATGCGGACGCACCTACAGGACTATACTGTAATGGTCAATCTCTACAATTCTAAAGCCCATGGAGGTGTCAATGCAAAAGCAGTGATCCTCATGGACAGTCAAACAAGTTGTTAGTAACATCAACAAAAAATAAAAAAATAAAGTAATCCAAAATGACAGCAGCCGTCATGACTAATCAGCTCATGACAGCAGGAGACATGACCATACATAATCCGGCGGGCGGCACCGAGCACTGTACGTAAAAGAAAAAGGAAACAAAAGTAAAATAACATATGTACAGATAAGAACCGGTGTCACCGCAACTTGGCTGCCGGCAGTCCCCGAAACAGTGAAGGAGGCTGATTGTCCGGCCTTCCCGCAACCGGCAGCGTCGTCCTTAAGCCAGCTAGCCGGTGGTGCCTAGACGACAGTAAGTGGAAAACATGAAGAAGACTCTAGGAAGAGAAGCGTCGGGTCGCCGGAGGCGGGACGGACAGCTTTCGGATGTCTTTCAGCCTTCTCCCCAGCCTCTTCATGTCACGGGGTGCGGCAAACAGGTGCAGCTCCACCAGTTCTAGAAGACCGGCCATGGTACGTAGGCGGGGACACGGTCCAGGGTCCAACCCCTTATATGGGGAGAAGGACGGTACAAAAACGAACAACTGAGTTCAGTTCTCGTAGTACAGCATAATTGAAAAGAAAAGTATGTAAGCGTAGAAAACCGCAAAACATAAAAAAAATAAACAAGAGCGTGTGGGAGTCATCGCTGGGCGTTTAATTGCACCAAATAACGAAAAATAAATCATAAGCATGTAAAGTAAAGAAAACATAAAATAAAGATGAGCATGAATAACGCAGGGCCTGTGTAAACAAGAAAAAATAAACATAAAAGTGTAAAAGCATAAAAAATGTAAAATGCAAACAATAAACATAAAAATGAAAAAAATAAATAAAAATGTACATCCTGAGCAGAGTTTGTAAAAGAATGGAAGCAAGAAAAGTCCGTGGTAAGTCAGAAACAAGTACAACTGGTGTCAAAATCTACTAATCAGCGACTCTAAGCTCAGGCCATCTCTCAACCCAGATTCTCGTAAAGTTCCTCAGGCACTCGAAGTTCGTCTTGTTCGAAACCAGATCAGTGTTCCACACTGGTCTGATTGGTACGTCCAAACCATCGAGCATTTCCTCTCTTGCGTCCTTCATTATCTCACACTGCCACAGAATGTGCTCCGCCGACTGGTTCGTGCACCCGCAGGCGCAGTTGGGGTGAGGGGACAGGGAGAGGGCGTGAAGTCTCCCCCTTGAATTCCCCGTGGCCGGATAGAAGCTGGGTGATGTGGTGGTCCAACTTGAGAAAGACCCCTTCCATTCTGACTTTAACTGATGGGAAGAAGGAGAAAGTCCATCTTCCCATATTCGTTCTATCCCAACGGACCTGCCACTCTTGGAGCGACAGATCCCTCATTTGACGAAGCAGCCCAGGGAGAGTCCCCGGCCCGCCCGGTGTCAGAACAATGCCTAGGTGAGTGGCCGGGGTTCCTCTGGTTAATTTCTGCTTAGTGAGCACTTCCCCGATTTCCAACCCGATTGGCAAAATGCCAGCCAAAACGGGTAAAGCGTCCGAAGCAACGGTTCTATACGCACCAGAGAGTGCCAGCAAGGGGGTTCTTTGGCCTCGCCTGAGAGCTAAGAGAATCGGCGAATTGTCCAGGCGGTGCTCCTACACAGAGGCGGCATACATATTGTTCAGCCTGTTGGACCCGTCCATAACGATAGTACGGATCTTGTGGCATTTCTCCAATGCCGGTATTACCTTCTTGGAGGACTCAGCTAGACTCTTCAGGCTCTTCGGAGAGTCGCTGATCCGTAGTCTCTTTTTACCTCCATGAATGGGCGTGGGGGGGTGGATGCCGACAATTGAAGTCCCACTAGTGCCGGGTATTGGAACGCCAACCTCAACCTTCATCTCAGAGTCCGTATCGGATCCAAGATCGGTTGTTCTGACGGCCTTCCTTTGCTTTCTTTTGCCCCTGGGAGGAACCCCCTCGGTCAAGGACTTGCTAAGCGCTTCTATAGTTGAGGAAATCGCCTGTTTCCAGATTTCTGCAGGTTTCCTCGGGTCGGGACCAGCGCCATCGGATTCTCCCGACGAAACTAGGTCGGATCCCATTTTTAAAAAATTTCCCTAAAAAAGGGAAAAAAAGGGAAAATTCCCACAAATTTCCCCAAAAGTTGGGAAAAAAATGGGGAAAATCGACCACCCAAAACTGAAGTCCGTTTGTCGAAAAGTCTTAAGACAAAAAAGTTATGACCCTTTTGTCAAAGTTCCCGGTAATTTAAATTTAAAAATCAAATCACTTGAAATTCCTAGTCCAAAACGCACTCGGTTGAGAGTCAATGTGGCCTGATTCCTAGTAGCACCTGTGATGAATGCCAACCTCCAACCTACGATAAGCCTACAAGAATTTTTTTTTTCCCTCTAAATATTATGTAGAGAAAATGGTACATTCGGCGACATCTGTCCGAGCAGTTGGGAGCTATTACAGAGATCTGCATAGAGACTGAAGCGAGGGAACACCATATCATAGTTATATCGAGAACAAAGGAAGTTTAAATTCTACCAATAAGAGAGTGTACTTTGATCATTTTGGGCGGCCTTGAATTAATTCTCACAGGAACTTAGGTTGAATGAACTGTATTAAAAACAATACTGAGGACAAAGAGTTGAAAGATTATCGACTCCGGGTCGTGTTTACATAAGACGCGATCGGGAACTGGGGATTTTGGGTGCCTAAAGTTTAAACGGAAACACAAAAAAATCTTAGACGGGAATGTTGAAAATAAGTAAATGAAAAATCATCAATAAGGGCACGGAAAACATAACATGAATGGTCCCAGGGGTCGATTTAATTAAAACCGATCTGGAATGATCACAAAAAACGGGTAGGATCTCGGAAATTTTCACAAACTGAATATAATAACCTGAAAAAGTGGGAAAATCTATTGATATGGAAATGGAATGGTGAAACGAAGTTATTAGAGCCAAATATCTCAAAAGAAAACTGATTGGAACTACTTAAATTGACTTTAATAAGTACCGATATAAGGATTACTCTGATCTGACAACACTATTCACGATAAACAGGATATTGAAAATATTGCATATCAAAGGCCACGGTACATTTTGGTCACTCTACAATTAAATCAAATCACAGGAAAAGATGCTTAACGTAGCCTGACACTGGGAAATGCGTGTGAACCGTCGAAGGAATCGCTAACCGTTTGACTAGAGAAAAAAGGTTGGCTATCACCTTGTTGATATGACTTTATCCAAATAAAATTATAGAACATGATTTCAAGCAATTAAGGGTATCATTAACACGAAACGACCTAAACAAAATTATACAAGTTAAATACGAATATTTACTCTAAAATAAAAACATTACTTTTATGGTGTAGGCATTAAAAAATGAATTACGAGCAAGTACATGAAATTTTTAATATAAATACCTGTCAATGAGAAAATTTATGTGATTTTTTACGAGAGAGAGACACTAAACTAATTTGGTTCTAAGACATGAGATAGGGGATTAACAGAGATTTGACAAAAGGTCATATACGGAGGAACCGAATTTGGTCCTTTTCCTATGAAAGTCTGGGCGATCAGGAGTGATTTTTCTATGAAAGGAGAGCTCTAAAAAGTCTTTAAAAGACCATGGTTTGATAAAGAAGAGGGATTCGTTGGGAGATTGAGGGAGAGTTCGGATGAAATAACGGGAAGTGCGCGATCAAGAAAAATGTAAAAGTGCGCGAAGAAGACTAGTAAACTAGTGCTTCTAGTAGAGTTGAAAAATGTCTACAAGTGTTTGCAAAAAAATAGTAAATTCAGTGTTTTATTTTCCCTTTAAAATTGAGGAATAAAATTTTCAAAGACGATCAACGGAGAGTCCGGAAAAGTGCCTAAATAATACTTCGTGAAAGTTCGTGTGTTTTATAATGAAAGTGTTTAAAGTCAGTAAATAAGAATTAAATGACATTCGGGGTTCTTTCTTACAACTTATATTTAGTGGTTTTATAACATTTAACAAAAATCCAGTGTCTTAAAATAAATCAAATTACCGGATAAAAGAAAATATAACACGCGATTTTAAAATTAACTATAGGTGATATAATAATTAAAACTTTAACTTTACTTTAAATAACATGACATAGGTAAAATAAATAACAATAACGAATTGTTCGAGTCACGTTTAAACTACAGTGATTCAATAATAAGGCGGTTAAAAATCCTTTGTGAATTGAATAACGAAATCGTAATAAACAGTAGTGATAATAATTCGTACACTTGGAAAACGTGCGTATCTACGGTTATTAATTCTAAAGTGATATTAAAATATTGAGAATAAATAATAATTTACCTAATTCCGGACAATAAAATTAAACATCTGACTTGTTATTTGATGAATCACCTCTCGAAGGCGAATGAAATAAACCATTAGTTAATACAAGGTTGAGGAACTAAGCGAAATACCGAAGTGAATCTTAAATAGACAGATATTTGAAGAGTTTTTTTCCATCAGTCTTTTCTCAAAAAGGGCCGGTAGGAATCCATTAGCTAGGAATCGAAAAAGAGGAAAACCTCGATCACAATGTCGAATTTATGAAAGTCCCGACTGGAAAAAATTGTAATCGATCGAGGGCGGTAAGATCAAAACAATTATTAATTATTTTCAGAGACAAAGAAGAAAGAGACGGGCGTGCATCACCAATAAATCAATCGGAGCTTTGGAGTTTTGTACTAACACATTGCAACTAATTAAAAGATTATGTTATTTTCCACGCAGGATAACAATGCCCACCAGCTCGAAAGCAAGCCAACCAGGAAATATCTACTCTGAGTTAGGCTACATATGTAGGTTTTTGCTTCAGTTAGGTAAATACGCTAATTTATTATAACTCATATAAAACGAATCGAGGCGTAATAAATGACTATCGTAATAAATGACTATCGTGGAAGCTCTTTATTCTATATTTCGTGTGCGGGAGTATACATGCGTCTCAAAATTAGGTCAAACAAACAAATACCTACGTATAAATTAGGTTATACAAGTACTTGTTTTAGTTAGGTAGGTCTATTGTTTACATAAGCGCGTATAAGGATAGGCGACATACGATATCAGTTTGATTCGTAACCGAAATACCTATATTTCTCAGAACTATGTAGGTCAAGCAAACTATACCTTAGTTGAAGCTAGGTCACCCAGATACCTCTTAGATTAGCAAAGTACCTACTTAAACGACCAATGTTTGGGCAAAGCTAGCACAAGTAAAATATAAAAGAATTAGTTAACCAATGAATTGTGTTTCAAAAGGACAATGACCGTAGAAATAAACAATCTCCAAAGTAGGTCAGTATACCGAAGGTCGTCTGTGTGAAGAGTAAACAAACAAACCATAAAAATGATGTACCTATTTAATATCGGTCTTTCGTTCATCGGAGTTAATTAACTATTGGCACAGTTTAATTAGGTATTAAAAGGTGTGATAGGAGTGTGCCTCTTAATCATTCTAGGTAATTACATTGGCGTACTTGAATAATAATAATAATAATAAGACGAGGGAAAATAATTAACGACAACACATAAATTAAATAAACAAATAACCATGAGAAATGAAATACGTAACGCAAAAATCAATAGAAATAGCAAATTGATAGGTATAGCTAATACCTACCGAATCCTTTCACCGACGAGATTAGGGTATGTTATATGACCTTCGATTGTGTATCTAAAATTTCGATTAGAGTTCAATGACACGGTGACCTAAATTCCATCAACGAATAAACAAAACAAAAGCACAAAAGTCAAGGGGCAGGTTTATCAATCATAGCTTACGACGGAAACTTCGCCCAATATGTGAAAGAAAAATCGACGTTAAATTCACTCAATTCTAAACAACTGATTATACTAGAGCAATCGCCAATAGGTAGCATTGATTCCGCGCGCAAAATTTCGCAAAGTAAAGTACTGCGACTAGCTTCAAACTCAAAGAGAGCTCATCACAATTATTCAGGAGGTCATTAATTCAATGACAACTTGACTTATCTCGTTTTAAATCTTTCTTATAGCAAGTAGGTATCCAAGAACCCATAAATACCCAAAAAATCCTAAATACCTAACACACGAGGAGCTAGTGACCTCATTTAAAAAACACTGGTGTTCAAATACTCATACAGTCCTGAATCCTAACTTGTCTTCGAATGTAAGCTTCAAGGCTTCTGTATGTAGGTATGAGCCATCTGGAAATGTAAGTGTCAACCTTTCTCGAACGGACGGCTTTGATCTTGTGGCGGTATTGTCGAGGTGGGCATGCGTGGAGGAGGAAGGACGTATGCGGACAGTACGCTGACGCGGCATTAAAGCCACAGGTTATTTGCATACCGTGAGTCTTGTCGAACCTGAAAGCAAACATAAGGTTCACGAGGTGAGTTTTATGTCAGCTAGTCAGAGGTGGAGTGTAACGCTGGGTCGGTCACGTGGGAGGAAGGATCTGCCCGTCACAAGCTTACGCCACATTTAACGGATAGAGGCATGATAAGGGAAGACATGAAATACCCCTTCTAGACTCAGTAGAGTTAAATTCAATCCGGAGGAGTCGGAAGTCGGAGTAAGACAGAAAAACGGCATGAAGACTTGGTATTCCCCCATCTGGCGTGAAGAGCCCCTTTCGTAACAAGAGACGCTCGTCGAAGAGAGTAAAACTCGGACTTAAGGATAAGCTTAGCAAACGTATTTGGGAGAATCCGGTTTGAAATTGTTGTTCATCGGTTTTCACTTGGTTAGCGGAGGAGCCGACTTTTCAGCAAACATATTATCCCCCTCCCCATATCCATCCATTCCTGCTCTTTCAACAATTTTGCGAATACTAACCAATAACACTAACTATGACTACAAACACATTATGTTAGGGGAAGCTGCAGACAAGAACTCCAATTGAGAAAACCGGACTCTCGAATATGAACATTCTACACTGGTAAGATAAGGTTTTTTATTTTTTTGAAATGATGTAATTTGTTAACTGTTGTTTATGTTATCGATGTATCAGCGGTGATAGGAAGAATTAAATAAACACACTAAATTCCAACGGAAATCAAATAGACACAAGGTTTAGGGCGGGGATAGTTTATCAAACTCGGTTTAATATTCTAAAATAATAATAAATAAATTGATCGGAAAATTCTCACCCTTTCTCTAAAAGAATCTAGGGGTTACCACACGTAATACATTATCTTCTCTACATATGTGTGCATATTAAGTATGCAAACAGATGTAAAATCTAAAACAAAAAATACACAACGCAGATTATAGAAATAATGTGAACTAAAATCTTAAATCTTGATTACTGTGAGAAAATCGCAGGGATTTAAGAAGATAGGGTAGGTTTAGCTAGATTATAAGGTATAGGGGTTTAGAAATCACGAGCCTGAGGTAGGAATAAACCGAAAGGAGGGTTGAGTCAGGCCATCATACCTAGTGGTGTGATCAGTAGGACATAAGGGTAGAATTATGAGCGTGGCTACGAGACAGGAGCTACGAGATTTAAACTACGAGGTAGAAGCTTAGAAAAGTGAATCAGCTAGGTAGGGTTCATCACAATTGGTGTCAAAAGCCAAGGGTGGCGGACCATTACACACCTAACTAAGAATCAAGATGGCCGCTGTTTACCATCAAAATGAACGCCACGTGGTTTTTGTGCAAATGCAAAATTAGTACTGAAAAGTAGCACTGAACTAGGTCCACGACACACCAATCGACGCAGAAAAAAATTCTTCGTCTACTGGTGCCGGTGGCACCACAAAAAACATTAAAAATGTATAAAAAACACAAAAAAAAAAATTCACAAAAATTAAAAAATAAATGTTATCAAAACCATGTTAAAAGTCGTCTATTTCGAACCGGGTTTTTTTTATATAATGTACAGGTTTTTTAAAAGCTACACCTGGGTACCTAGCATGGTCGATCGATATAAGTTTTATCGAAAATGTCGGTAACTTGTCATCGTTCCCGAGCACGACTGCAGGCCGCTAACGAACAAACAGCATTTCACAACGACTAAGGGTTCCGTATTTATGTGACGTGAACTGTTATTTGTTCGTTAGCAGCGTGCAGTCGTGCTTGGGAGCGATGACCAGTAACCTACATTTTCGATAAAACCTATACCGATCGACCATGCTAGGTACCCTGGTATCAATAATAGAAACCAGGTGATATTGCGTTTTCGCCCACAAAAAATTAAAAATTGTTTTAGCACTGTTTTTTGTTAAAAAGTAGTTCAAATTTTGATTTTTTTGAAAAAAAACACGACAGGCGTGTAGCCCGCTTGAAGGCGCACACGAGGGTTAAAAAGGAATTTTCACTACTGCAAAGTTGCCGGAGTTATTAGCGTTTTTTGCGGAGCGGTGAAAAAGCGATGCTCTTCGCACGAATGCAAGAACTGAGCGTTGCAGCGGGAAGCTGGCAGCGGGCAGCGGGCAGCTGGAAAGCGGGTGGTGTGGATTTTATAAAGATTGGGTAATGGCGTTGTGTTTGGTTAGCCACAGCAACGTGTGGCCGGGTCTGCTAGTTTATTAATAATATCTTCTTCGTCAAAGATAATTTATTCGGTTAAAATAGCTTTAGATAGCTGACATTTTAAAATTGGGCCTAGAAATGCAGCTACCATTAAATTTACATGATTATTCTCACAGGAAAAAATAAAGTAAAGTGTTCACTTGCACAACTTACGAGTATTTCATATTATCAAGTATATATATATATATATATACAAAAACTTCAACAGTGACACCCCCGACTGCAAATAAAAGCTTTTCTTCCTGCACGTGACACACACGTAGGTATTGCATTTTTTAAAGATAAGATTCACTCATCTCGGCGAAGAAAAATCACATAGCAAATGTACTTGGACTTATTACGTGTCATGTTAAATGAAGAGTATAAATAATGTGCATTAACATGGTCACATTGGATGAAACTCTCAGTATCGCCCTGCTTAGAGGCCTTTTCTTCTTCTTGTGCCTTGTCCGTTCAACGGACGTTGGCTATCATGTTGGTTATGCGGACTTTGTTTACTGCGGCCCGGAACATCTCCACGGTAGACTGGCCAAACCACTGTCTCAGGTTTTTCAGCCATGAGGTTCTCCTTCTTCCAGGGCCCCGTCTTCCGGCAATCTTTCCCTGCATTATGAGATGCAAGATCTCATACTTCTCTGGATGTCTCATCACGTGTCCAAGATATTGAAGTTTTCGGATTTTTATGGTTTTAATTACTTCCTTTTCTTTATTCATCCGAACCATAACATCTTCATTTGTGACCCTGTCCATCCAGCTTATTTTAAGTATTCTTCTATAGATCCACATCTCTAATGCCTCAAGTCGCCTAATTAATTCTTCAGTAAGCGTCCATGCTTCCATTCCATAAAATAATATTGAAAACACGTAGCATCTGACCATTCGCATTCGTAATCCAAGGTTGAGATCATGACTGCAGAACATTTTTTTCATGCGGATAAAGGTTGCACGAGCTTGCTCAATGCGGCATTTGATTTCAACTGAAGGATCCCATCTATCATTTACATTGCAGCCCAAGTATACAATACTTTGTACCTTCTCCAGTTTTGTTCCAGCAATATAAAGATGTTCATCCAATGAGTTATTTTTGCTTATGAGCATGTATTTTGTTTTATTTATATTCAGTTCTAGCCCAAAATTCTCACAAGTCTTCATTACTTGATTCAGCAAAAGTTGTAAATCCTCAATGTTACTTGTTAGAAGTACCGTATCATCTGCATAACGCAGATTGTTCAGAATCTTCCCATCTATAACAAGTCCTTGAGTAACTTCTTGCAGAGCTTCATTGAATATTTCTTCTGAATATAAGTTGAACAGCATAGGTGAAAGAAGAAAGAATACAACCCTGTCGCACGCCTCTCTTTATTTCTACTTCGTCTGTTAGACATTGCTCTACTCTTACTGCTCCTTTCTGGAATCATTTTGTCGTGTCTAACTCTATCAAATGCTTAGAGGCCACCATTCAGAATTGAATATTGTTGCTTGGAAACTGCTGTCAAAAATTAGCTTCGTCTTCTTTCCCTTCTGCTTCAAAACTTTCCTTAAACTCACAGTATCGCCCTGCTTAGAGGCCACCATTCAGAATTGAAAATTGTTGCTTGACCAACTGCTATGAAAAATCAGCTTCGTCTTCTGTTTCTTCTGCTTCAAAACTTTCCTTAAAATTTCATAAGCTTTGCAGAGACTCTGAAACATCGTCACACAGAACAAAAAACGATCATAGTAATAGACATACAAATTTATTATAGTAGTGTTGTTGTCTCTTAAGCCTCGATGACATTAAGCGATTTTACAAGCTACTAGCCGGTGAATTCACTATCTGCTAACTCGCTCAGTGTAATTGTGTTACTAGCCAACTAGCAGATTGTGAACAACCTACGAAATAAACAAAAAATTTAACAAAACAAAAAAACGATAATAATTATAATTTCGTATTCTTCTACAACTTCATAATCAACTAACTTTTTCTACTCATCAATATGTAGGTACAATTGTTATTTTTGGATTCGGTATCAGCCAAGGTAGGTTTGTAAATACATACATAGTTATAGGTGTGATGTGCTTGTATCGCACGTGCGACTTGACGAGGCGAGAGCGGGGCTGCGGCGTGAGGGGAGCTGTCAAGTGAACACGCCGCCCGGGTATCTTTGCTGACACCGACTCCAAAAATAACAATCGTACCTACATATTGATGAGTAGAAAAAGTAAGTTGATTATGAAGTTGGAGAATGATACGAAATTATTTTTTTACTTTTTAGTGCATTTTTTGAAGTCGTTTTTTTGTTTTGTTAAATTGTTTGTTTATTTTTTGATTTTTAGTGAATCTGAAGTATACTAACTAATTTGTCTGAATATGGGTAGACCTACTAAACGTGTTACTCATATGAGACAGACATAATTTGACCATAACGACGTTAGGGTCAAATTAAGAGATTCGGCCGAGAATCGTTAATTTGCTCCTAAGAATTGAAGAATTCCGTTACTGTGTCATGGATTCCTTAATCAGAACCTAACCAAACTCTCATCAAACTACCCTTGAAGTATATCCTTTTCAATAAAAAAAGAATCATCGAAATCGGTTGGCGTGATATTGAGTTATTCGTCCATTTGTCGCGCGGATACTTAATGCAAATTTAAGACTTATATGGTTTTCTCATGGATACCATTGGCAGAACTAGACCAAATTAAAATGGGACCACACGGAAAGCATCAGCTTTCAAATAAAAAAAGAATTATTAATATCGGTTCACCCAATCGAAAGTTCTGAGGTAACAAACATAAAAAAAAAATAAAAAATTTAAAAAAATACAGTCGAATTGAGAACCTCCTCCTTTTTGAAGTCGTTTAAAAAGTTTAAAGGGGTTAACTTTGCTCGCTACTCGTTAACCTTTACGGCGGATGGCAAGATGGCGGCCCTCGAACAGCTGATTTCGTAACTGTCAAACTACTGCTTGATCTGGATTATTCGTTGTTAAATCTCTTAAGAAACCGGCAAATTGCTACTAGCGCTGAGCTAATTGTGAATATCTCAGTTTTCTACAAAACGTTGACAGAATTAGTTCGCGCGGGAGTCATTATTTTAGCTTAGTTCGCTACTGAGCGACTGGAACGTTTTATGTGTCATCATCACAATCGCACTCGCCGATGTGCCCGCTTTTAAACGCGGCTAGTAGCTTGTAAACTCGCTCAATGTAATCGAGGCTTTAGAAGAGACACGGGCTGTAACACTTCACTTCTACACAATGAATTGGCCCCTGTGAAAAATAAAAAAAAAACTCTTAAGGCTACGCCGGACCCGAAAAGAATAAGATGGAGAGATACGAAATTACGAATGTTACTGAGGAGAGCGCTAACATTTATAGCGACAAAATCGTTGCGAAAATGTTTAATAAAACACGACTCGTTTAAAATAGAGCAAAAATCTCGCGGGCATTGTCTTAAACAGCATTTAAAGAAACACTGTGATTTTTTTCATACATAAAAATAAATAAATAAAATAATTTTTTTTTTTTTTTTTTACTTTGCGATTTTTTCTATCGAGGGAATTTTATATAATTTGCGTTTCGGTGCGGGCAATGTCTAGGTATTATCTTCAAGAATAACATATATCTATTTTTTTAATAGCTGTAAAACTTAACACGTTTAAGGGAGATATGTAAGAAATCGGTAGTAATTCGGGTAGCGGGCCCTTAAGCGTACTTTCACCATCGCTGCTGTTTACAAAATGAACAATGTATTATATTCCCCTAGTTAAAGAATAATAACTTTTCTAAGCGCCTTCTTACCGTGGGGTGGCCATTATAGCGACAAACCACAACGTACGCTTTTACATATACCTGCTTTGATAAATGGTAAATGCACTGTACTGTAGGTACTTGTGAGAACCAACGGAGTTAATAATTTCGTTAACCTCAAGTAATTTATTGCAAAGGAGTCCTAAAAACCCGAAATAAAAAGTAACACAACTCCTATTTTCACCGATTACGAATTCATTGAAAGGATCTTTATTAACATTTTTTACTTTGTAATAACCACAGAAACATATTCACAAAGGATTTCTTTTTACATTATACACCTTTATTCAGTATACGTTGCATTTTTTTTACTGCTGAGGCGAAAATTAAATTTAGCTACTTGGACAAAGCATTTTTGTACGTGTTATTTTATTTTTAGGAAGACATGGCACGATCAAGTGAATCAGTTACTTGAGTCGGGCCACGTCAAGAGTCAGAATAATAGAATAGCATGTATGAGGCGATGTACGAATGTGAATAAGGCAAAGAGTGTGTATCAAGACCGAGATGTTTGGCGGTCCGTCCTCTCTGCCTGCCCCTGCGGAGAAACGGCGTGATGTTTAGTTAGTTTATTTTGTTTGCGTTTGCAGTGACTATTAATAAAAATAATAACAGTAAGTCACAACAGGACTCATGCAAATGAGTTCATGCGTTTGATTTTTTTTTAATTTGCAATATTATTTTACTTCTAATATAGACTAATACTACCCGGCTTCGCCCCTGATTTTGCTTCTTGCATTTCTAGGGCTCAAAGCCAAAATACTGTACTTAATAAACTACGTAATATGTTATACGATTTTATCTCGAAATTATACCTAATATATTTGAGATAAAATCAGTCAAAGTTTTGAATTTTTTAGAAAATTTTTTGTTAGTATAACGAAATATGTAAATTTTATTTCATTTTGCGAGGCGGGTATGGGTAACGCCACACCGGGAACCATTCACTGGATAACTAACACCTTCGACACCCCCAGTTGTTCCCTACGTTTGGTGACTTGGCCGGGGTGCCCGGTTTTATGGGGGGTGATGTTTGTCCAGGTCTTGGCAGCGCGCTGTGCCGCGGCTGATGCGTCCCGTCCACCAACTGACCCTTTCATCTCCCAGCCGGACTCTCTCGACCCATCGCTTTGCATCGCAGTGGGATGGGTCGAATGGAAACGAATGTCACCCCCGGACACACTGACCCTCAGATCTCTACCCGTATATTTTTTCCTGCCTATATCCACCTTGCTTTCATTTCCTTAAAAGTTCATCTACACGGTATCCCCAAAGATGATCTTGTCCTCCTGCGTAAAGCTGGTCATAACGTGTCACTAAGTAACCAATGACTGGTGTTCTCAAAGCTGTGTACTAATTATTTGATGAAACTCAGGATCTCATGAGTAAGTGTGACAACAAAGAGCTTATTAAGATTGTATTATCGTTCTCAAAGCAGTAGACTAATTATATTATAAAGCCCAGAATCAATCGGGCAAGTATGAAAACAAAGAGCTTATTAAAGTTCAGTTATCGTTCTTAAAGCAGTAGACTAATTATATCATGAAGCCCAGAATCAATCGGGCAAGTATGAAAACAAAGAGCTTATTAAAGTTCAGTTATCGTTTTTAAAGCAGTAGACTAATTATATCATGAAGCCCAGCATCCAACGGGTAAGTATGAAAACAAAGAGCTTATTAAAGTTTAGTTATTATTCTTAAAGCAGTAGACTAATTATATCATGAAGCCCAGAATCCAAAGGGTAAATATGAAAATGAAGAGCTTATTAAAGTTGTATTATCGTTCTTAAGGCGACTAATTATATTACGAAGTACAGAATCTCACGGGTAAGTATGAGAACAAAGGCCTTATTAAAGTAGTGATCTTTCTCAAAGCAGTAGACTAATTCCCCTGTCAAGTGTAAAGTTAGGGGGTATTATGTCGCCACCTGGTTGGGCAGTGTTGTGAGGCGGGTTAATACAAGGTTGTCGTAAGAAAAATGAATACTGGGTGCGTTACAAAAACATATTTATTTACTTGCATTTTTTGATTGGTAACAAGATATAGATGTTTCATGTTTAATTATATTATTATTATGGGTTCATCTATATACGCACCTAAAACATTACGAATTAATAAAAATACATACCGAATTTCTTAGTAAATTCAAGGAAATAATATAACCGACCTCGCTCCCATTGTGTTTCTTTAGGATCTGTCGGTAAATCTGGTTGGCTAGGTTTGAAAGGACGTTGTTTGTGGTTCTGTGTGCTCTGCTCATAAGAAGGCTCAGCTGTATTATTGTATGAGGTTTCTAGTATACCTACATTATACCCGTGCATAAAAGGCTTTTTTTAGTAATCCTGTTTTTAGATCTATAAATAATTTATTACGGTCTGCAAGGATAATATATCCCAACTTTCCTTTTCCCTTCTCTCTCCCCTGCATACTTTCATCGGCCCCGCAATGTTCAATTTTCAGTTTAACATAATTATAAAATTTTCCATGTTTTCAGTTTCAAAAATTTTTATTTTGTCGTATTTTCAGTTTTACAAATATTCAATATCCCTTATTTTCAGTTTTCGAAATTTTGTTAAATTTTCTGTTTTGCAATATTTTCAGCTTCCTAAATTTCCATGCTATGGCCCAACTGGCTCCAGTCAGTTCGGAATAAGGAACTCCAGTGAAAAATATTCTGGCTTTGAAAAAATATGTTAATATAGGCCAATAAACGCTGATTCTGAATATATAAGTTTTATTAAATAATATTAAACGCAGAGTTTTTTAAAAAATATTAAAAAGTCCATTTTTAATCGGGTCGTAAAAACACGCCGTCAAGGTGGAGTCACTGTTCGACGTGTCGTGACTTCACCGTAAAGTCATTGTATGGGAATGTATGATATATACAAGCCACCGTAATAATTTATTCGTTTATTTACATACTGTTTATAGAGATTTAGTTGTAGGGTTTATTGAAACATTATTTAGGCCTAAATGATGTTTCAATAATAAAGGTATCTCTTATTAGTTTATCTCTATTATTGAAAATATTCAAAAACTAGGTACTGCACAAAAAACATAGAATGCTATTTCTAGGGAGAATACTTCGAACAACGGAATTCAAAATGGCGGCAGTAAATCAGCTGATTGCCCGATCCTATACTAATTTTTCAGGATGACGTCACACGATTCACCATACGTACGGTGGTTTTCGGGGGGTCTTGAAAAATTAAAACTTTGACAATTATTTTGACTATTAAAACTAACTCTAAAAATAAAAATAAAAATGCAGTTATTTAAGTAAGAAGGTCTTGATTCATCAAAAAAAAAAATTGGACTGGAGTTCTCTATTGTGATCATCTCCAATCATTGGTGCTTTAAATGCTCTTACATAGCGCTTTCTTCAACGATGGTAATATAGAGCACACGTAAATTTAACCCAAATTTAAATTCCGTGGCAAGTATGGATCGCACGCCTGACATAGCAAGTGGGGTAGCCACTTGCCGGACTGCCAATAGCAGATAGATGCGCGTGCAACCAAAGCCAAATGAGCCCGCTTGCAGCCACCATCTTCTTTCCCACCAGAACTGCGCTGACATCGACGCACTGCAGAGCAGCGGGTCGAAAGGGCCTGATAGCCGTCACGGTTTACGCCCTATTAATCTTAACAAGAGCGTTGCGATTCTTGAAAATTTTCCTGCAGAAGTTGTAGAGCGTTGTATGTACGCTCGTTGAATGAAGAGAAGCACCCCTGCTTAATATCCATGAAGGCGAAAATCCTTGCCGCCTTCGGAGCCCTCGGGCTACCAGGCCTCGAAACCGTGTCGCCTTTTCATATTCTTATAATATGCCATTCTTCCATTTTTGTACACGTTATCGGAAGAGAGAGAAAGTTAACTCCACACGCCTAGCGTAGGAATCATATGTCAGTGCCCTGACTTTGTTAATGCACAATATCTTAACGCATAAAACATGTAGTCATTCCTGAGTCTTCATATCCAGTCGGACCCAAAAGCTTGTTTTCACGACAATATAACATTGCCAGACATATATATGACTTATTAACCGACCTCCTCACAGCCAAGGATCTACGCCCCGAAAATTTCATGCTTGAGAACCCGTTCCCTTGCGAGCCTTACTAAACAATTTTAACCTAACAAATGCCGCTCTCCGTGATTTTTAACCAATAGTACATAAAAAATAAATATATACCTGTATAGGTTCGTAAAACTGGCACACTTTTTTTTAATTAAATTATTGGCAACCCGGGCGGTTATTGAAATAATATCATACACAAACAAATAAGTAACCCACCTCATTAGACGATATCTGTTATAACACTGTTTGTATTTTGCCTCTATCTTTTATGTATGTTTATTTTATATATTCTTTTATATATTCTTTTATATATTTAGACAGTTTATCTAGTTCTTATATATCTAATATTGCATAAAAAAGGTTATGTTTTTAACCTGTAATAAAATACAAAAAATAATAAAGGATGTCTTTATTAATATTTTTTTTGCCTATGTATTTTTTGTTCCATGACAGTTGGTCCGGTGACAGTTCGTCCGGCGACAGTTCGTCCGGCCGACATTTGGTCCGGCCGAAAGTTTAGAAGATGTTTTCTTCAAGTAAGTAAGCAAAGAGGTTATATGGCCGTACAATTAAAGTCGATATACTTATATCCGAAGGCATCTTGAGTGAAAATCCGCTGTAAAAATTTTTTTTTTACTAATAATTTCGACTCTCTGAAGTAGCTGGAGAGGTCAATATTATGTCTGCCTCAAGCAGCCTCTCCCGATCCGGACCGCCACGCCGTAGGTGAGGAAAAGCATTCGCCACCAAGACCTAGACAAACCTCATTCCAAGAACCCAAGCACCCCTGATAATTCACCAAACATAGCGAACCACTTTAGGTGACCTATGGCAGGGGTGTTGGTTATCCAATAAATGGTTCCCGGGGCGGCGGTAAACATATCCGACTCCTAAATCTGAAGTAGATATTGCACATATAAGTAGGTCGTATTTGGTTATTCGTCAGTATTCATTCAGAATTGAAACGTTACTTGAAATGGCTTTCGCTATGTTTAGACTAGATCTGAATAGCCAGGTGCATTTTCCACATCTCCTTCCCCTCCCCACTACCCTCAGCATCACACCATACCAAAATTGGGGATGCCATAGTCTCACTGGCTCGAGACGGTTGGGGGCAGTTGGTTGTGTTATATTGAGATAAAAAAGTTATATTATTTATTTATTTATTTTTTCAGGTTCTCCATAAAACAGTTATACACCAAATTATTACGGAGAAGATTACAAAATATAAGAGAAAAAAAAGGCCAAGATATGGTTTTGTTCAGAGGGTGCCCAAATAATGGAGCTGTATTCCAGGATGCTGCGGACAAGTGCTTCATATGTTCTTCGTATTGCAATTCCATTAGTAAATGATCTCGCATTACGAAGAACAAATCCGAGCATTTTGTTCGCGGGGGAGACAATGTCTGATATGTGAGATTTGAAAGAGAGATTTGCTTCAAAAATCACGCCAAGGTCTCGAATCTCATTTTTGCGTGTTAGAATAATTTTATTAATATTGTATGGGAATAAAAATGTGTCTTGTGATCTTGTAAATGTGACGACACTGCATTTCTGGATGCTGAATGGTAAATTATTCAGTTCCGACCATTTGACAAGAGAATCAAGATCTTTTTGCAGAAGAATGGAATCTATATGACTTTTAATAGCTCTGAAAAGTTTAATATCGTCAGCGAAGAGGAGATATTTTGAGCGGTTAATGGACTTGCCTATATCATTAATGAATAAAAGAAAGAAGAGGGGTCCTAGATTCGACCCCTGGGGAATCCCGGAGTTAGTTTTGTATTCGTGAGAAAACTGGTGTCCGTAACTGACATACTGACGACGATTGAGTAAATAGCTAGCTACGAAAGCGAGAAAATTCTGAGAGAATCCGAGGTCACTTAATTTTTTTAATAAAATATCATGGTCGACTTTGTCAAATGCTTTTTCGAAGTCTGTATAAATCACATCGACATGTACAAAATTTTCAAACGAATTATTTATATAGGTGGTGAGATTCATTAGGTTTGTTGAGGGTGATAGAGTGGGACGAAATCCATAATGATTTTCGATAAGTGTATGTTTTGTTTGATTATATATTTGTGAGTAAATTATGGTTTCTAAAAGTTTTGCGGGTGCTGATAAGACAGCTACAGGTTTGTAATTATCGATTGCCGACTTTTTGCCTTTTTTGTGTATAGGTGTGACTTTCGTTAGTTTCCACATTTCAGGAAAGATACTATTACGAAGTGAAAGGTTAAAAAGGTTAAAATTATATGCAAGTAGGAATCTTTCGCGTTTTTTTGGAAAGCCGACTGCGCGTATCAGTATGTCGTATTTTGTGATTGCCGCATGCTACTTCGGAGAGTCGAAATTATTAGTAAAATTATTTTTACTGCGGATTTTTACTCAAGATGCCTTCAGGTATAAGTATATCGACTTTGGTTGTACGGCCGTATATTATCCTCTTTGCATACTTACTTGAAGAAAACATCTTCTAAATTTTCGGCCGGACCAATTGTCGCCGGACCAAATGTCGGCCGGAAGAGCTGTCGGCCGGACCAACTGTCGCCGGACCAACTGTCGTCGGACCAATTATCGCCGGACCAATTGTCGGGTCATCGTATTTTTACTAAATGGTTATTGGGTAAGCTATAAGAAAAAAAATCCATCATTCTTGATATTTTATTAATGCAATGAGGGTTTTTTTCTAATTCGAACTTGAGGCTTATACTTAGGTATAATAAAATCTGCGTGAAAGACTGTGTTAAATATTCGTTGTTTTTTAATCCACTAAATATAGCGGTCTCTTTAAAATGATTTTCCCGTACTTAACTTGGTGCTTACTAATTACAGCTGCAAATTTTTAGAATCTCATAATTTTTTGATAAATGCTTGCATTTTTTTTAGGATTCCATCTGAGTGATTAAATACCTACCATTACGACCATATTACGAAACAAAAGCGAAACATTTGTAGAAACTTGGATTCAATAAAAGTGTAATACTTCATTGTATTTACTCGACAATAATGTCGAAAGATATGTCTTACTTCCTCCCTTTAAAATATTATTATTATATAATAATGCGTTATGTTAAAAAATAACGCATTATTATATTATTAATTGTTAAAAATAACCAAGGGAGTAATAATCAATGGAATGAGAATATAATCTTCCTTCTATACGGTGATGGAAGAACTATCATATTGGGCGAATGAATCCATTGGAACTTGTTTCATTTCTGTTATTTGTTCTCTGAATTTTTAACATTTTCGAATCAGAAGCCAGCAATATTTTGATAAAAAATATATTGAAAATAAAAGATCGTACCTACAATGAACATTTTGTTAAAAAAAGTTAGCCTACAACAATAACAAAAATAAATCACTATGTGATTAACAATATCAACATGTTTCAATAAAAATGTTATCTTCATCAGCACAAGTTGTTAATTAACATCTTGTAATAAATAACTTCGTTTACACCACTATATAATTAACATCTTGTCCTGATGACGATAACATTGTTATTGAAACATGTTGATATTGTAAATTATATAGTGGTGTAAACGAAGTTATTTATTTTTCTTTATATTAATAATGATGCCACAAAGTATTTTTGTTAAGTTTGTAGAAGTAAAAAATATTTGTTTAAATGCTTGGAAAAAATACTACAATGATATAAATATAAAAAAAATGAATATAAGACACAAATGATGTAAAAGTAAAATCGTAAATATAAGAAAAATGTAAGTACCTAATGGGATCCCAAGGCACCGCATGTTTGTGGGTAATACGAATATAACCAAAAATACTAAAACACATCAACTAGTACCTAAGCAATAAAACGTTAATTTTAATGTTACCGTATTAAATAATAAATCCCGCTGGACCATTAATTGGGTAATATTGTATATTCGTTCTTCATAAAATTAGAGTTCAATTTCACATTTCTCGCTCACTCGCCAATAGAAAAAAACTCGAACAGAAGTGTATTTTATCATTAAATAATTGAAAAATCGATATGCTATTATTTGCGCGTTCTATTGATAATCTGTGAAATGAATGTATGTTATTAACCGCCGGCAATATCGTTAAACCAACAAAATAAATCATAGCCTGTTTATAAATGTTAATAATCCCGCTTTTGAAAACACTGCGTGGATTACCGCTTATTAAAATATACGACTTGTAGCGCGGCGCTAAGCAAACAGCGCAAGAATTATCGTACAAAAACATCCATTGATATTATTATTCCCATAAAATGTTGCGTAAATTGCCTCCCTCACTATAGGAGGAAACTCGATATGATCTTGAACTTTGTGCGGGTAGTTTTGCAGTCCTATTGGGGTTGGGGTTGTTCGATAGCCTATAGCCTCCTTCGCCGGCAAACACATTTGCCAGCAATACCAAGTTCTCCAAGGTTTGTCAACCCTACTTTAGATTATATCAGAGATGTGTCACCGTGGGTTGTTTCAGGCATATCCGAGTGTTTATCTTGTTCATTTTCTCCTCGCAAAACGATTCAATAACGGAGGGAATATATTATAAAGAAAATGGAAAACTTTTTTTACAAAAGGGAATCGCTCCTGTTGTTCATTTCCATACACCTTTTTGTTGGTAGTTGTCGGAGGTGTGTTTTCAGCAGTTGTTAATGAGCGAATATTGAAAACGTTACCACGTTAAGTATTTAAAAAAAATTAAAATAACAATAAAAGTTGTAAAGTGGGCAATATTTTAAGTATTTTATATTAACTGCAAACAGAAGAAGATTATCTAATACACAAAATTCATTGTCTGTGGTTGGTGGTGTTTCGGGCTGGCTGGAGTGCAATCTCGACTCGAGATCGCAAATTCTAGATCTCGCGAGATTAGAAATTATAATCTCGCGAGATCTCGGAATTTTTGGGATCTCGTTAATTAAAAGAAAATAATATTTGAAAGAAAACAAAAACCTTTATTCTTTAATATTAGTTACTTAATAATTAACAGTTTTTTTTTTAATTAAAATAATCAAAAGAAAAAATGTAGCTTAAGGAGATTAGACAGTAATTACGAGTGATTTTGAAAGTAACTTCTTAAAAAACAAAGTGTTTTAAGTGTGCTATCTGCTAAACGGCATCTAATGTCCGTTGCAATGTACCCAGCTGTTTAACAACGTAAAAATCAAAAAATTATGTTTATTTAACTCACATAAACAATAAAAAATGCATAATTTAAGAAAAAGTAATGACCATAACTGCACAACTAAAACAAACAAATGGCTGCCTGCACGCACGCAAGTATCTCTTTCTCACTCACTCGACACAGTTTTATATTATCTGTCCCGTTCATCATCCGTCACTAATACTCGTAAATAGTCGGGATAGTTTTCTTTCTTCGATCGACACTCCCGCCCGACCGTCAGTCAGTCAGCTCACCATTCGGGCCCCGAGAGAGCGTGTGTAGCGTCACTGACTACTGCCGCCCAATCCCGTCGATCTCGAACGGGATCTCGTTATATTATGCTTCGTTGTGTACAAATCTACAGCTTTATTCCGAAGTAGATGAAATTTTGCACACTTTACATTCAAACCAATGGAACCGTCACTGTCTACGTGAAATTAAAAAAAAAACTACCCCCCATCCCCATTTTCTACCCCCTTAAAGCAGTATTATTTATGGTTTTTAATGAAATTTTGCCCAGATGACTTTCAAAATAAGAGGAAGATTTGTCTTCATTGGATTTCGAAAAACTCTGAAATAAAGCCCGGACATCGCTGGGACATACAAAATTTTGATACATCGGAAAGAAATTTGTTTATTTGAAAATCAAAATAAGAGGAACGTTACTGTCAAAATCGAAAATTACCGTCAAATCGAAAAGCTAGGCGTAAAGCCCGTGCAAAGCAGGGGATATAAAACTTTCTTCGTATTTCTTGACAAACTTAACGACCAAAAGCTCAAAACTCAATCTCAAAGCTCTAAGCTCAAACTCAAAGCTAAAGCTCGTAGCTCAATCAAAGCTCAAACCTTAACACTCAAAGCTCACAGCTCAAAGCTCACAACTCAAAGCATAAAGCACGAAGCTCAAAGTTCGAAGGTTGAAAATCAAATCTCACAGCTCGAAGCTCGAATAGCTTAAAACTCAAAATAAAACGTCAACCAACGTTATTCAATTTTTTTGAGTTCAACTAAAAAAACCGTAATGATAAAATACATTTCAGAAGAATATTTTAAATAAGTTCAGCTTTTGAGGTTTCCCGATATGGTCTTTAAAAGTAGTTTAATTGTACTTTGATGAAGTAATTATTATTTTTTTTACTTTCTGAAAGAAAAAAATAAACCCTTATTAATACGATACATTAACACCAAACTACAATAATAAACAAATATACTGCTTGAAAGACGAAGACGAAATAATTTAAGGGAAGAAATCTAATGAAAAAATAACGTTCGGTGTTCAAAAATACCTCTACAACGATATGATATGAATAAGTTGAAATTCCTACATATTTTAATGGATGAATTTCTCCAGCCGTTTAACTATGTATAAAGTACCTAAATTAATACCAACACCCACCCTCTATTCGAGAAATATTCACGTATCAAACACCCGTCAAAACGAATTGGATCATTATTTTTAAATAAAACTTATTCGAATATCAGTCTCTCTTTCATTATTTTTAATAGGCATTCTTCCAATAAACTGATTTCACAAGGAGAACTTTTTTTATCAAATGAGAAAACTTTTTGGACTTCTTTGTAACTTAAAATTAATTTCCTTGAAATTCAGAGTTTCAATATTCGTCGGTATTACTCAAATCGAATCATTACCTACTTCGTTTCAAAATAAACGAGCCATCTGAAACTCATTAAAATTGAATTGTTAATCAAGGTTCAAATGACTGTCTTAATATTAGCGGGCTTCGCTTTGCCATTGTGGACTTATTATGAATATGGAAAACCCATCATTCCGTTTTTCTTCACTTCCCACATTAATGATTCAAATTTGAATTTCAAGTGGTATCCATGAATATTGTACATTAAATCGTTTCCAATAATTATAAGTCGATCAAAAAAATTATAATGACATATTAATGGCACTTTATGTGGCGTTCATTATTTTAGTTGCCAATAACATGTGGATGTTGTGATTTTTTCCCTTCACAATATTATGGTCTTTGATGTCGTAATGCAAAGCACACTTTTAAAGGTTTTCAATAACTAAGCAATTATTAACATTTTATGATACCCACTCAACGAAAAGCTGAGATAAAGCCTTTACTTGACGCAATCGGGAATTCAACATATTTTTATTACGATACCTATTGGTTTTCGCGGTTTCAAGTCTTGATCCCTGGTTCCTTCTGTGTGAAAATATCTCTTTAGATCGTGATAGCCAGTGCTAGTGGATGATTCCGATGTAACAATTTTTGTAACTAACTAACAATCACATATTTTAAAATCGTAAATAAGTAATTTCATTCAGAATCATATAATTAAATAACCAATACACGATTACCTACATTTATAAACAACTCGTATGCAGGGATGCTTTTCTTACACAAAAATACGGTGTGATTTTTTATATTTGTATTTATTTCAGCATGGTTGTATAAGATGTGCCTTGTGCAATACATAACCCAATATATCAAATCAAATAAAACTCACATTTTTTCACTGTTCGGCTGCTGATAAAACCACTCATATAATACAAAAAAAAAAGATTTCATCATTTATATTCTTGCATTGTTACAACCAACACAATTGAAACTTGCGTAAAGAATATCGTGGGCTTAGGTACAGTAGTCTTATTCCGGTAGCTTTATTATCTACCACGATTAGTGTAAAATAATATTTGGGGCAATGCTAGAAGCGCCTATGTCAAATATGCGAATTGCTCAGGGTTGAAAATTTCCTAGCATAAAAACGTTGAGTCAATATTTTGACTTCTTCATTAGATAGGTTTACTCAATAAAGATCACCTGAGGAAGGTCTTAGAGTATTTTCTGGTACCCAAATCAAATTTCCGAAAAGTGTCTATTTTAGCGCTGCCTCCCAGATACATAATGAAGTTCTTTCGGAAGGTATTTAGGTAACTTGCCGTGTCACCGTCGCGTCAGCTCCTTAAAAATGCTTAGCACAAAAACGATTAGCAACACGGTGTCCGATGTAAATAATACCATTTACTAGAGGATCGTAAGAGTTCACCTGCTAGGGTTAAGGGTTAATTTACACAATGGTACTAGCCATCAGCTACCAACTACCTGCTACTTTCCCTACTTACTTCGACAACATGGCTTTTGTAGGCCTTCTTGACGAAACAACATTTAATAAAGACACCGGATAGCTCTCCTCGCGGCGGGAAACCCCATTATAACCCTAGAAACGATCCCTTAACAGTGTTCCAATAAAACCCTCAGTATTTACGGGGATGAAGTATAATTGAAAATGAAATAAATAATACCGAGAAATATGGTGTGGTTTTAAGAGAGTTAGTACTTATGTAATTCAATGCATAGAATTTAATATTTGAAAAAATCCAACCCGACAATTTTTTTTTTGATAAAAATTGAATAGCACAAACTATTTATTATCATTAGAACATTAAGAATAAGTATTTTAAAAATATTTTATTAGTAATAAGCCCACGCAGATTAACAAACTCAATTCAGGAGGCGGGAATGGGTAACGCCGCCACTGGAACCATTCATTGGATAACCGATACCGCTGTCATAGGTCACCCCAAGTGGTTCGCTAAGTTTGGTGGCATATCAGGGATGCCCGGCTTCATAGGGTCAAGTCTGTCCAGGTCTTGGTGGTAGATGCGTCTGCCAGCCAGCTGCGTGATGGGCAGGATCGGGAGAGACCGGTTGATGGAGACGCACCGCTGTGGAAGGGATGGATTCATACGTCACTTCTGGACACACTGATCCCCACTTACACTGATTTATACCATAGGTTCTCAACCTTGTTTTGCTCACCATATAACATATTTTTTCTAGAGCCCCCAATTTTTGTTATTGGTTGGGGAGGGGGGGGATCTCTAAGAATAAAGTAAGCATAAAAGGAAAAAGTTTAATTGTCTTTGTATGTATTCATTTGAAATTTTGTACTAATAAAAAAATTGCACAACATTGACTAAATTAAACGGAGGCGGGTCCCGTTTTTAAAACGGAAGCCCTAGCCGCTGTAGTGGCTTCATAGAGCTGCTCGCACTTGTCTGTTCCGACTTGAAAACGGATCCGTTATGTTTTGCCGGAGAGATCGCCTACGCAGAGCGTCCGTTTTGAAGTCGGAACGAAACGCGCTGGCTCATACATTTCAATGGAGCAGTTCACGCTACACGGAGAACGGATCCGTTTTGACCCCGCCACACTTATTTTTTAAACTTTTATTTTTCTTTATTTTAAAGCTTAAAAGAGCTGCGCGATGCACAGCAGAGCGCATTAGTTTAATAAACACATAATAAAATATATTTGAGTTTTTATTGTTTTCTTACCTTAAAAATATCGACAGCCTTTCTTCTAGACAAATCGTCGCCTCAGTTCACAATTAAGAACAATAAAAACTCAAATATATTTTATTATGTGTTTATTAAACTAATGCGCTCTTCTGTGCATCGCGCAGCTCTTTTAAGCTTTAAAATAAAGAAAAATAAAAGTTTAAAAAATAAGTGTGGCGGGGTCAAAACAGATCCGTTCTCCGTGTAGCGTGAACTGCTCCATTGAAATGTATGAGAGCCAGCGCGTTTCGTTCCGACTTCAAAACGGACGCTCTGCGTAGGTTTAGTTTTAGTTTTTGTTCAATCTCCACTTTAAAACTAAAAATAAAGTACATAAAATTATAGTTATTTACATAACTAAGAATTATTGAAACTAATGAGACCTTCCTTTACGGAAATAACTTTATCTTTAACACCTATCATAATGTTTCATTGAAATAATGAAAGAAAACCTTCTCCTCCTGTCAAATTTTCAAATGGTCGTTTGGACAATTAAGAACTAAGGCGACGAAATGCACTCTCTCAATTTTGTATTTTGATACGTTAAGCTCTCTGAAACTCGTTCCAGTAGATAGTTAAAGGAAGTGATAGACATTCTAAAATAATTAAAGAACTTTTAGTTCATCATTTCTCAACTCACCAATTAACACTTGGAAAGTTCCTACAGAAAATCTTTCAGCTATTATTGGGTGTACCTACCCAAATTTTCTTTTCACTTTTTTCCTTCTTTTTAATAAGTACCACATGACAAGAAGAGCTTCATCGTTATCCATGCGCGCGACCGTGTACTGAAGAATGAGAAAATAAAATGTTTTGGTCGATGTTTTCGTAGAGTAGGATTTTCGTAGAGTAAGATCCGTCTTCAAAACGGATCCGTTTTGAAAACCGAAGTGTGAACAGGGGCCTAGGGTTTCCGTTTTAAAAACGGAAGGTGATGAAGGTGAAGTGTGAACGGGCTCTAAGGGTGTAAAGTTCCATTAATAGAGCATTTATCAGAATATTTAAGAGGGCATTACCAGAGAAAACCAGAAATATGTCATTTTCAAATTAGATTTTAGACGTATTGACTCTTTTCCATAAAAAATTATAAATGGATTTCGAAAGATTGTTCTTTTATCTAACATTCGCATGTAATAAATTTAGAGAAAATTTTTTTTTAGTCTAATAAGGTTATTCCATAGGTCGTTGGCAGATTTGTTAAATTTTCAAAAAAGATTTTGTATTATACCACACCCATTTCAAATAATATAATCATTCAGTAAAATAAATCAATATATTATCTAGCAAACGCATGTTTTAGAATTTTAATTTTAGTTTCAATAAAATCATAAAAAAATATGTACGTACACATTTTTTTCTTGACGAAAATTAATCCATTTGTGGATTTATTTGCGCACTTACAAACTAATATATTTCAGATATTTTTAACATTCTTATTAAATTTAGACGTTATTGAAAAATGATAAATACTTATAATCAAAAAATAATTACAAAAAGTACATTATTTTAATAGTTTTATCATCACGCCTTTCAGCATTTTTGGATGAAGGTATAAATTAAAGCTAATTTGGATTGAAATAAATTCGATATTGAGTTATAATTTAAAAAAGCTGGTACGGAGAATAATTAATCTTTCTCATTGCAACCGCCCTGCACGATCGTAAGAACAACTTTCGACGAAATGTGGATTTTCGCCCGCTGGCTGGTTAAACGCTCTTAAAGTCGATGCGAAAATTATATTGTCCTTTTCAAAATTAGAATTATAACATCCCGAGATTTTGAGAGTCTGCGCTAGTTGATAAATAACAACAATACGATTGTGTTTCTACTTCACTATTATGAAATTTAATTAAAAATTTATATGAGCTTGAAATACAATACTCATTCCAAGCAAACCCAAACCAAACGTCTTTATAATATTTTCTCTGTTGGCAAATAGGAAAGGATACTAATACATAATATTGTAGTAGAAGACAATATTCTTTGCAATGAAATAAAAGTATTGTGAAAAATTTTGGGCAAAAAATAAATAAATAAATCAGTTTACCGGCAACACTCGTCTCGTCAACAACTCTCTCTCTCTCTCTCTGCTTGCCAGTCCCACCTCGCCCCGACCCTGCAACTCGCCTCGTTTCTCTACTGACCATCGCCTAACCCTGGGCAACGGATTACTCTTCCTCTCTCTGAACCAGATCCGGCTACGGCGTACGGAAGGAGCAATTAGAGCATCTCGGACCAGCTCTTCAGGCGGCAAAACAGATTACCTTGGTGAAAAGAGCAAAATTTAGAGCCTCCGTGGATTAGGACCTGTAGCCTTATCTTGCAGTGCTTGTGTGTCTCACACAGGTACAATTATTAATTGGTTATTCTCTCTCTGCGAATGACACTTGATATTATATTACACTAGTCTCGAACGATGACCGAACACTATTTTTTTTAAATTAGCTCGTATAGGAGGCCCTGAGGGAAAAATAATTTAGGGCCTGTTTGGAGGGTCTTTTTAGGGAAAGGAAGAAAAAAAAGTTCTGGGAAGTAAAAGGAATGGCGTGACGGACGTATGAATCCATCCCTCCCACTGCGTTGCGTATATAATCCACCCCTTCCGCTTCAGTTGATCGCGATTCTCAGAACAACTGTTACAGAATGATCATGAATTTCCCAGGACATTATTACAGAATGGTCATGAATTTTACAGGACAATTGTTACAGAATAATTACTAATTTCACTGGACAATTGTTACAGAACGATCGTGAATTTGAAAGGAACAATTGTTACAGAATGATCATGAATTTCAAAGGACAATCGTTACAGAACGATCATGAATTTTAAAGGAACAATTGTTACAGAATGATCAATGATCATGAATTTCAAAGGACAATCGTTACAGAACGATCATGAATTTCACAGGAACAATTGTAACAGAATGATCTTGAAAAATTTTATTAGAAAAGAGATGCTGCTGTTAATACACCCTAGATTTACGTTATAAATATATTAAACACTAGCATGACCACTCTGTCGGTCAATCAATTGCGTGGAAGGCAACTTTGCTGACCATTACACCCCCAATTATTGTAAGAACGGCGGCATAAATTTATTATTTTCAGTATATTATATTTTATTTTATTTATTTATTGTAAGAAACAAACAGCAGTTTTATACAGGATGTTAAAAATGAAGCGGTTAAAAATGAGGTAAGCCAAAACAGTTTCTTATGCTAATGGTTATTATGATATAATACAAAATTTTAATTGGATATAGCCATTACATGAAAATGAAATTAACAAAAATATATATATGTAAGTGTATTAGAAGGAAGAAGGAATAGGAAAGGGCAAGAGGCAGAGGAATATGGGATGGGGACAGGAGATGTTCATGCTGTACCTTTTCTATAGCTGTGCATTAATTTAATTCAAATTTGTGGTCGTACGCTTGACTTCGTATCGGTATTTCACAAGAATATTATTAAGAATATCGATATTGTTAAATTGCGTGTTATATTGCGCGCATATGCGGGGGATTGAAGAATTTTTTCTAAGGTTGGTTCTGTACGCGGGCAAATGAAAAAAATGGTTTAGTCAGGTTGGTCTTGCAGGTATGTGAATTTACGAGTTCAGGAGAGTCCAGGCCGTTATTTAGAACATTTCATTTCAGTATATTATATATATATATATATATATATATATATATATATATACTGAAAAGAATATAATATTATTTTGAAATATTAATTTATTACGCACCTATTTTAGATCACATCTAAAATTATAATGTTCAATGCCGAGCTTTTACACGCATTTTCAAAGCGTTTTCTCAAAAATTTAGGCAAAATTTCCATTTATATAAAATTATCCATATTTACTTCTGTAAAAAAAGAATACGTTGTTTAAAAAAACAATTATTTCCTCGTTCGAATTATTATTATATTTAAATATTTTGTATATGAAGCACTAGATAAAGGTTCGTGGGTTTTCGTACCGGGGTATTTTCCTCACAAAAGGACTTATAATAACGAAAATTTATTTTTAGCCTTACCTGAATTTCTTTATGAATATGAGAAAAATGACACACGCCAGAGTGAGGCTTTCGTTTTTTTTTACATTTGAGCAATTACAATAACATTTTGCAATGCTTGCGTAAGTAAGAATATTTTAATAAAACTTTTTTTTTCTTTGAATGTTTTATACAATTCAAAACGATTACTCCTTAAGGGTCGAATGGCGTGCACTGCGAGACAAATATAATATGTCATCAAACTCCTCGACATAGTGTCAATCACGTTTTTTCCTGATCAATCGGGATTTAATTTTTCATCAGCTAAGTTTAATCATTACTGCACAAGAGACAACTGCTTAACGTAGGTGGGTATACAACATCCCTTAATTGCGAAATATTTTGCTATAAGTATGGCGGACATTCAGGTCACGATAACAATTAAATGTATTTACATTCTGTCAAGCTTTCACTCCTCGAGTTGCGGATAAGTTGTATTTTGAAAGGTTTTTGTAAATGAACCCATTAACATTTTTACCTACCTTTTTAGTTCCAAAGACTAGGATCTTACTATCCTGGAAGGACCTAGAAAAGAAATTATTTTATGTATTGCTGTAACAATGTCGTGTCCTCGACGGTAAATAACAATAAAAAAATCAAAGATGTCAGTAAAGACGATTAAAGATGAGCGTCCATCTGTACGCGCCGGCCGCGACACGCACGGCACGCAACGGATTGAACGGATTTGCCGGTGGCATGCCACTCTATCCGGATTTTATATTTAGTATGAGTACTTTTGTAGTAGACGTCGGTCGTCTATCATGGAGATTGACGAAGATATCATCATTCTCATTTGCTTGTTGGCAGAAGAAGAAGAAGAAGAACGTAAAACTAAATGTAGAATGTGGGTTCACGAAATAAACTTGGAGAATATCATTAATTTTTTGTTCCTGATTTACTTTGTGATGAAGAAAGATTTTTTGATTACATTCACCTATCAAGATCTTAATTCATGAATCTGCTTGGTATACTCAAACCTTATCTCACGAAAGAAGACAATAAATTCAATTCAATTTTCGAAAACAGACAACCATAAAACACATGCGGCAGTGAGCGATGATCGCTGCAAAGTCAACTAATCAGTGTGACGTCACCGGCACTAAACGCATTTTTGCTGATAAATACCGGTGACGTCATCGGCACGGAACGTATTTTTTGCTCATAAATATCGGCGGTCGGTGCGTTATTTGCCGACAGTGGATGCAGTGCTTTACTATCATATGAAGATATAGAAAAATCCGTTGCGTGCCGTGCGTGCGTGCGACCGGCGCGGACAGATGGACGCTCACCTTAATACGTTCACAAAAGATCTGAACAGTTGCTTCTTACGCTTAAATTCGTAATTTTAAAGATGTGTAAAAAGTAAAAACAATCTCAATTTCAACACAGGTATACCCTAGTGAGACAGGCATCGAATAATGTAATGTAAACATACCTTATATAGATAAATAAATTTAAAAAAAAAATCTCAACTAAAGCCAGAACACTGAATCAAGTTGATCTGCTATTTTTATAATGTCATCGTACTTCATTATGTTGCACGTTATTGAAGGTCTTATACAACTTAATTTAAACAGTTTGAAGAAGTAATTTAAACAGTTTTAAATGAAGGAGAGTTTTAAGTAAGTCCTACTTGATTCAGTGTTCTGATCTGGGTTGAGATGGTTTTGAAAAAGGCCTGACTAGACCTTCAGCCGGAACGAAGGTTTGCAAAAAATACACATGCAACGTCGAAGCGAATCGAATTATACCCACGTATTATTTATTCCGTTTAAAATACGAGCCAACAAAGAGTCAGCAAATAAATAACAAATAAACCATTTAATATAGGTATACAGAGTACACACGTTCCCGGGATATCCGTAACAGAACGCCCGTCTGATCCGTAATAAAAGGAAGCCATTTTCGACGTAAATAATTTACAACATCACACGTATCAATATCCCAGCCTTCGGGTGTTCGGTGTAAGCATTTCTATTCAATACACTGAACTTGATGTACTTCGACTTCGATTATAGTTTGTCAACCAATTCCAGATATTTAATAAAATTGAGCTTATAACCATCGACGAAGAACATAATACTAATGAATCTAAACGAAAATGTGAAAAAGAATAAAGAAAAATAAAAAGGTAAGGTCGCTACTGGGATTCGAACCCAGGATATCTCATCCTACCGGAACAAGCGCCTTAACCAACATGGCCATTAAGATCTCTTATTTTTAAGTTACTGTGACAATACCAAACACCCTTTTTACCAAATAAAGCAGTAGATTCAAAGGTGAGGCTATGTTTGACTTCCGATGTTTTGATTGATGGTAGACCGGAAATAATCAATGTTTCTTAACTAATATTTTTTTTTTAATATTAAGCTTAAAGTGCTCGTTTCTCCGTACGTTTTATTTAAATTTATTTTGTCATTTAATAAAAAAATTAAAGCTTTACACAATTCAATTATTAAAATATGTATCCACACAATTATTCGACTAATTGAAAAATGACAAATAGTTCGAAAATTTTTAAATATGATGTGGGATCATCATTTCCTTTCAGAAATTACCAATATTTTCAGAACACTATTTGATTTTGATGTGATAAACATCCACTTGAGCTTTTGTGTTTCAAATTCAAAATGGCTTTTAAAATTACGATATCTTTGTTCTTTAAATTTAAGGCTGTCTTGTCGTCTATCTGTGTATTGGATACTATAATCTTTCTTAAATACGCCTTATTATATTAACTACGCCTTACTACATATATTACGATACTACTCGTATGAACTTTATTAAAAACGCCTAGTAGGGTGATATTCATAAAAAGGCTGTGTTATAGAATTCATGTGGATTAATGCCGGGGAGCGCAACCGATTCACAGGTGCACGCTCCAACTCTAGGAATCGAGTGGAAAATGTGCAACACTTATGAAGGTAGGGGTATAACAAGACATCAGGATTATGGATATATAAGCCCTTTGTTACTCATGATCTTGGCTTGGCTGATTAGGTGATAAGGACGAATAATTTCATTTCAACTCCATCAAAGGTACAAATACAACATTAATCGCAGGTTTCTCAAAACAATGTTCTAGAAATTGACAACCCCGATATCTCGGTAACAGATTCATACATACCTTCCATATCTATGGCTTTTTAACTAGTTTAAAGCAGAATTAGGTCGATGTCATTTTTATTTTACTTTTTGATAACTCGAATGAATGTGATGATCGATAAAATGATCTTGGAATCAGTTTCTGAAACAATCATGGAGGTACCAATGGTTATATCTGCGACCACGATTAAAACACTCATACAGCGTTAGAATACCAAATATTTTACCATTGTATTTCTTTTTGCAAGAACATGCACAACGTCGTCCAAAAGACAGGTACGAAAATATAGTTTTGAGATTAACGCAAATAAAGATTTGAATACTTTGTAACTCTCAAGGACATTTCAGTAAAAGAGTATGTTTAACTCTCGACAGGCCAAGATGCCAAACATGACGTCCGTAACCGTGGGGGTCAGCTGATGACCCCATTTTTTTTTCTAAACTTTTAAACCAAAGAAAACACTTTTTCTTTTTTTGATATATTTTTTTTTTGTTATTTATGTTTTTGCAGGGAATATTACCTACCTATATTTGACCAAATATTTTTTCCTGCGATCAACGATTTTTTCACATTTTTTTTTAAATGGAATATTATGTATTAATCCTTTGCGCAGGAATACCTAAAATACTAAAATATATTTCATGTATTTAAGTAGATATAAGAAGGATAGTTATTTTGGGGTCTACCTTCGGCCCCAGTTGGCTGCGGGAGAGTTAATGCGTATTACAAAAAAAAACATTGATTTATGAATTATTAAAGACTTAAAATAATTATATATACATAAATTTATAAAAAATTATCGAGAATGGTATGCCTTTGTGTTCTTAACTATTCAGAAATAATTGGCAAGGATCACAAGTTATCTACTTTTCCGCGCACCGTTGTATTCAAACACGTATGTACACGAAAACATAATTCATATTTGTAATGTCAATTTATTTATTTCTCTATAAAATTTTCATACTTTCTAAAGAGTATAGTAAATATACGAATAAAGTTTGAAAAATAACACTCGGCTAGTTTTGATATTATTTAATCCTAAAAATCATGTCCAAAACTGCGTCCTACTCAACAATATTACCTACCAATCTTATTTTGACGTTGTAATCTTTACAATCGCGATGCCCCCCATTTATGTCAACAATTTCTTGAAAAGATAAATACTAAAAGCAATAAAAGGATGCCAAATGGGGTCAATTATATACGTATGTTTAGCATATTTCTTATTTCTTATGCAACTATTTACCTCTGTGTTGATTAAAGTTCAGAAAATGTTAATTTTTAAGGATTAACTGTAGTACGTGTAAAAATTACTACAAATCCGATATTTTTTTTTGTAATCTCTACAGTGAATGTATATGTAATCTCTACAGAATGTATAATATATGTAAATCATTTACCAAGCTTCCCGGATTTAATGATTGTGTGCGTATAATAAGAGAGGAGCACCAATCGCACTAAGGGCAAGCGCCTTATTTAATGTCTTCTGCTTAAAATGAATCCGATTGTAGTAATGTTTTTAAACCTACTGTTTTGTTCCTTGAACTCCTCAGAAGTAGGCTGTGGTAATGTGGTCACTATTGATTATTCCACACTGTCTAAAACTTGTGATAGATATGGAGTGTCAGACGTAATATTCCAGTTACTGACAAAAGAAAGCTTTGCAGAGAATGAAGAAAAACACGATAAAATATTTAGTCACAAGAGTTTTCCAAATACCCGCAGCATATTTTGATGACCGGAAAGCTAAAACATAAATTATCACGAAAAAGGAGGGGAAGCATTACAGAGAATTAATCCTACAGGTGCATATTTCATTGATAAAAGAGCCAGACTCGACGTATTTGGGTTATTTTTTTCAGCAAATTATGTTATTTTGAAAGTTATACAAGTGTTTTCGATAAATTTTTGAAGGAAGAAATACCATTTAAACTTTTTTGGCTATTGGATGTTGCAGATCGAACGTAGTCGTTGGAAAACACGAGGTGTAATATGTTTGTTTAAAAAACATTAGAATAAACCATTGAAATGCATAATTTGTTTGATTCACGTGAATGAGTTGCACATCAGGGCCTATGACATATTCAGGGACAATATGTCAAGCTTTAGAAAAATGTGAAAAAAGCCAGTTGTTCATTCTCTTAGCTAAATTTTTAACTCGAGAGGTGTCGAAAAATGTCTCATCCTAGATGGTTACGTGTGCTACTCTATTTTTTTATGTTTCTTTGGAAGCTCCATCAGAAAATTTTTAGCAACGCGTGCTGTTAAAATTTATTCTCCGACTTGATTCAGCATTAAAACTGAACCCACTTTCAAATTAGAGCACGTCACCTGTGGTGGTTAATTTCAGCGTAGATAACGCAAGCAACCTGTCAGCTGAACTAAAAACTATAATAATTGATCGTGCCATTGAAAGAAACACCTATTTCGTACACCCCGAGAATTTATTACTAATAAGTGTAAGTTAACAAACTAACCCTCTTCAAATTTTCGAGATTTAGCTGCGCGTCGTGTTCCATTTCGTCTCTTGTGCGTCACGGTCTACTAATGTATCTAATCTTATTAATGGCAGCAAACTGTAACCAAATCCCACTACTGAAGAATAAATCTGATGAAAATCTGCAATTATTTTTGCTGCTATTTGAATACAATGCCTCGAGAATATTTGGATTCAAATCTTATATTTTTCGTTAATAAATCAATACATTTTATTGAAAAAATAGTGCATTTCGAAAGGTAAAACTCATTTTTAAGATTTAACAAGGGAGGGTTTTCTCTATTACGTAAAATTTTATTTGTTAATCCGGAGGTGGTATGTGATATCCAAAATTACAAATAAAAATTTGTGATTTAATTTCCATTTCACATTTTTATCACCATTACGCACATCAATACTGGAAAAAAATCCTTTCCTAACATGTTCCACCCTTGTTACGTAAACGCATTATCATATTTTCCCTTGAAAAAGTAGAATCATTTATGAAATCATTGAAAAATAAACTTTAATTATTGTATAATTTAAACTTTCAGAGAAGAAACGATTGTTTGATTGATACCTAGTTTTACCTATTAGACTTAGGTATTTAGAACAATACGAGGGCTGTCCGTAAAATAAGATCTCCAAGTTGCTGCTGTCGCGAGGAACAATTTTACGCGAGATCCGGCAAAACTGGTGTGTATCTTGGTTTCCCTACGCCAAATTCCAACCACGCTGCACTCACTGCGGCACTTAGTCTCGGCGTGGCAGCCATTCGCGATGGAGCTTCTGCTCGCCGCACCCGCCAAGTGTAAATTACGCTCTATAATTACTTTTTTTGAAGAACAAAACCCCGGCAGAAATCCATTCTCAGCTACTTAAGTGCACGAAAAACAGTTTATGAGTGCGAAAACGTGCGCAAATGGTGCAAAGAATTGAAAAGAGTGCCGGACGGCCATCGGTTTCAGACGAAAAAATTGCCATCGTGGAAAAAACAATGATTGCAAATCGACGGGAGACGGTTCGGGAGCTCTTTGATATAATCCCTGATAAGACCACTATTGATAAGATTTTGACAGAACATTTGAGAGACTACAAATTCTGCCCAAGGTGGGTTCCAAAATGCTCACTGAAGATCACAAACAATAAAGGGTTGAAGCAGCAAGGACTCAATTGCGACTGGGGATGAGACCCGGATACACTACACGACACCAGAGACAAAGGAACAATCCCAGTGGCGTCATTCGGATTCGCCAAAGTAAAGCTTAAACACGAATTACAGAGCGTAACTTACACCTGGCGGGTGCGGCAAGTGGATGCTCCATCGCGAATGGCTGCCACGCCGAGACTAAACGTCTCAGGGGGTGCAACGTGGTGGGGATTTGGTAAGGGCAAACCAGGCTACACGCCAGTATTGCCGGATTGCGCGTAAAATCGTTCGTCACCACCTCAGCACCTTGGAGACCTAATTTTACGGACAGCCCTCATAAATGCTCTTTGGATTTGACCGCAGAATCGAATTGTTATTCATTTATCTGTTTTTGTAAAGGATTTTTAAAAAATCCTTTACAAAAACAGATAAATTAATAACAATCGTTTAACAATGATAGTTTGAATTTAAAAGTCCATATTTCTAGTTAAGCTCAATAATGTAACTCTTGACTTGGCTTTCCGAGAATTAGAATTTGCCATTTACGAATTATAATGTCAATGCTAATTCCATTCGTGGTATATTTTACGATAAAGATTAAGTAATACAAACAAATTCTGTCTTGGCAGACATTCCTAGCTTCATTAATATTTATTCACCCCCTCATACACATCTTCTGTTATTCTGTATCTTGTCATGGTCCGATTTAAATACTTGATTCACTTGATCTTCACTATATCTTCCGTGAAAGTACCTAACTTCATCATTCACTTTGCGTCATATATTTTCACTACAATCATTTAATCGTTCATCAGCCATATACTCTCAAAATATCTATATGTCCCCCTTTAATTCATCACACATCGGAATTATAATAAACCTAACAATATTTCAGCTTGTATTTATCGAAGCAGAAATAGTTTGATAACCTCCATACGTAGTTAGTAATTTGAGCACTCCAAATGATGTAAATTGATTACTAATATTCTAAAATAGCTTGATACTAATTCAATCCGCTGCGCAGATCCATTAATCAAACTTTTCTCATGGCGGTGACGTCACTGTGCGATAAAGCTGAATTTTGACCTTCCCGTAAATTTTACGCGGCGCTAAAGTTTACCGCCATATTTCGTATACTGTATGAAATATTCATTGTCGTGTCACGGCGGCAAGAGACTTTGAACTTTGCCGGCGACTCCTTGAGAAATCAGCTCTTTTGTAAAGATTAATTTGGGGAAGAAAGCTGGTTTGTTGGTGAACCCGTAGGCCGGGATTAAATTAATAACATAAGAATTATGGCATATTAAATATACACTTCTTAGTTTTATGAAAGATGTTCTTGTATATTAAGCGTTTTATTATCATTTGGTCATTGGCGATGGCCGAAAGCTCTTCATAAATTTTATATCGAAATAAAAAAAAAAACTATCTGTCGCCCTTGTTACGCGAGTAAGAAATCTTGTGGGAAAAATATTTCGAACTATATAAAATGTCTTCGTTTGCTTTACATCATCACTTAACTATGAATTATGTAGATTCGTCAAAACTCTAGATCTGTGAGCTACAACTTCATTATTCTGGCTGGAATTTCCAGATCAACGCAACTATTAGTTTGGGAGGCGGGAATGGGTACCGCCGCCCCGGGAACCTTTATTGGATAACCAACACCTCTGCCATAGGTCACCCCAAGTGGTTCGCTACGTTTGGTGATTTAGCAGGGGTGCCCGGGTTCATGGGGTGAGGTGTGTCTAGGTCTTGGAGGCGGATGACCAGGACATACTGAACCCAAGATTCCTACCCCCCCCTTAAACCCTCTTCCTTCCCAGAACTCTCCTCTCCTTCCTTTCCTTAAAAAAACCCTCCTCACAGCATCATAGGTGAGCATAAAGATGATATAGGCCCTGAGGGAAATTATGTTCCTTGGGGCCTCCTGTGTGGAGCTCATGTAAAAAAAAAAAAACTATTTTCAGCAGGCAACATTTTTCCATCTTGAGCTATTGAGCTAACTTCCCATATATCCTTAAAAAATATTCCATATTTATCGATGGTTCAATATGAACTATGATAAAACATGTAGGTAAATACACATTTATAAAAAAAAATATTTTTTAACCATTTAGGCTAATTTGTTCGGTTTTCGGAACACTCATAAAAATCGCTGTGCCTCCCTTACTATCATGGTTAGAAAAATGTTCTAAACTGTGTTAGGAAGAGTAAATACCACGCTTTAAAATACGATCTAAAAATGAATCGCAAAATAATTAACATCTTTATAAATTCAAAGTTTCTACCGCAATTTGAAAAAAAATTATAATATTTTGAGAATTTTTAATTAATTATTTTTCAAGAAACGACAAAAAAGTGAGCTGACGATTACGTTTATAATGAATTTGTCTAATAACATATGTGTGTATAATTATTTTTTACTTTATCAGTAATTTTATTTTTACAAATTGTTTTTGTTTGCATTCAAAATATTTTTATGAAAAAACTATAAAATTTGAATGCTAATTTAATCGCCTTTCAAAAACTCTTTTTAGTTTTTGGATGCATTCAGAAATATTGCGTTCTTTATATTTTATTGCAAAGCGGAAATATTTTGACCTTGCGAAAAAATTGGCTCGAGACCTGAATGGTTAACTAAATACACAAAAATGTTAAATTACCTGAGGAATAAATTAATATCGCTATAAGTTAAAAATAATTTAATCACATAACATGTTTTTTTTTCGTCCTGTTTCCCCTCTCGTTAATGTTTTACGTTCACGGTGACAATGAACCGAAAACAAATTTTTGGTTAATAATATAAATTACATTAATTAAATAGGTCCCAATGGCCGAGTGGTTAAAGACGTTGTCCTAGTCGCGCCGCGACCGCGACCGAAGACCGAGGCCAGAGACGGAGGCAGGCGACCGCGACAAGTGTCTCGGTCTCTTCGACACTACTGTGGGTGAAGACCAAAGACCGCGACAGGCTTCGCCTTCAGAGTTCAGTATAGCGCAGTCTGTCGATGAAATCAGTTGTGTTGTACTGATAATTTACACTAATGGAAACCCAAGTAGAGTTACTAATGGAGGAAGAAGAAGACGATGATTTTTACTTATTTTAGGCGATTTTTCGTTCACCTATCACCTATTGTTTGACAATTAATATGTTCAGGACTTATTTTAGGCTGAATAAAACACAGTTACAAAAAGACAATGTTTACAAAAGGAAGAATATCATTGAAAATAAATTTAATTTTAAAATTAATAATTTATTAATTTTTTAAATTTGTTAATTTAATTGATTAATTTTTTTCGGAATCTAATTGTGCATTGTATATGCTGTCTGATCAGTTCAATCAGTTTCTTACAGTATTAGTCAGAAAAAGCGGTAATTTTTTACAACAAACACACATACTTTTCAAGCGCGACGCGAGACACTACTTGTCCGGGGCAGCGACCGTCTTGCTGTCTCCCGTCTCCCGTCTCTGTCTCCTGCCTCGGTCGCGCGCACGAACCCCATACAAAGCTATAGGACAAGTACTCGATGCGGTCGCCTGTTTGCGTCACTGGTCTGTGTCGCGTGCCGCGGTCGCTCGCGCGAACCGCCGCCTTAAGACAGAGATCCTGATCCAGTTCGATTTTGTATCTTATGTCTTGTTCTCTTTCATTTTTCGTTTAGATTTATTAGTATTATCTTCTTTTTCATTGCTGAAAACGAAGTCATTATAAAATGACTATATGGAATTAAAATTTAGGACGCATCTTATAATAATATTAGACAAGTAAGCCTGGTTGTTGTAAGGCATTTCTAAAACAACCTGTGAAATATGCTTATTTGCAATAATTATTTTTTAGTGTAGATTGTTTTCGTTTCACTGTGCTGGATCCTTGGAATAATACTGTGGTTTTATCGTTTTAGGGTAAATGAGGTGAAATTTAAACTTAACGTATTCGAATAAGTTCTACTTTGGACCGACGCGACGTACCAACGTGTACCCTAAATATATGTGTTGGATTAAAGAACATGCAGTAGACATTTATCAAGTCAAAAGAAAGTGAAAATGGTGGTCGTCTATCCTATCAAGAAATTAATTTAATTTATTTTTAACTTAATATCGTTCGTCGTGATTTCGTATTTTAATTTGAACAAAATTCGTATTTCGGGGTGCAGCAAATTTTGTATGATTTTCGAATTTCAACAGGTCTAAAAACGGTTTTATTTTCCGCTGTCATGCTTTTTTCTCTAGGTAACTTTTCACTCCGGCATCACCATTCTTTTTGTTCCGGAAAATTAAAAAAAAAACTTTACTGCACGTCATTGGCAAAACTAGACAAAACTAAAATGCCTCTATTTTTCGCCTCGAGCTGTTTTTATAGCGTTTTCTCTTACAAAATATTAAAATACTTTAAAAATACAAACCATCATGTCGTGTTTCGGTAAAACAGAAATCGGGTTTGCAACATCTGTTTCGAACACGTAACCTAATAATAAAACTGTAGAATAAGTTTGTCTATTTTTGAAGTGAAACTTCTATAGCCCCGCTGTGATTTGGATTTCGGATGAAACTGCAGAGTGACGATTACTGCACCTGCGACGCATCAACTGCGCTCAGTGGCCGCTTTGATTATGATGTCACTTTTAAAGGCTCCTATTGGTTGAGATATGAAACGTAAATTACGCTAGGTCTTCTCTCATTGGTCGCTTTGATTATGACCTCGCTTTTCAAGTATTGGTTGAGATTGTTTTGGTAAAGTTTCGATTCTACCGCGTGTAAACTGCACTCGATTTTTTTTTCATTGTTATTAAATATTTTAAGAACTCCATTGTAATTATTTATTTATTTGTAAGAAACAAACAGCTTGTACATAAAATATGGAGATAGGTTAGTGGTTGAGTGGGCATCGCGTTTGGGTCCGACCCGGGCGTTCCGTGTTCGATTCCTCGGCTGGCTAAGTCCTCTATCACGACTCAAGCAACATTTTGGTTTACTATGGTGGTAGTAGGAGACTTTCAAATATTGTTTGGTTATTCGTAACCCGGGAATGTTTGTCTTTCTTAAAAAAAACAAATATGCATATATTTGTTTTTTTTTATATATACATATGTACAAAGTTTTATTAAGTCCAGCCGAAAAGGTCTCCTATGTTAAAGTTGCTTGGAGATGGAGTTTTATTATATTTTTTATAATTTTGTGTGAAAAGGAGAGGAAGAGGAATATAAGATAAGATTAGGAGATGCTCCCGATACATGCCACAATCTTGTATTCGTTTTCGATCGTGCGCCTTACTTTTATTCGGTATTTCTGAAAGGTATTGTTAAAAATGTCCATATTGTAAAATATTTAATTAGGAATTATAATTTCATATAATTTTATATATTGAATTTGGAATTATAATTTCTTTTGTCTATTAAATGATTATATTATTTAATTTGTAAAAATAGTTCTTTTGTAAACACGTTCTGCTTTGTAATTATTATTACGCGTGGAAGCTGTGTCTCCTTCTGAAGGCATTATAAAACAGTTTGACAGAAATAAATAAAAATAAAAATATAAATGTGTATGTTTGTCATTATGGCAAGTAATGAATTATTGGATGCAATTTGCAATCATTGACAATCATCATAGAACGTGTATTTATCGATTAAAAGTTTACGAAATTACAACTTACCTTGCAACAAGAAAATAATATTAATCGGCAAGTATCATTGAATAAAAATCAGCTTTCGGATGGATAAAATCTACAGTAGAGCTTCAAGATGAGTAGTTCAGAATAATAAGGTATGTGCAGGCTACATTCTTGTACAGACGTTGAAACTTTGCAAGTTCATACTAACTACTTACTGAGTATCTTCATTCATACCGATATCGATTTTCCTGGTAAAATGAATATCACACGCACTTAGATGCACATAGATATTCATCCAGGTTTAAAACCACGATGTCCTAATTATGATCAAATCTTTTTTTCATTTCATACTTAAGTCGCCGCTACCCCAATTTCTGCCGATTTCTTACATATCTCCCTTAAAAATTTGAAGTTTTTAAGCTCTTTAAAAAATATAATATATGTTATTTTTGAAGATAATACCTAGACGCGTTCCACGCCGAAACGCAAATTATATGAAATTCCCACGACAGAAAAAAATCGAAAATTATTATTATAAACACGTTTGTTTAAATAGTTTTACAAGTTATAGGTAGTTGTGAAAAGATTAACAATGTTTTTTTTAATGATTCAATGAAATTTTTGCTCTATTCTAAACGAGTCGTGTTTCATTAAATATTTTCACAATTTTCGCATTGATTTTATCGCTTTAAATATTATCGCACTCCTTTAAACATTCGTAATTGCATATCTCTCCATCTTCTTCTTTTGAGCGCGGATGCGGCGCATTAAATGCCGCAAAACAGACATCAATTTCGGGCGGTTATGGGTAGCGCAGCCCCGGGAACCATTTGTTGGATAACCAACACCTCTGCCATAGGTCACCATAAGTGTTCAAGGTTCGCTACCTTTGGTGACCTAGCAGAGGTGCCCGGATTCATGGGGTGAGGTTTGTCCGGAACTTTGCGACAGATGCGGCTGCCCATCTGCTGCGTTGCGAGAGAGACTAGTTGAGGAAGCCCTTTGACTTCTCCAGCCGGACTCTCTCAACCCATCGCCTTGCACCGCAATTTGAGAAATGGATATTATATATGTCTGTCACTTCTAGACACTGACCCCCATATTCCTATCCACCCGTCATACCTTTTCCTTCCCTCTCCATCCTTTCCTTAAAAATACCCTCCAGGCAGCATCCCCTAAGATGACTTAGACCCTAAAGGATATTAGGACGAACGAGAACAAAATAAGTTTCAAATTCTCCAAAACAGGGCAATGAGAATAATATTACGGCGGAATAGATGTTCAAAAGTAAACAAAATGTTAAAGGAAATGAATTGGCTAACCGTGAAACAGATGCTGACCTTGAATACGATGATATTTATACATAAAATAATTAACAACATTTTACCAAAATACTTTTCAAATAAAATTGTATTCAACAAGGACATTCACAGACATAACACAAGAACATGCAAAGAAATCAGGCTTCAAAAAAAGGATAAGGCGAATACGCAGAACAGTTTGCTGTACAAGGGGATGAAGTTGTATAACAAGCTACCAGAGACTTTGAAGTTCACACCAATTGGAAAGTTCAAGACGTATTGTAGGAGCTATATAAAATTACATAAAATTTAGTTTGCAATATGAAATATTATAATTAATTAGAAATTTGTAAACTTAAATGTACAAATTACTAAAATAAAATTAATAAATAAAAAATAAATCAGTTTCCTCAGGGCTAACGTAAAAAAATCTAAATTTTTACTTATATATTCAACATCCTTTGATATTAAATGTTTCCATAAGTACCTGAAGCACGTATTTAAGTACGCACTGCAAAAAATAATCGCGAAGTAGATTTTATTTTCAAACCACTCTTAGTCATAATTTCTTTATGGCGTTTATAACGAACGGTCTTCAAAATGGCAGTCGGGAGTTTTCTAGTAGTAAAATGTCAAGGAAATCTCTGGAAAGATTGTTTCGTGCGTCACAGTTAACTTAATGATGTCGTATTTTATTTTGTATGTTTTTACTTTAATGAGGGTTAAATAGGGAAAAATCCCTATTTAACGGAAAGTTATTTATATTTCTCTAATTATTTTGTTGAATAAAACTTTTCTACTGACAAATTCCGACACTATTTATCATAATATTTTTTGACGGGTTGTTATGAGCTGTTTCTACTCGAATTTTTGAATGGAACATCTGTATTTTTTTTTAATTCTTTTGTATTATTTTAACAAGTAGGTGGAATATCAGAAAAAATCGGAATGTTTTTATCTAGAACTAGCTTTTTCCCTCGGCTTCGCTCGCATGGTGTAAGGGGGGTTCCCACTCCGCCTCCTCCACCTTCCCCCCCTCCCCTCTCTCACCGCCATCCCTCCCCACTTTCCCCTCCCCCCACCCCCCCTCCCCCGCTCTCCCTCCCTCCCGCTCTCCATACATTCAGTTTTCAAACCTCGCGTGCCACCAATAGCAATTTTTTTATACAAATTTCATAATGCCAGAGCTCTTCGGAAGTTTTACAAAAACCTTGTCCTGACAATAACAAACATACAAAAAAAAAATATTCAATTTGGTGCAGTCGTTTCGAAAGTTATGCGCTTAGCAACACATTCATGATTCATTTTTATATATAAGGTATAAGATTAAATAATGACAGTTATAGAACGAAATTTTTTATTTCTTCTAATTCGGAGGCGGGTATGGGTACCGTCGCCCCGGGAAAATAACAAACACCCAAATAACAAACATTAAATAATAAACATAACATTAACAAACATTAAATAATAAACATAACATTAAATAACAAACACCCCTGCAATAGGTCACCCTACTTTAACTTAATTAACTACTTACTTAACGTAACTAGTTCGCTACGTTCGGTGATTTTGTAGAGGTGCCCAGGTTAAGGAATCAAGTACGTCCCTTAACACCCTTATATTCATATTGATTTATGTAGGTACATAGTTTAATTATCAAGTTAGGTTACCCTTCTACAGCATGTTTTCGTACTAAACCATTGAAATATATGTGAGAGTAAAACGTTAAAGCCAAGAGGTTTGTCGAGAATTCAAAATATCCCCATTTTTATATGGTTTAGATGAGACGCGAAGCGAAAAAATTGGTCACATATTTTTCCTCTAAAGAGTCCAATTTGATCTCCAACGTTCTAATACCGAACGATCGAAAGCTACCGAATCCGGCCCCCGCGCACTGCTACTTGCGTGATAATAGAGGAACACGTTTCAACGAGATATTAGTATTCAATAGCACCTTGATGACTAACACACGATTTTGTGTCTGCGTCAGTACGTACATCATCATACAACGAGGAACTTAAACGATGAATAAATAATTTTTATTGAAGAAGAAGATAACAATAATAATCTAAACGAAAATATGAAAGAGAAAAAGAAAAAGACACAGAAAACAGAAAAAAGACAATGGTCGCAACTGGGACTCGAACCCTGACCTCTCGTCCTACCGGGACGTTCGCGTTAACCAATTTAACTTTTTAATTATTTTAAACATTGTCTTTTTTCTCTTTTCTGTGTCTTATTCTCTTTCATATTTTCGTTTAGATTATTATTGTTATCTTCTTCTTCAATAAAAATTATTTATTCATCGTTTAAGTTCCTCGTTGTATGATGATGTACGTACTGACGCAGACACAAAATCGTGGGTTAGTCATCAAGGTGCTATTGCATACTAATATCTCGTCAAATACTAATATCTGTTCTTCAATGATATATTGCAATGATGGGAATAACCTTCGAAAGTTATAAAAGAGAGTTTTTCTTATTAAAAATTAAATAATTTTTAAGTTTTGGGTCTCGAAAAACTGTATTGTTATTTTTAAATTTGAAGAAAGCAAGTTAAGTCTTTGTTATACAAAAGTATTTATTTGAGAAAAGAGAACTTTTATCTAAATGATTTTCCAAACAAAAATAGATGGCATTCTTCATTGTTTATTTATTCATTAAGTTCTTTTAGGGGCTTACAGGAATTTTAATATGCAATTTGCTCAGTCTTAATGAATGAAATTAAAAGTTAGAATGAAAAAAAAAGTTAGCACGCGATCATTATTTTTTTATGATTTCCATTAATGGCAAATAGGACGAAACATGGAATAAAGAAGTCTTTTAAAAGTTTAATTTTCAAAAGTTTCACAAATCTAAACGATTTTAACGATTAGGTATACTAATAAATATGATGTAAAATTGTTTTTAAGTTAAAATTATGTGTAAAACTATGGTTTTGAAAATACCTCAAATTAAAAGACTGGAAATAAGTCAGAATAAGTCAATGAATTGTTTTAAAAAAATTTAACAATTCATCAAATATTTGAAGTTAATTTTTACATTCTGTGAAAGTTCTATTCAAGTTATGTGATTAAATTATATAATAACAGAACTTACACAAGACGTGAATCCTTATTTACTTATTTAATCCATCCCTAGTAATGTGTTAAATAAGTTACAAAAGTTGTATTCACGTCAAAGAATTAATTAGTTTCGATTCTGGATTAAGTTTTTATGATACACATCGTATGCAGATAAAATTATCTAAGAACTCAAAATGGTAAGCTCTGGTTTTATGCCATTTGCAACACCTTAATAATAATAATAATAAAAATGGTCAACTTTTTATAGTGTTTTTCAACCGTTCAACCTTTCAACCATTTAGTGATAAAATCACCTTAAGAGGGCATTACCAGAGAAAACCAAAAATATGTCATTTTCAAATCAGATTTTAGACGTATTGACTCTTTTCCACAAAAAATTATAAATGGATTTCGAAAGATTGTTCTTTTATCTAGCATTCGCATGTAATAAATTTTGAGATTTTTTTTTAATTTTTAGTATAATAAGATTATTCCAAGGCCGTTGGCAGATTTGTTAAATTTTCAAAAAAGATTTTGTATTATACCACACCCCTTTCAAATAATATAATCATGCAGTAAAATAAATCAATAAATTTTCTAGCAAACGCATGTTTTAGAATTTTAATTTTAGTTTCAATAAAATCATTAAAAAATATGTACGTACATGTGTTTCTTGACGAAAATTGGTCCATTTGTGTATTTATTTGCGCACTTACACACTAATATATTTCAGATTTTTTTAACATCTTACTAAATTAGGATATTATTGAAAAATGTTAAATACTTAGAATCAAAAAATAATTACAAAAAGTACATTATTTTAATAGTTTTATCATCACGCCTTTCAGCATTTTTGGATGAAGGTATAAATTAAAGCTAATTTGGATTGAAATAAATTCGATATTGAGTTATAATTTTAAAAAGCTGGTACGGAGAATAATTAATCTTTCTCATTGTAACCGCCCTGCACGATCGTAAGAACAACTTTCGACGAAATGTGGATTTTCGTCCGCTGACTGGTTAAACGCTCTTAAGGGCGTTTGGTGATATTATTGAGGTGACACATTTCTCGCTGACATTTCTAGAAGAATGCAATCGTCGTCATTTCCATAACAAGACAAATGTTATGTAATAAATGTTTGAATATTTTGGTTGAATTTAACAAAATTCAAAATTCGAGCGGATTATAATAATTTTACGAACAAAAGTCTTTTACTATTTTTTTTATTATTATTAAATTTTTAAATAACCTCCATATTGGATAGTACCTTAAGATAACATGGCGTTAAATAATTTCCGCAATAAACATTACCATTTTCCTATATTTATACGATGATTAGCGTAGGACAAAGTTTCTTGCTGAAATCAATGTTCGCCGTTTGAGATCGGCCTCTCAGATAGGGGTGAAAACTTTGTCATTTTGGCAGGTTCAGTTCAAACGTAACGGAAGTCGTTCTCAAGGGTTGTGATGTTTTATTGTCAGTCATAAGTTTAGAAACCTGTTGCATAACAAGCCTCTTCTTGTATACCAGATTTTATAGAATTTTGCAGCATAAGACAGCTGTTTTTTTTTTCGGAATTACATAAATTTATTCATTTAGGGTCCCAGAACTTTTATGATTTTATTATTGAGACAGTTAAATCGTGGTAGAAATCTACTGCAATGTTGTGATTGAAAGACTATTATGACATATTTTCGTCGTGTTTATCTTCTTGAGCGTCTTCAGAAACTATTATCTGCGAACCAATAGACTATATTTTAAGTTCCGATGATTAAGTTTTATTTATTTTGTGGATATTTAACGTAATGGGTTCCGGGCGTTTTCATCCCGCGACAAAATATCCCGCGACAAAATATCCCCGACAAAATATCCTACGACCAAAACAACCCCCAACAAAATTTCTACTAAAACCTAACCTAACTTAAAATAAAAAAACCTAACCTAACAAAAAATGGTACTAAAATAATACAGACCTCTAAAGACAAAAAATTATCGTTAAAAAAATAGTAAAATTTGACAAAAATAATACAGACATCCTGTAAAGACAATAAATTATTGTTTTAAAATAGTAAAATGGGACAAAAATACTGCAAAGACAATAAACTATTGTTAGGTTAGGTTTTAGTAGATATTTTGTTGGGCAATGTTTTGTCCGTAGTAGATTTTCCGCGGGATGAAAATGCGCATTATCAATGTAACGACCTTACGACTGACGTCAACTATGGAACATAATGCGTTAGAGTGCGAGACGAAATGATTATAAAAGAATGTTTAATGGTTGTCCACTGTATCTTCTTCATTGCTTATTACCCTTTTTTCAATTCTGCAGTCTTGTGCCTTATCCAAAATGATAAGGCACACGACATTTTAGAAGTGAAATACTATTGTCTACACATCATGAGAATACTAATATAAGAACTAATGAATATATTAACACGTCAACTCCGGTGGGTCAAAACAAACGCAAGGGCAGCGGTCATGTGTAGATACAGATAGACCAATCTAAAGAATCGAATTTAATGGCTTTTCACGTATTTTCGTTTAGGTTTTTAATTTTAAATAGCAAGCAAGGCATTGGTTCGACGGATGTCCAAATTAAACTGGCCATGGTGTCGTATATTTATTTATTTATTTTTATTTTTGCAGAAACAAACAGTACATTATTACATAATGGGAAATATTTACAAAGTTATAGAATTAATACAATAATTGGTACCAATTGTTGGATGTTGTGTGTTGTGTTGTCCTATTTTTTATTTAAATTCATTAGCACTGAACACTTCCTTATCAAAACATTTTATGGCGATATGTGAGTAAAAGGTGGCATAGACGCGAAAGTTTAATAAAAAGGGCTCTACACATCGAGATTAAAATGAATGATAAGGAAGTGTTCAGTGCTAATGAATTTAAATATAAAATAGGACAACACAACACACAACATCCAACATACTCCCGGCTTTGACAAACTAAGTTTGTTAACAAGAAAGATTGTTTATGTTTAGTTCGATGATAGTCACTATTGGCTCAGGAATGTCCGTTTGGTGAGATCACTGGTACATGTCACTGTGTTTGTTATCACTGGGGAAATTCACTGTAGGGAATGTCACTGGAGAAATTTACTGTGTAGAGAATGCCACTGGAGAAGAATCATCTCACTTCATAGCGAGATCTTTCTTCTCCAGTGGCATTCTGAAAAGATGATAATCTGAAGCTCCTTTTAATTTTTTTTAGGATACACAATATTGTTGTGCATTGATGATCTCAATCTGAGGCCGAAATTTTAACAAAATGATGCCTTTTCGGTCCTAAAACACTGAGGCCGTGAATTTTTTTGCCCGAAATTGTGGTTTTCAATTTTTTCACAGATGGGAAATTGGTGTGACGCCACTTTGACGACTGTTTTTTTTTCACAGGCATGTAATGAGTCACCCACTTTCATCTCCAGTAACAATAGAGCTCAGAAATCCTCACCTTTTTTTCTTGTAGGCGTTATTTCTTATTTCTTCCGATCACAGCACTTGGCGGGATTTTTTTCCGACAACTTTCACGCAACTGGACACTAAAACGTGATTTTACGTACAACAATATTCCTGCGATGCTTTTTCTGGTCAGGAGACCCCCCTGTACCACTAAGTGTTGCCAACACTCAAAAAACTAAAAACCTCCGCCCGTTGTGGTCACAGTACACTTACTTTCTGGATATGCCTCGTATTTAAACAATTTGGGAGGCGGGAATGGGTACCGCCGCCCCGGGAACCTTTATTGGATAACCAACAACTCTGCTATAGGTCACCCCAAGTGGTTCGCTATGTTTGGTGATTTAGCAGGGGTGCCCGGGTTCATGGGGTGAGGTTTGTCTAGGTCTTGGAGGCGAATGACCAGGACACATTGAACCCCAGATTCCTACCCACCCCTAAAACCCTTTTCCTTACCAGAACTCTCCTCTCCTTCCTTTCTCTTAAAAAACCCTTTTCACAGCATCCCCAAAGATGGCACAGGCCCTGAGGGAAATTATTTTCCTCATCACCTCCTGTGTGGAGCTCATGTAAAAAAAAAAAATTATGTATATTTAGTAATTACCGGGTGTGTGGTAGGTGTTTGTGAGTATGTTTATAAATGTGAGAGGTGGTGATGTGTGAAGGGATATGGATGCGAAAAATCCGAAAACTTCAATATCTTGGACATGTGATGAGACATCCAGAGAAGTATGAGATCCTGTATCTCATAATGCAGGGAAAGATTGCCGGAAGACGGGGCCCCGGAAGAAGGAGAACCTCATGGCTGAAAAACCTGAGACAGTGGTTTGGCCAGTCTACCGTGGAGCTGTTCCGGGCCGCAGTAAACAAAGTTTGCATAGCCAACATGATAGCCAACGTCCGTTGAACGGACAGGACACAAGAAGAAGAAGAAGAAGAAAGAAGCTCGGTACAGTCGATAATAGATCAAATAGATCTCTTTAAATTGTCTCAGCTCAAGGGTTAGTTGGAAATTGAAAAATTTTCAGTAAATTTTATGACAATACTTTTCAGGAGTTATTTTATAATCCTAACGTTTTACAATACAATGATAGAAAATATAAAGATCTTTGTTTTGTCGTGGTTTAAGCACTTGACCGTGATTTTGGTGGTTGTGTGATCGATAACCAGCGAAATCCATAAAATGTACTGACAAGTGTTTTTCGATTATAGTATTTTAGCTTGTCGTTAAGCTTGATGGATCTTATTAAAGTGGCGTACTGCATTGGCCATATAATGAAACATTGTTTAAAAAACCGTCAAGTTCTGCAAAAATAAAATTTCAAATAAGAATAATGGAGTGTACGGTGTACGCGCTTTCATAACTAACTTTCTTCCCATAGAATTTGAAATAAAAACACTTTTGTACTTTCTTCCACTAATTTATATTTCACCAGGACCGGTTTCATCCTATTACGGACATTTTGAGACTGGTAGTTGAAATTCTTATGCTACGGTATTTATACACTCTTTGGCAGGGGTACACAACATTGTCTCTATATAATGAATATTTCTATTTTGTTATTTTTAAGGTATTATAAGTTATTTTGTTAATTTTAGGTACATACCGGTAATTATAAAGTTTATTATGAATGTCTCTATCTTTATCAAAAGTATAAAGTATATATATAAGTAGTTTGAGAAAGATAGAGATGTCAAAATCCTTCATGTGTGCAACAAAGGACAAAAATTAGACCGGTTAGATTCACTAGAAATTAATCGCCTAACGAAGCAAATAGATCGAAAATATGTCATGAATAAACAGTTGGAACATAATGCTCAATCACCATTAATATACCCATTATAATTCACTTAGAATAATTTTACTTCAGAGAGCAGTGGGGTAATTTAATTATGTAATTTAAAAATGTAATAACCCACATTCACGGAGAACCCTAATAATAATAAATACCATAGTGCATCAATATTTGTCAATTAAGCCCTAAGCAACAAGGAGGTAATAACTCAATATTACCAAAATAAAATATCAGTAATCACAAACCTTTTAAATTATATAAATTCATGAATATTCATTTGAAGTAAAAATATCTATTTAATATGTAACATCATTCATAATTTTAATAATAAACTTTATAATTACCTGTATGTACCTAAAATTAACAAAATAACTTATAATACCTTAAAATTAACAAAATAGAAATATTCATTATATAGAGACAATGTTGTGTACCCCTGCCTATGAGTGTATAAATACCGTAGCATTAGAATTTCAACTACCAGTCTCAAAATGTCCGTAATAGGATGAAACCGGTCCTGGTGAAATATAAATTAGTGGAAGAAAGTACAAAAGTGTTTTAATTTCAAATTCTAATACAATGGAATTCCACCACGAATTATCAGTGCAAAAACTAAACTTTCTTCCCAATAAATTATTCGTAGACTGGAAAGATTTGTAATCAAAACAGATTAAAACTATTCGAATTACTTTGCGAAAGACGTGGAGATAGCGAATAAAACCTATTAGTAGTACCAGAGCCTTCTCGGAATTTTCCTTCGATGTAATCGCATTTCTGACGATTAAGTTCATGCGTTTAATATTATATCACAGTGAATTACAATTTTTAGTTAACTCCCGATTTTCCGGGATGCTTGGTAGAAAAAAAACATTAACGTGCGAAAATGCTCCATGAAAACTGTATATTTATATCGTGAGAATGGTAGTGAAATCCGGATTTGCCGATATGGACAGTTGGACAGTTGTTATATTTATTTTTGTACTAGCGAGTAATATTAAAAAATGACATCATGGAAGTTGTCGCATTAGAAAAAAAAAATTTTTTTTCAAAAATCGGTGTTTTGCATGAAGATTTTTCAGGAAACCCGTGCAGCGAAGTGAAACTTCTCCTGAAGTTTTTTTTTCGGCTACAACAACATCAATAATGCTTTTTTTTAATATCAGTACTCCAGTACACCCAAAAGTCATGTAAGTGGTTTTTTCCCAAAGCCGCCGATCGTCAACAAGTCCAGTGAATTCTATAAATCAGTAAATTGATGAATATTGGCTTCTTGAAATCCATTAATTCGATATCATCATCAACATCATCACTATTGGCTCTACAACCCCTGATGGGTCTTGGCCTCCTCATGAATCCTCCTCCACTCATCTCGGTTTTGTGCCAGCTCTCTCCAGTTTTGAAGATCCATAAATTCGATAAAGTTCCACATAAATATGGTAATAGCGCGTATTCGTTTACAAACCTCCTCATATATATTATTCCTCATTTACAGAAGATTATCTTTTATAATATATTGAATACAGTATCATCCACGTCTCCGACCACGAAATTATATGTATAACATTAACAATATCAACTAGTAATCGTGTTAGAACTTGAGAAGGAGGCAGGCAAATGTTTACTTATTTATTTATGGTGTTTATCACCACGGCTGTATTTTTAAAAGCTATTTTCATATAATGGTCCATAACTTTAACAGAAACACAACACCCAGAGCAGACTGCATTCATTATAAGCAGGTACTCAACGGAAATGGCTTTTTAATGTAATACTAGGGCAGACTAGCGAAAATCACGGGTTATTATTATTTTAGGATTGATAATTGCATGTTTGCTAAAAAGCACAGACCTTTGAAAAATCATGAAATCTGATTTATTTGTCAAGATCATCCCCCAGAAATTCATATGAAAAATACAATTTCAAATATGCAAATCAAATATTTTTTGGAAAAAAATATTACATCATAGTTAGGTAAGTAGGTACTTTATCGTTCGTCTGAATTCTTGCCACGTCAGTTTATTTAGAAAATGACAATCAAAATAATTTTCAGTTAAAATATTATATCATGGGTACACTTTATCGCTTGTCTGAATTCTTTACACAATCGGTCACAATTTTGAAAATGACACTGAAATTCAAAACAAATCCAAGATCAAAGAACTCGAGTAACATTTACAGACAGACTCATAACCGAAAATTAATATATTTGATGTTTGCGCTGAAAGGAATTCAACCCACAACCGCACTCTTTTGAGTCACATAAGTGTTCACGCCGGCTCCCTGAAGATCTGTGTTCTTCACCGCCGCAGCTTCCTGGCCTTCATCACTCATCAACACCGAGCATCACTCCACAGCGTCACTCCACCCCGCATCGACCTTCGCTATAAAGACCGACTCACTACATCGACTGCACGCCGTTCATTTCACTACCCAACTCTACCGATACTGGAGTCCGTTCCCTAAGTCACTATGCTAAGTCGTGAAGGGACATGAATTTATAACGTACTCAATTCTATCCTTATGTGTTTTTTACCCCCCCCCTCAGTAAAATGTTGTGAAACTACCCGTCAAGTAACTTTAATCGTGGGATTAATTTTGCGGTCAACGGGCGACCGTTTAATAATAATGGTTAACTGATTTTTAATTTCCCAATTAGTCAATCGTAGTATTGAGTGCTGAGAAGTTTAAAAAGACATTTACATGATGTGTAACGTTACTCAGCGATAGTAAACCTTTATACTACCGGCCTTACTCATAATCGCGAAATTAGATAATACCACGAGAATATGAATAGGTTAAGTGAAAATTACGCGCCTTATTATGTATCCCACGAAGTCGGCTGCAATCGTATCTAGCTCTTGTTTATATCAGGTCAGGGATACCAACATAACATTGACAAAATGGCGGGCGGCAGCGGGCGGGCTGTCGTAGTATCGTTTCGCGAAGTGAAATTTTATTTAACAACATTGACAATTAAAATGCGTTATTTTCCGCCGGCCGTGATGCAAAAAGTTTCCTTTTATAGTGATTAAGGCGAATCTAAAGTTTTTTTCTAAAAATTATTCGTAATAGCCATGGACACTAATCCCGAAAAATTACCGAATAATATTTTGACATATGAATAAAATTGAAGTTGGCAACACGCCGCAAGTATCATGCTCGCCTGTTTTCAGCTTTGAAGCAGAGTGTTGCTACTGTAAAAAAATCACGACCCATAATCCAGCTGCCGACCAAATTTATGATTATGAGTAAAGATTTTTAAACTGAGCAGTATAGGCCCCCTCCCCTAATAAACCCTAATACGACGCTACAGCGTCTTATTATGGTTTCATTATGAGTAAGACGGTACATGTTCGATAGTGACTTCGAACGCCTATACAGTTTTTTCAATTAAAAAAATAAATAAATTAGATACTTGCCGAACTAAACAATAACGTCGTTTAATCAATTAATCAGCCCTACGTTTAATTTTAAAATAATTAATGAAATTCTACTTATTTAACAGAATCACAATAAACGAGTGCACTCCTTTGTACGAGTATAACGAATTAGTTTTAACTACTGTTTCTCAATATCGTTATTATTATCCAGGTAAAAAGCCTTGAAGCGTTTAATAAAATAAACATTAATAAATTATCTAATGTTTTTTTCTTGGCATGAGAAAGATTAAGTCGGAGAAAATAAATTAAAAGTGCAAATGATATTGAAAACAAGCGTTCAATAAAACCTAACAGACCTATTATTATTAGTGAGTTACGTACAAGTTGCACAAAAATGGCGTTTTACCTCAACTTCTCCTTTTTCCCCTACCAATGAATAATATAATAAAAGCTCTCTTATACTTGCCAGGTACATTAACTCCAGCCGATTTGTTCAATGGGAATAAAAAATACGTTCGTGTGCCCGCGAATCAAAAAACAAAATGCCTCAATTTCTTATTCATACCCACAAGTCTGCATAAATAACCAGTTCTAATACCTCCCCCTTTGGAGCAAATCTTTCTGCGAAAAGCTCCTTTGTTTTTCGCCGTCGTTTTTACGCCAAAAGACAATATTATCTCGACGCCAAGCGGGACAAGTAGCAGGGTTCAATTGACGACACTGCCAGGGGAAGGGCATATAGGGCCATTTAAGCCCATTTTCCTTTTTTTATATGCCGTTTCACGACGATCTATTGTGACTCAATAATATCGTCCCAAATTTCACTTCATAATCCTACTCAGGTCAGGAAAAGGCTTTCTTTGAAACATTGGAGTCCATTTCACTGTTTATATTCAGTTATTTAAATATCACTACATATAATGTATAGGTATCTACTTTTCCTCCAAGTATTTTATCTATCTGCTATAATTATTTCCATTTGCTTTCATTTAACATAAAATAAAAATAGTATTGAACATTTTTTTTCGATTATGGTATGTACTTGAACTACTTAAGCTTTACTATACCCGGCTTTCCTCGAGTTTCGGCAGTTTTTTTACTTACTAGACCTTTTTTCTTTGTGGATCTACAATCTTTGGTGATGCTATGTGGAGTGTAATTTGAAGGCAAGGGGAAGGGAGGAGATGGAGAAGAGTATAGGGATAGTGTGCCCAGGATTGAAGGTCGTTTGAAGAAGATCTCGTCTCGTTACGTCCTGACCTCGCGAAGAAAAATATATGTCTTTCTTGCATTATAGGGCTTTATTGCATAAGGTTCAGATTGAATCTTAAGTAGTTAATATAGGTATTGTCGAAGTTTGATGAACAAATGAAAAAGTGTATTAGTTTCTTATTTGTGTTTTTACCAACTTAATAGTATACTTCTTCTTCTTCTTGTGCCCTGTCCGTTCAACGGACGTTGGCTATCATGTTGGCTATGCGCACTTTGTTTACTGCGGCCCGGAACTAGACTGGCCAAACCATTGTCTCATGTTTTTCAGCCATGAGGTTCTCCTTCTTCCAGGGCCCCGTCTTCCGGCAATCTTTCCCTGCATTATGAGATGCAGGATCTCATACTTCTCTGGATGTCTCATAACATGTCCAAGATATTGAAGTTTTCGGATTTTCACAGTTTTAATTACTTCCTTTTCTTTATTCATCCGAACCATAACATCTTCGTTTGTAACCCTGTCCATCCAGCTTATTTTAAGTATTCTTCTGTAGATCCACATCTCGAATGCCTCAAGTCGCCTAATTAGTTCTTCAGTAAGAAGAAGATGGAGAGATACGAAATTACGAATGTTAGAGGAGAGCGCTAACATTTACAGCGACAAAATCGATGCGAAAATTGCGAAAATGTTTAATCAAAAACGACTCGTTTAAAATAGAGAAAAAATCTCGCGGGCATTATCTTAAACAGCATTTAAAGAAACACTGTGAATTTTTTCATACATATACCTAACTTGTAAAATAACTGAAATAAAAGTGTTTACAATAATTTTTGGAGCATAATTTGCGATTTTTTTCTATCGAGGGAATTTTATATAATTTGCGTTTCGGCGTGGAACGCATCTAGATATTATCTTCAAAAATAACATATATTATTTTAAGAGCTTAAAAACTTCAAATGTGTTAGTGAGGTGTAAAAAATCGGGAGAAATTCGGGTTACGGGCCCTTAAATTATAGCTTTAAGTCACAATTAAGGTATAATGATTCTGTCAGCTGTCGCTGAGTTTGTGTTAGTAGGTATTTCAATGTAAAAATGTGTATGGATCAATGTAAAATCATAATCTCTTTTCTGTATACCCTTCTTCCCACCATTCCTTAAATATACCTTTTAAGCGGCCACATCTCAAATACATACACATATTAAATTGGAAAAGCTTCTCCGTAGTAGCATTTCATGTACTCGGAATGTCGTGAGTGTTTTGCAAACAGACTAACGGGCTAACAGGCCGCCAGGCCCGCATGGAGCGACGGCCGCACCCGCTCCTCGTACCGCGCGCCGGTTTCTTCGTTTGCACTTACTCCTGCTAATTAGTCTGCTTATTTGATATAATTGAGACTAATTGCCGCCACGCTAAATGCTGAGGGCCCGTCAGACTGTTGGCAGGTGGCGCGGTGTCACATTGAATTAAAACTTTTAGTTAACTCGCATGAACGAGGGTGCAAATTAAATGTTTTTATTACTCACCCTTATACATAATTTGGACTTTTGCACTTATAATGAACATCAACATAAATCTGTTGCCTGCTGATTAAAGCCAAAAAATGGACTTACCACTGTCAGCAGTTTTATATTTTAATACAATTAATATCGCAGTCAGATAAATTCTGTATATGTATAAACAAGTGTTGTCTTCCATGTGGGGTAATTTTTGGAGTATGGATCTTTTATGAATGAAAGATCTTACCTCTTAATGTACTTCTCTTCGTTAAATCTCGCAAAAAACAGACAATGGCATTTTTAGCACCGGACCACAGGTACCTATAATCAACATAAAATTACCCAAAAGTGACTACTATATTCTTTGCTTAAGGCAATTAACGCTTTTATAATTCCCACGGCAACGACACGGCGACGACAACGGCTCACGGCATCTCATTTCTTAAATACGAGTGAGGGAGATGTAAGAAAATTATTATTTTTTCTTTGGAGGATGCAGTACAGTTCGATAAGTACATCGTTTGTTTCATCCGTTACATCGTTATTATTTAGTATGTAACAAAGAGCTTCAACATTATTGTGGAAAAGAACATAGGTTTATCGTTTCTTGTGCCGCTGCCATACCGTCGTCGTGTGAATAGTAAAAGCGTCCATATTCGCTTTGCTACAATGTAAATGCCATTTTTTGAACTCCACACATATGAGTTCATTTTGAAAGACAGTAAAGTTGTCCAAACATTTTCATACACATATAATTAGTTTTATCAAGCTATCTAGTATATATTTATTCATTTTATAATACAGAAAAATAGTACATTGGTTACAGTGATGAAACAGTTTAAAGATATTAAATATTTCATTATGGTTCATATGTGTGAGTAATGTATTATATGTTGTATGTATATTTAGTGTGTGTTTGTGTGTGAGTATGAATGCAAACATGCATGCGTATTGAACAGTTTAAGTAATTGATGAAGATAACAAAAAATTGGCGTTCGGATATTTTAAATAATATTTTAGATATTTTTGTAGCACGGTCTGTATTGAATGTAAGTACACAAAGATACACAGAATCACACTATTGTAATCGTTCATATTATTTAATGTAATCATTTAAGAGTGTGATTGATAAATCGCAACCCCCAGTAAAAACTACCTACTAGACCGTGTATCCATCACACTAGATCGAATCAAACGACATAAAAAACGATGATCGAACAATTCAGAATGAAATCAACTCAGAACCTCCTTTGAAAACTCCTTTCCTCCTCCTTCCCGTCTGGAATCCACATTATAGTATACATGTACATGCTGTTGAAAGGATACAAAACAAATTCTTACGTTTTCTAAATTTTAAAATGGGTATTCCAGCAATTATGTGAACTACAACACTATTTTAAATGATATGAATATGCTCAAATTGTCCGACAGAAGAATTTTCACTGACTTGGTATATCTATATAAAATTCTAAATGAATTAGTTGATAGTCCGGTATTGCTAGAATTGATAAGCTTGCGGATTCCACTACGTAATACTAGAAGTCAGGATTTATTTCAGTGCAGAGATTCTGGGACTAACTACCATATGTATTTATCTTTGCCAAGAATACTAATGGAGGGAAACAATTATACCAAGTCAGTGGACATCTTCAATCTATGTTTGAACAAATATAAAATTAATATTGTTACTGAGACAGTTCAGTTATGTACAATGAATGCTGTATATTTCTTATTGGTCATATGTAATTTTTGTAAAAGCCCCGAAAAAGGGCGTTAATAAATAAATAAATAAAAAGTGATGAAACAAAAATATCAACAAATTGGTTAAAAAGGTTACGTTAGGTTAGGGACGGGCTATTTAAAAATTATTTTTTCATAGCTATTAATGACTTTTCAAAGTGATGAGTAAACTTTATTCTGAGCTGGCATGGAACAAAAAAAAACGTTTCAAGTTATAAAACCACATTCGGACAAAGAAACTACACTTACTTTGCAACAAAACTCCGTAACATCCACCCCAAAGATATAAAACTGATACAAAAATTTAATGAGTACAAATCAAGAATGAAAATATGGCTCAAAGAGATTAACGAAAAAACCCCAATGAAGACACTAAAAACGACATAGAAGACAAATAAACTACATTAAACAACTCTAGTCCGCCTCGGCTTAGGATCCCCAAGTGATGCGGACTAAGAAATACAATACATATAAACTTAATTTCACCATTATATTTTGTATACATATACAATTTTTTTATATAATAATCTTAATATATAAAACACAGTCGGGTTAGTTACACCATTTATAACTCCAGAACGGCGGGACCAATTTTTATGATCTTTAATTTGTTGGATTTGTCTCCGCCCCGAATAGCAGAATAGCATATTTTAATTAGCTATTAAAACATTGGAAAAACTAACGAAAAAAACTGTTTTTAAGAAAATTCTTTTTCTCATACATTTTGCATGGAACGAATTCTCATCTTTTGAAAGAGCTGCAGAAATATTGTGATAAATATAATATTGAGTAGTTAGTGAATTCCAAAAATTCAAAAACGTTAAATGTCAAAACGTTGATTTTTTTGCTTTTGTTCGAACATATAATGCTGCCCATCTTTGTTACACACTAAATGTCAACAGTCGAAAATGGGAAAAACGGTGAACTTATTTCTTCACCCCTCCAAAGGAAAAATTCAATAATTATAATAAATCTCTCTCACACGTTTAAATAAAATGAAATCCGTACACAACGCCATCTCTGATACAAACAAAAACAAAACACGGACAGTTTCGCATCGATAATTGCTTCATTGTGTAATTTTTAACTTAATAAAAAAATGAATTTAATTCAGCTAATAAGTTAACACAACAGTATTATCGGTTCTGAGGCGGTACGAAGTTTGCCGGGTCAGCTAGTAAAAAATAAAAATCCGCTTTACAACGGTCCTACAGAAAAACACATACCTTCCGTTTTGTATTTAACGGCTGTATACCGCGAAATGAATCAAATCGATACGAACGATTTATTTTCGGCCGTAACTCAAATTGGCCATGTGCCCCGCTAAGGGTTAGCGACTTATCTTCGTTAGCATGTGCGCTGTGCGCGGGTCGCGCGAAGGATCATAATAACGTCTTTATTCGATTTTCATGCGTAATAAAACAGGCCCGCGCAGGGCTCCATTTATAAATAACGGGCCCATTCACGAGGTGACGATTTTAATACAGTTGACCTTTTCTCTCGCACTGATCCGAGCGCCCATTGGATGGGACTTTATTACGGAAAATTCGGTTAGGGAGTTCAATCGTATTCACTTAGCGCGAATAAATTCTGATCTCTATTGATGGCGTTCCTTAGGCTCATTTTTTAAATTTCATTTTTCCAACCCCTTAATCAGTTTTTCTTTCAAAAAACCTTTTAAAAATCATTGCTCTCGAAATTAAAATTAATTTTGTATCGATTTTGTAACGAAGATTTTCTAAATAAATATTTTTTTTTGGCTTTAGTTCCACACGGGAGGCCATGAAGGAAAAAAATCCCTCAGGGTCTGCGTTATTTTGGGGATGCTACGTGGAGGGTATTTTTATGGAAGGGAAGCAGAGAAAGCATTAGGAACGAAAAAGATATGAGGGGTGGGTAGAAGAAATCTGGAGGTAGAAACCAACCTCTCTCCATCCGGCCCGCCACGCGGTAAGTATGCAAGTGCGTCTACCGCCAAGACATAGAAAAACTTCGCCCCATGATCACGGGCACCCTTTCCAAGTCAAGCCACACAACATAGCGAACCACTTGGGGTGACGTATGCGTATCTAAAAAACGGCTCCTGGGTCGGCTGTACCCATACCCGCCAACAAATTTAATAATTATATGTACCTCAACAAGATTATTTTATCCCCGTTTATACATTGGGGTTGATTGTGCCCAATTTTAGATAAAGGTTTACAAAGCGACGCTTGATCGAATCTAGTTCGATTGCACATTGTGGTGCTCGACAACGTATTGTACTAGGAAGTTATTACTAGTAGGTACCTACCGACAGTAAAATTCTATGCAATTTTTATGCCAAACAAAATTTTTGAAGCATAATATTGTTCCTGAGGTTAGTGCCTACTTAGCATCACCTTTGTCCGGTCCTGGGTCATACAAGTTGTCGAAAATATTAAACTTAAAAAAACTGTAATAGAGTTTCCTTCCGCAGGTGATAAATTGGTGTTTAGTATAAACAAAAACTACAAACCAATCAATTTAATAGCATGATGGATAACCCTCAGGTCCAATGGGGTTCTTTTGATTGGATAATAATTGAACGCTTTTATTCGCGTGTCAAATAAAGGTTTGAAAGTAAGGCAAGTCACTGAAATATAAAAATATTCTTTTTAGTTTCAACCTTCACGATTTCTTTATTCATGTCTTGCATGGCTGGCCTTCGATTTGGGAAAGCCTGGAATTGAAACTTAAATTTTAAATTTATTTTAGTACATAAAACCAATCTTTATTTTTAACTGGGAATCTATATTCATCACCTACATCGTCTATGTTCCTCTTAATAATTGAATGAATCATTCTCCGCACATCTTCTATAAGTACTTTGATCAATTTAGATGATAATATGAATGATGATTTTGCATGATTTAACATGCACATTCCATGTTGGTGTTCACTCAGGGTACTCATTGTAATTATAAAATTGATACTTAGCGTCAGTATCTACTTATGTGCCTTTTAAAAATTAATGTTAACTTGAATAAAGATTAATATTATTTAATTGCATTGGACACGCTATTAACGTCTGAAACAACTAAATTACTTTGCTTGTAATACACGCACATTTTTTGTAGCATTTTGTTAGATCGAATTCGATGCTTTGAAGGGTCTTATATTTGCTTGGTACAATATTTTTAAAGAAAATTCGTCTTATGAAAAACCTCTTTTTCGGGAAACGTCAATTTAAATAATACACGATCTTCTTTGAATCTGACGCTTTCTTTGTATGTGAATTTGAAAACGTTAACTCATACTTAACGTGAAGTTGTCAATTTTCCTTGAAATGCGAATAAATTCAATGTAATAAAGGAAACCTTTTAGCATTTGGAATAACTCAAGGATAGGTATTCCTAGCATCGCGGATGAGAAACATGTAAAAAAAGTAGGCACATCAACCTTGATATTTGAATGAAATATATAATTCATTGAAATTACAGCCAATTAAACAATTAAATTAAAACATTTACGAGTAAATTAAAAAAAAACTTATTTGTTTCCCACGCCGTATTCCTTGGCCAATCTTAAAATGGAATTTTTCTATTTTCTTGTAAATATATATTTTTTAAATACCACAAATACCACGCAATAAAATAATAAATAAATATTTCATTTGAGACAAAAACGAAGGAAACAAAAAAAAAAACAGATTCAAAATTATAAGATGGATAATGGAATAAAAAAAGAAATAATATAGAAATTTTATAACGCGAAAGGCTAAAATAAATACACATAATACACCTATAATACCATTATAAAACGCACATCATTACACTCGTACTTCATAATATATGCCGATTTTTTGACAAAATTTCATTACCGCTTTTATGTATTTAATTAAAATTTATTATTTCATGTTTTATTGAATTTTATATTGTAAAATGGGAGCATCATCTGGTGCGTAAGGCACCCAGCGAGGACACATAATCAACTAATGTTTTAAAACAATACTCTTACCACTAAGCTACTTTGGACGCCGACACTCTTAAAACGGCCTATACGCCTGCTACTGAGCACCTTCGGTCGCCCAGCTCTAGGCGTTCAGTATGGGAATTCTCTCGCAAAAAGGGGCCTAGGAGCTAGCTACTCTATTTTTCACTGTGCCATTCGGGTTGATAGCACTTGCATACTGCTGCCTAACTACGCATGCGGGGACATTGGAGGTCTAGTTTCGTTATCAAATGTAAAGTGGTTTTTACCAAAAAATTAGAGTCCTTGCAAGAGCCTTGAAGGGGTAACCATCTGTTAGGTACCCACACAAGGGCGGGTAACTGGTGGATCCTCCAATGTGCCATTCAGGTTGTGCAGGTCGATAAGTTATTGTACCAAATAAAACTTTACAGTTCTTGTCCTCAGGCAGGTTAATTCCCAATATTTTTAATAAGACTTTCAATTGTTTTGGATATTCTAAGATCTGATAGTGTACATTTGTAACTATTTTATATCAACAGTCTAATGATAAAATGATAAAAGATAATTTATGTTTAGAGAAATATTTATGTTAAATATCATTTTGCTCAAGGAATGTTTGTTTTTAGAAAAATGATCGTTTTAACAAATTGCATCTTATTTTCCAGTGAGAGTGAGCAGTCTACGCCTGGTCGAGCTGAGGATACCGTCTCACTCTGTCTTCAGCACCCACGCCCGGCTGGAGTGCAGGTACGAGCTAGATGACGGCGAGAAACTGTACTCCCTCAAGTGGTACAAGGACGGGAACGAGTTCTACAGATACGTCCCCAAAGACGACCCGCAAACTCAAGCGTTTGATCTTCCCGGAGTTATAGTGGATGTAAGTAAATTATATATTATATACGTAGCAAGCAGCAATATCGCGAATCAGCATGAGTTTAGTGTACACACAATGGGAATGGGCATACCATTGTGATAAATTCATCAAGCAATGATCAGAATTCACTTTTAGCTCGTCACCTCTCAGAAATTCCAAACAGTAAAGCTGGGTTATTTCAAATTCTCGTCACAGTATTTGATAACCATCGAATCGTCGATAAGTGACATTAAGGGCAAGTTGTTTCCAATAAATTCAAATGTAACATTGTCATAAAATGTTAACTTTGAATTTCTGTGAACAACACATCCTTAGAATTTTCGATATTTCCTTTAAATACCTATTCTAGGTGCGTTTCAGTTTTCCATCAAATTGTAAATTTTTGATTTCTCTTTTCGAAGACATTGTGCCAATTGCGCAATGTCTTCGAAAAGAGAAACCGCTTCATAAAAAAAATTGGAAACTTCAGAATACGAATCAGTCAAAAATAGTTACCTTCAAGTTTGATAATGTCTCATATATTTTGTGCACTATTCTTCTTCTAACATTGATGTATTAATAAAGTGTAACGAAAAAGAGCAATAAGAGTAAAAAAGTCATTCTAAAAAATATATTATATGTAATATTTATTCACCATCAACGACCCTAAAGTAGTATTTTCAAATCAAAACAACTGCCTGACAATCCAATTTAATGACAAATTGAGATTTAAGGATGTTATTGAGATCGTAGGTGTTTTCTTTTAAACCTATATAAAACATAATATTACCTTCTGAAAACATTGGCAATGAAACATTCACAAAACTAGATTTATGTGTTTGCTACCATTACCGCGTAAGCCTGATATATTGAAAGACAAAGGGGCCTGCACGTAACTTTAACCCCGAAAGAAAAAAATAGAGGCCGATATTTTACTCTCTCTTAGACAAGAACATATCGGGAATGTGGACACTATTACCCAGATAACAGACATCGGCGACTTATTGAGACTTGGGAGAGACGTGTAGGTAACAAGGGTTGAAAGCACAGACCAAAGAATAGCTAGAACTGAATTAAAGAAAATACTGTGTCCCAAATACGAAAACGATTTCTGAATGTAGGAGGGTTGAGCTGTATTTATAATAAGAACTGTTGCCATTTTTTTTTTTAATTTCTTTTAAGATGAAGCCAAATCATCTTTTAATAAGCCAAGAAAAAAAAAGTATTAGGTCTACAAAAAAAACATTTTCAAGTGCAAACTTTCCTACTTATAAACCCCTTTTCGGTTGTATTGTTTAAGTAGCAGACTCGGCCACACGTTGCTGTGGCTTATCCAACCTTTATAACTAACGCTCTCTGTTAATTTGCATACATATAACTAATTCACACCGCCCGCTTGCCAGCCGCCCTCTGTCCGCTGCCTGAATTGAATCTTTGAATTTCTCGACTTTTCTCTATTATAATATGCATTTATTATACATATTAACCTTCCCCTTGAATCACTCTATCTATTGGTAAAAACCGCATTAAAATTCGTTGGGTAGTTAGAAAGATCTAAGCGCACATACAGCAGGAGCGACTTCATTTTATACTATGTAAAGATGTGGCAAATTCAGTTTCTTTTATAATAATCGCAGAAAAATTATGTTTACGCCCGAACTTAACAAAATAAAATAAAATATACATTTTCGCGTTGTTATTTTTCACACCAATCAATACGGCCGACGGTCGACGAATTTGGATTTTCAAAGTGAACCTTATGCCGTCCACCTAAGGACTACATACTTGCCACACCATTTTTGTATCAGTTCAGCCCGGCTGCGAGGTGCAATCAATTTTAAATTTCTTTGTTATTACAATAAACAATGCGTAAAAAAGGAGTTAATGTATGATGTTTTTTACTATAATTTTTATTATAATTGGCCTTTACGAAATCAACCAGTAAAAAAATCTCATATACCTTTTCCAACCTTTCCAAAAGCTTTTCCTTAAGTGTTTTTAAACTCCTCCCAAAAAGGGGCGTGAATTCCGATTTCGATTTTTTCCAGGACTATTGGTTCACCTTAAGGTTTTGAATTAAACCAACAATAGCGTAATTGTATACAGCTGGTAACGTTAGCACTTCAGAAACTAATTAAAAACATTGATAAATGAAAGTGATTTAAAAAAAAAAATCAACCTCATATTTTCTTCGAACTTCGTGTCGCAAGACTACGCGCACATTAATCATTTCAAGAGAACAGAATTAGTTGAATGAGCCCATAACTTTATTTCCATGACAGGGTAAATAACTGGACAGTTATTATAAAAAAAAACTCTCACCAACCACTCGAACAAAACGTCACATTTTATAGTTCATGATTATAAATTTATTTCGTCGTTTTTTTGTCTTTCGGAACAAGAAAATTATTGGCATATCGAAATTGTGAAACGGGATTTATCACATTATTTACTAAGAGTTGTAATGTTTTAACAGCATATACTTTTAGTGCTCTAAACGGTGCTTACAGATTTCACTATTAGCACATCCGCTTATGGAGAAAATTAAAAAAAGAAGAGTTGGCGACTCAATCGCCATCCACAGGAAAGGAACGAATTTCATTGCGGTCCGAACACAGGTAACTTGTTAAAGACCAGTTGTCAAGACCAGCACCGCTAGTCGCCGCGGCCAGCGCGTTTCAGTTGCCATGTTGACAGATTGCCACGGAAGCGCCTCACGACCAATAATTTGCGATTCGTCAAATCAGGAAATTATCGATTTTGATTAGGAGGTTGATAAATTATTATTATACATTAAGGTTGGTAATTGATAAATTATTAATAAATTATATTTTTGTTAAGCAAACTGATATAATTACTGAAATCGTAAAGTAGAGTTGCGCCGTAAATTGAGTTGCCAACCAGTTTTCGGTTTCTCATAGCATAAATAAACAACCTGTAGCACCTCATCCCACTCTCGTTGCCATATTCCCCTTAACTCAAATCACACTTATGAACATCTCTCCAGAATGTTGAAAGTGACGGGTCAGAGAAAAATCTGCCAAATGACTAGCTAAAATGCCGGCAAAGCCATGAATCATGAATGAATCTTTGATTTGTATGAAAACAATGAAGGATTATCGCGCATGCGATCCCGCCATTAATTCTCACCACCGCCGCAACGGGCGCACTAATCGCTTCCGCCATGCCTAACGACATTGCCCGCGGAATTTTTTAAAAAGAACGCGATATTTGTCTCGAGTAGGTACTTTCATCTCCTGTACAATATTTAACCCCTTCTCATCCAAATTAATTCCAACAGATATAAAAAATATGTGTACTTGGAATATTAGATTTTTTTTAAAGTTTTTTTTTAACTGATTGTTTAGGAAATACTCAACGTCATTTAAAAACGATAGTGGTTCTGAGAGGTAAATGATGTATTACTATAAAAATGGACCATGTTCTACAAAGAATATTTTTTAAAAATACATCATTTAAAGACAATATCATGTCTACTTATCATTTGAAAGTATTATTGATGTGTTCTTCTCATCAAAACATAATAAATATATATGTCAGATAAAATAGTCAAATAGTATAACCTCAATGACCAGTGTCATTTTGAAATGACACGATACCTTAAGATACTAAAAACAAATATTTTATCAATTTTTTTTGTTGTATTTTCATTATAATATGAAAGAATGTACGTTTTACTGTAGGTAAATAAAAATGGAAAAATATATGAAAAAAACATAAATATCTTGTCCTTTTTAATACTGCAATTCCCTCGGATCATAGCTTTTCAAAAGGTTTGATCAACGATTCTTGTTTACGATATGAAGTTTGTACGCATGTAGCCAACGCAATAAAAAAAAATCAATGGTGCTAGGAAGTATTCACTAAATTATTCGTAAAAATCCCAAATAAATGGGTTTAGTAGTAACTTAGTAAAAAAATTTCAAATTTCACGTCATTTTAAAATGACTCTGGTTGAGAATGGGTTAAAATAAAAATTGAATAGAGTGTTCGATTTATTTATTGAGAGTCGTTTCACGAAACCGGCATACCTATATTTAAAAAAATCATTCAAATTTACGGACATTTTAACGAGTTTTTCATAAATTACTTTTTTTATAAATGTTTTTTGTTTATTAAAAAAGCACGTATTTTTGGTAAAGTAGATTGATTATACACCTTTATGTAGTTTCGTGATAGGACTGAAATGGCTTCAAAAAAACAATTTTACATACAATCCAATTGAGTGCTTCGTCAATATGTGTATCGCTTTCTTGGAAATTCTGTGGAAATATTTAGTAAATATATTTATCGTTTACTTCACGTTAAATTGCCGGCAACATGAGAATTCCCTGAACTTTATTGGTTTTCATGTTCGGATTTTCATTTTAACTTTATTTCCAAATACAAAGTTGATTTATTTGATCAAATACGTTAGGGCGGTATTTTTCCTAAAGCGACCATAAAGTCAACATTTGGATAAAGGAAATTTTGGAAAGTGCGTGACAGGCGAGCATTAGTGATATAGCTACTTATTGCTTGCCCAACAAGCTACTCGCTAAACGGGGTGTAACACTACTAAAGTGACACAATAGTTTAGATTAGCTGCAAGAAGTAAGAGAATCATAAATAATAGGTCAAAATTCAATTTAGGTTAAGCCTCTCAGAAGCTACTACTACTGCTGTAATACTGTAATAGTACACAGCTGCTAACCCTGTGCACATCGCAGCAACCTCTGGTTTGGAGTCCTAAAATATTGAAAAGTCATCAACTCGGTGAAGAAACGTGCGCTGCGCGGCGGTCCGTTTCATATATTACCCTGTCTTAACAAACGGATTAAAATCTTTGGAGCGTAGGAGTCGGGTGGAATACTGTATGAAAGTGGAATACTCTACTCTACCGGTATTTCAATGGAAGATGCTTCTAGGAACTAACGACATTGATTCCTTCGGCACCAGTGCACAGTTGGGAAACACGCCAAAAGGGTGCCCGAGATTTGTGTATAGTTGACATTTGTCACTTGAGAAAGGGTCGTTTCTAAAACTCGTTCTAATCGTTCTAATAAGAGACTCATCTTCAAGATCCAGGTTCACTCCTTCCTTTCCTCAAAAAGACCCTCTACACAGCATATTTTAATAAAATTATTTTCCTTAGGGCCTCCTGTTTAGAGTTAAAGATTAAACCATTGCCAGAAGCAAGTCTTTCAGTAGTTTATTCCATGGTATACAAGATTGATCTTAGTTATTACCAAAATCTGATGTTGGAAAATGTCCCAAATCCGTGACAAAACTTTATTTTCCTGGAATAATAGCTTGCACTTGATTTTTATGAACCATTGAAATATAATGGATCAATAATAAGAATAATGTATTATATTTCAAATCACTTTAACTAATATAAATTACTAGCTGGTTCCCGGTATGCGTTGTAATCCCATATACTCGGCGGCCTTTCGACGGCCGGCATAGTCCAGCGGTAAGGCTCTTGACTAGCACTCCGGGTCGCGGGATCGAATCCCGGCGTGGCAAATAAATTTTATTTGAGTAATTTGTGTTATTTTACAATTTATTCATTTAAAATAATATATAGTATATTTGCGGCACGTTCCAGAGTGGAAGAAACTCTCAGTATCGCCCTGGTGTAAGACCACCATTCAAAATTGAAACGTTACTTGAAATGGCATTAGCCGTGTTTGGTTACCAGATCTGAATAGCCAGGTACTTCCCCACCTTCCTCTTCTCTATCTCCTTCACCTCCCCACTACCTTCAGCCTCACAACATACCCAATTGGGGATGCCATAGTCTCAGACTCTTGTGAGGTATCACTACAAAAAAAAATAATAAAAAAAAACTCAAAGAAATACAATGTTTCTTCCTGAATCACCTTTCCCGTTACCCTCCCGCCTCCTCTTCCTAGCCAGCTTTATAAATTACAGCCTTTGTATTATTCTGATGTGTGAGCTATATTATTGTAAAGTTTCGTTAAAAATCCATTCAGCAGTTTTAGCGTTAAAGAGTAACAAACACACACATATCCATACAAACTATTATAGCTATATAATACTAGCTGGTTCCTGGTATGCGTTGCAATGCCGTATATTCAAAGAAATATACATTGTTTCTTCCTGAATCACCTTTCTCGTGCATCCCCGTTCCCCTCCCGCGTCCCTTCCCGCGTCCCCTTCCTAGCTAGCTTTTATAAATTATAGCTTATATATTATTCTGATGTTATTGTAAAGTTTCATTAAAATCCATTCAGCAGGTTTAGCGTGAAAGAGTAACAAACACACATGTAACCATACAAACTTTCGCGTTTATAATATTAGTAAGATAAGTAAGATGTACAAAGCTGAAAAGGTGGTAGTAACCTAGACATTCCAGAAAGAAAGCTGTGCAAATTTTAGACGGTTATAGTTCTAGCTTCTTCATAAAAGCGGATCCAGCATTATTGTTGACATCGTGGTACGCGGTCGTTTAATAAATATCTCCTTTGGTTCCCTACCATACAGGTTCCCTGATGACTCGCTGACTATAGAGGCGTGTACATTATGCACTAAACTAAACGTTGTTTGGACAAATGAAAATGAGTAGGAACTTTTTTGAATGGGGTATTAGTGAGACTTTAAGTGAAGCTTTCATCTTTGAAATTGAAATTGAAATTTTGAACCTATGTGGTTCTACGTTCATGGACATTTTCTTGTAAATCCTTTATCGGTCCCTAGAATACAAATATTATAAACGAATTAAAATAGTTCGGAATATTTCCTTCTCCTAATTAAATTTTCTACTCAGCCTAATTGTTGAAAAGGCTGTAAACATTAATTTTAATCTTCAAAATACATTACCGTGTTTCTCCATGTAATATTGTGTATCTACTGGTTTCAATACTGTAATAGTTATCTGTCAAAAATGTGTTATTATAATTACATAGTATAAAATGAAGTCGCTCAAAATGTGCTCATAGATCTTTTAAACTACGCAACGGATTTTCATGCTATTTTTACCAATAGATAGAATGATTCAAGATTAAGGTTTATATGTATAATACATGCTTATTATAGTAGAGAAAAGTCGAGAAATTCAAATATTCAATTCAGGCAGCGGGCAGCGTACAGCTGGTGGTGTGGATTTTATAAAGGTTGGGCAATGGCGTTGTGCTTCGTTAGCCACAGCAGCGTGTCGCCGGGTCTGCTAGTTAATAATATATCACGTCAAAACGATGATCATTTAAGGGCCACTAACCAGCCAGCGGCTGAGAATTCATATTTCGTCGAAAGATGTTTTTACGATCGTACAGGGCGGTTCCAATGAAAAAGATTAATTATTCTCCGTACCAGCTTTTTAAAATAATAACTCAATATCCATTTTAATATTATTTTTTGATCATAAGTATTTATAATTTTTCAATAATGTCTAAGCAAATTAAGAATGTAAAAAACAATCTTAAATATAATTAGTTCGTAAGACAGTAAATAAATAGACAAGTTGAAGTATTTTCGTCACAAAACACGTGCGCGGATCTTTTTTTAAAAGATTTTATTTAAACTAAAATTAAAAGGCTGAAACGTAGCTTTCCCAGATAATTTATTGATTTATTTTATTGCATAATTATATGATTTGAAATGTGTGTTGTATAATAAAAAAAATTGTTAAAAAATTTAAAAATCTGCCAACGACCTACGGTAAAACCTTATTGTACTAAAAATAAACATATTTTCTCAAAATTTAAAACTTAGCTTTACTAGATAAAAGAAGAGTGTTTCGAAATCAATTTATAATTTTTTGTGGAAAAGAGTCAATACGTCTAAAATTGGATTTAAAGATGACATATTTCCGGTTTTGTCTGGGCAAAATGAAGTTTAAAAAAATCGTTGAAACTGGTCTACTGAAAACGCAACGTATTGTTTTGCTGATATTTTTTTATCGCAAATACATTTACTAATGGATGCATATATTCAATTATTTTCCTTACGATTTCAGTATGGACGAAATTAGAGACAATATAATCGAAATTTTGTCATTTCCTCGGCATAAAATGGTAAAATAAATTATTATCTACAGACAAATTAAACTAAAATAACAATTTTACCATGAACATGAAAAAACGCAAATAAAGTATTTGGATTTAAATCATAATTTTATTTAACATAAACAAATTCTCTTGAAATTACGTGACGCTGTTCACTAAATTTTACATAAATTATAAAAGACACTGCCTTAAAAATTCTCCTCTTGAAATTTGTATTTCTATTTATCGACTGTTATCCTAGAGCTGGCAAATACTCGTAAAAGGACATTAAAAAAAATTCTCAAAAATGGAGCAGCCAAAGAAACAGGCTATGCTCGAAGTGCCTCGCAATAATATTTCCTATAGAACTTAAAGGTTAGCACCAATCTGTCTTACTATCGTACCTAGTCGTACCTAAAAGAAAAGTTATAATATAGGTATAATAATGTGTTTTGTTAACGGGATTACTGGATATCTCTTACCTATAGCAATTAAATTTATACGTAATTTGTAATGAAAAATTTTTGTTGTGTTTCAGCTGGATAATTCAACATATGGATTGATAGTATTAGGCCCTATGGCTCTAACGTCTTCAGGGAGGTATCGCTGTGAAGTTTCTGGGGAAGCGCCGCTCTTCCAAACTGTCTCTGATCATGGAGACATGGATGTCGTCGGTAAGATTTCATAAAAACCTTTTCTTTTTATTGAAAGATCAAGTTACATCGTTCCAAAATGGAAGGAACACCATCTTTTCTTTGCACATACTTCTGTCACACCTTTTCGCCTTCTATTAGTATCAATCACAAGTTGATTTTCTCGCTAACCGTATAGAAGCTTTGGAAAATTAGAGTAGGGGTGGTTTTATTGCAATCTTCAAATACCTCGGGGTAAAAGACTGGACTGATGAGATGAACGAAAGTTGGAAGCTTTCTTCAATATTTTGTCTGAATTATCGTTCTTTAGTGCGTTTTACTTGATATGTTATCTGAGCCTACCTTACTATGCCTACGATGTTATGTCCTACCTTCCCTGGAAACTCGCTTAAGCCAACTAACAGTGCTGTTGTCAGCGTTTTATTTTAAACGGTATTCGACTGTCTTATGATTCATCGTCTGCTTTCAGCTTTGCCGGAGTACGGTCCAGTTATATCTGGATCCAGACTAAGGTACCAAATAGGAGATCACGTCAAGGTCAACTGCACCTCGGGAAAGTCAAAGCCTGCAGCCAAACTGAGCTGGTTTATCAACGGAGAGCCAGCCAACTCCCAGTTGCTGAAGGGGCCCTACATCATGGAGACGGACAATGAAATGGAGATTACTTCTCTTGGGCTGGAGTTCAAAGTCAGGTCAAAGCACTTTAGGAAAGGAGACTTGAAGTTAAAGGTAACTTATTCATAAACTTATAAATTCCTTTTTTAATATTGCACGCTTGTTAGTATTATGCTTGGGGTAGAGATAATGTAAAATACTACCTTTTATTTTCATGTTCCCTTGTTTCTTTGTTGAATCTTAACCTTGGTACTTTAACGATAACAAATGCAAGATTACAAAATACCCAATTGACGCCCTTGTAAAAAGCCAACGCCATGATTCTTAATGCAGTAACATCTAGCGTTAAAAGCACCAGCGTTATTTGGCTAGGCCCATTTCCATTTAGTTTCATTTATTACGTAAGACGATTTAGGGGGGGAGATGGGTCGACCATGTCTTATTTTTTCTTACAAGGGGGTGGGAGGGAGTCCCGATAGTTCTTACGTAAGATCACAAAAATGCGCGAAGTTAAAATTATTAGTACTTTTGTAAGTACAAATAAACATTTTTGAAAATTGTTACTTTGAAAAATAAACCTTAAAAGAAACCAAAGTTGTATTCATTTTTTTTTCCTTTAGAATCTTACGTAATAAATATTAAACAGGAGGGAGGGGGTCGGCCTATTCTTATTTTTTCTTATAATAGGGGGGAGGGGTCAAAAACTAGCACAATTCGTCTTACGTAATAAATGAATGGCCCCATATCGCTCGCCGCACTTTCCCATTGGGAATGTACGGCGAGCCAAAAAACAAAAGCTGGCGCTTTCAACGCTAGGTGTGTCACTATTGTAATGCAGTTTGAAAAGGCGTTAGCTTCTTATAACATCCTTTATTCAATTCAACCTTCTTAATCGGTTTGGATGTTTCCTCTAAAGCCGAGTTATGAAAAGATGTCTTGGTTTTATTTACCTATTCAATTAAAGTTTTATTTTGTTCTAGTGTCTGGCAACAATAGCCACGGTCTATTGGAAGAGTAACGAGGAAAGCGTTCAGGGAGAAAGGCAGAAGATTTATACCAAAACCAGAGAAGTCGCTTCGACAAGCAACTCCCGCGCTGATAGGGTGCAAGCTTCTTCGGTCAGCAAAGGAAACTCATCAGCTTCCTGGCTATTCCATTCTCCAGGCTGTCTATGGATACTCTCCTTGATGGTGGTTTTACATGGAAGGTAAAAATCGTATTTTTATTTTGAGACTCTTAAATGCTATCAACGATGTTAGTATGTTTTCTGATTCAACGTTTAAATATACAACTCTAATCATTACCCTGAGAAATATCACTAATAAATAAAATAAGCACTGATCATATTTTAAAGTTAGATCATAGATATTAAGAGTAACTGAAATTTAAGGTTTGCGTATTTTTGCTCTGCCATCTCATCAGCATCTTTCCTGTTCTATTGACCTAATTGCTCACACTCCTGTGGAAATAATATTGTCGGTGGTATATTAGTGGTTTAGATTAAATTAATATTTTTAAAAAAGGTTATGGACCAAAAACCTTTAATGTTATTTTTAAACAGTACAAGTCAATTTGATTAGATGAGAATTTCTTTGCTTTATTTGCTATTTACTAAAGGTTTTCTTACAGTTTGTTTATTGGTCGTTTATGCCGAAATCAAAATGTTTAGGGGTGAAGTGATCAAATTTAAACCAGCATTTTAGTTACGTTAACGAGTGATTTCTGAGCCAACAAAGTGGCAATCTCCTGAGTTGACAGAGGCTCTAGCTTCTTAGTTATTTCTGATAAAGATGACTCAATAAATTCAGCCAAAAGCCCCTTAGTTACTGGGAGGGCTTTTGGTTGACCCTTAGGTTTACGGCGAAGTCGATGTTTTTATAGATTTATATATTTTTTCTTAGATTGAATATATTTAAAAATGTACCAGCTTTTTAGTTATACATAACGATAAGTAAAACTTTTGAATTTCTTTCAGTTGAAACCTGCAGACTGAAGATTACAAATTATTGATCACCATCCGCCCTCCAAAAAACTGGTGCAGTTACCTCGTGTAGTGAAAAACAATTATTATCAAAGACTTCTTGCCGAAGATTTTATTGTGTTATGTTACCATCGTGGAAAACGTCAAATTATTTATACGTATTTTGTGTTTTAAAAAACAATTATGTAGAATTGTGAAAAGTGTGATAATTTTCACTAGCATTAAATGCGTCCTTAAGATTAACTTTGTAACTACCGATAGTCATCCTTAAATTAGTTATTCTAATAAATCTAGTGTAAATTTGTATTTCCCAGGCTTAAAATAACTTAATTGTGCGATGTTTTTAATTATTTTATTAATAAGGTTGTCGTGATTTTTTCAATATTTTAATAAGTGGGTAATTTACAAATATTTTTTTATGACAAATATCAAGCGATTCTTAAAGTAATTTCATTAACATTAAAATGTGATTTTTAAGAATCCACAAGTTGAGCTTTTATCAATAAACACAAATCATTTTCAATTCAATCATTTCTGTGATAACACATTTTTCATTTTCACGCTCAACTACACATTTCTTTTAATACAACACTTTTTGAAAAAAAAAACAGAAATATTTATCAATTCAAAATCATATCAACAGTAATAAAACGAAAACTTGAACATGTAGGTATTAGAGGATTAGCATTAAAATGGTTTGAATCGTACTTAAAAAATCGTCAGCAGAAAGTTCAAATTTCAAATATCGATGAAAAAAGGGTCCAGTACATGGTAGAATCCAAATGGAGAAAAATAAACAAGGGTGTGCCACAAGGAAGCATTCTTGGGCCTCTCCTCTTCCTTATCTATATAAACGAACTTCCAATAATTGCTGGCACAGAATGTTCAATGTTCGCTGATGACACAGCTTTGTTGTTTGAATGTAATGGAGACGTTGACGAATTTAACAAACAAGTTAACGAGACTTGCCAATTAATAGCAAACTGGCTGTTATCGCAACATCTATCACTCAACACAAACAAAACCCAAATTTTAAAATTTTGTCCAGTGCAAGCTACACCAATAAATATAAATGTAAACATTAATAATAATATTATCGAACCTTCCCAAACCTGTTCACTACTGGGAATAGAATTAGATGTAAACATAAACTGGAAAGAACATGTCTCAAAAATTGTAGCAAAAATCAGTAGTTTTTCTTATGTTCTGGGTACCTTGAGAAAAATATTGAACACCGAATCAGTAATAGCCGCATACTATGGTTATGTATATTCAATAATAAAATACGGTATTATTTTTTGGGGAAACTCGGTAAACACCAAAGATGTCTTCATCATACAAAAGAGATGCATAAGAAAAATTACAAACTCTGGTTGTTTAGATTCATGTAGACCTATGTTTAAAAATCTGAAAATTCTGACAGTCACAGACATATATATAATGGAGTTATGCATGTTAGTGCGATCATCTACAGAAAATTTCCCACTAAAAAACTCAACACATAAATACGCTACAAGGCTCACAGAAAACTTACTAATACCAAAAGCAAACAAAACAATATTCCAAAAAGGACCATACTACATGGCCATTAAAGTATATAACAACCTTCCACATAACATCAAACAAATACAAGATACACACAAATTCAAATCGTCACTAAACACTTTCCTTGTTAATAAATGTCACTACACGTTGAGTGAATACCTCACGTAAATGAAACGCCTATTTTTATTGGTATATATATTTGTATTTTTTTTTTTTTTTTTTTTCATTGGTATATTGTTATTTTATCTGTATAAACATTGTAATTATAATAAAACAAAGAATATTGTATAAACACTGTAATTAAATAAATGTGGTTAGCTGGAAGAAATGGGGTCTACCCATAAGCTACACCTTTTGTAATTTTCATTTTACAATAAATATTTTTTGATTTTGATTTTGATTTTGATAAGTATTTTTTTTAGATGAGATGTACATATTATATAAATTAAATCATAATGTTTGAAAATTAAATATAATTAATGCGAAATATATTTGTAAATTTGTCGTCGTATAAAAAATGTACGAATAAAATATATCATAACCTATTTGACTATTATTTGTGAGCACATAAAGAAATTATGAACTTTTGAGTTTTGAAGATATGTGTGTATCTATCTCGTGTATTTTAAGTGCTTAGCTACATGAAGCTTAATAACAAAATACCGGTAGAAACTATAAGCAAATAGTCGTGAAGGTAAGAAAATTAAAAGTATACAGTATAATATGGTTCTTCATCTCCCCATAGAATCCTTATGGCTTCCCTACCGGCCTATGGCGGCACCAGGCTGTTGTTCGGTAGGTTCTTCAGAGAGGGAAGAGAGCGGATAATGTTGTGGGAGGGAGGAAACAAGAAAACCGTAAACCCGTCGGCTGAGGTTTCGAACAACAACGAATCATTAAAATGACCCGATCCGATTTGTAAACTATTATAATTCATGCACCAACTAGAGTTGGGAACACGTCCAGTTTGTCTTTACGTTGTGCAACGATGGCAAAGTTATCAGGAAGTCTTTTGAAAATCTTTTTATAAAATTACCGGTAGATCACAAAACGCAACATTCGACGATTGGCGTTTATATTCTAAAGATTGTAATCAATTGTTTATGATAGTTCTAGGTATGTATAGGTATAGATCAATTTAAGAAAGAGCATTTTCACGAGGGTGACTTGACAATTGATCCCCCGAAGGTTGGCCCCTTGAAATTATAATTATTATAAAATTATAATTTCTTGTGCATTATTTTTTTTTAGAGAAAAATAATTTCCCTCAGGGCCTGAGTCATCTTTGGGGATGCTGTGTGGAGGTTTTTTTTAAAGAAAGGAAGGAGAGGAGAGTTCTGGGAAGGGAAAAGGTTTAAGGGTGGGTTTGGGTGTGGGTGTGGGAACTCCCTGTCAGATTTGTGTCATTTTCAATGGCTGTTATTTGCTTTTTCTACGGGCCGATGTCAGAATTTCAGCTGTGAGCTGTTACGTATGTTAGTTTAGGTCGTTTTAAACACACATTCCTGCAAGTATGCATGCTATTTATTCATTTAACAGCGATATAAAATCCCACAAATCTGACAAGAGATCTCGGCCGATAACTATCTCGATCGACATAGATCTCTGGCGAGATCTCTTGTCATGTTTGTGGAATTTTATATAGTATATAGATTAAAGATTATAAATCTGACAAGATATATAGTATATAGACTGACTATATAGTACATAGATTATAGATTACGAATCTGACAAGAGATCTCACCCGATAACCATCTCGATCGACATAGATCTCGGGCGAGATTTCTTGTCATATTTGTGGAATTTTATATAGCAGTTAAATGAATAAATAAGCATGCGTACTTGCAGGAATGTGTGTTTAAAACGACCTAAACTAACAAACGTAACAGCTCACAGCTGAAATTCTGACATCGGCCGATATCGCCCGAGATCTATGTCGATCGAGATAGTTATCGGCCGAGATCTCTTGTCATATTTGTGGAATTTTATATAGCATTTAAATGAATAAATAAGCATGCATACTTGCAGGAATGTGTGAAAACGACCTAAACTAACAAACGTAACAGCTGAAATTCTGACATCGGCTCGTTGAAAAAGCAAATAACAGCCATTGAAAATGACACAAATCTGACAGGCGTTCTCGTGCGATATCGATCTCGTTCTCACAAAAAATACGGAATAGCTCGTCTGGGGTTCAGTGTGTCCTAGTCGTCCACCTCCAACACCTAGATAAACCTCACCTCATGAACCAATTATTTACCAATTTCAAACCAAAATCGACTTAAAAAATATCTTTTCAAAAAGTTTGTGTTGATATTACGAATTTATTTACACGTCGATTTTTTTTACTTATACGCTGGTTTACACAGTATACATATAGGCAAGTAGTATTGTCCATTTGAATGAAAATGCGTTTAATATTTTTGTTATTCGGCGGTACCTAAACCATCTCTGCACACCCCCTCGGAGACACTTTTGTGTAAGTAGATATACCGTATTTTCCCTAAACCGACTGTTTATTATGTAAGTATGCCGGGGGGTCAACTGTCGGGGGATCAACTGTCATGGAATCATTCACGAGCATGTAAATCTCGCTTGAGAACGTTCTATCGACATTCGACAGTGTTTTAAGTAATTGTCCAAGAATATTGCTTACTTTAACAAAATTATTACTTCTTCTTCTTCTTGTGCCCTCTCCGTTCAACGGACGTTGGCTATCATGTTGGCTATGCGGACTTTGTTTACTGCGGCTCGGAACAGTTCTACGGTAGACTATCCAAACCACTGTCTCAGGTTTTTCAGCCATGAGGTTCTCCTTCTTCCAAGTTATTTCAACAGGTGAAATAAACTAAGGAAATTTAAGTACCTCCATTATACCCCTGGCGATAAATATTTAAAAAAGATTTAGGACGTTTTTTCAGTTCGGAGATAATAAATACTGTAAAATGCTTTGTGCGAAATGTGATTTCTATTGAAAAAACAAACCATGGGTGGGGGACTCACAATTCATCGCCACGCTAAAACCAACGATGAATTTTAAGCGGTACCTTTTCTGGTAATATATTTGAATGGCTGCTCTTAAGGACCTAATAAGCCTAAAAGCTCCTCTTACTTCAGTCATTCCGTGAGTAAATTTGTATAATATGTAGGTGATACACGCGGAACATCGATGTAAAGCAAATATAACAAATCCTACCTTGCATTGGGACTGTTCAAACACAACACATATTGGAAGAGGAAAGAAAAAGTGCTGTATATTTAAAGATTTTCATGTTACTACAACCTCCACCGTATAATGGCAAATGTTTAGTTATGAAGAAATTTGGTCGTAATAGAAGACCTCGCAAAAAGACTTAATTTTGTTTAGTGATAATTATTTATAGGGAATATGACTTTGATTAAGAAGAAGGTGCCGCCAGTAAATGAAATGTTTTGTTTACTTAGACCATCTTGTGGTAAACTAAACACATTAAAAAAACCAGTCGGTTAAAATTTTATTTTACTCACACATATAAGCTCTTTGGAAGAGCTTTCATTTAAGAAGAGTAATAATATTATAAAAGGTGACCCTGCGAAGTACAAAAATAATACCAGAATTTGTAAGCCCGTGCATTTTAACTATCATTTTTTACACCATGTCCTAAAGTCAAGCGAGATATCTTAAATCTCCCCGCAAACAAAAACAAAAATAAAAATGCCGCCCAGGTTTAAACGTTCCATGCATTAAAGCCTTAAATACTGAAATTAAATTGTCCAACGTTTGGGGCGAAGTTACTTTATCCCGTGACCCGCCACGATTCCAGCGTATGCCTTGGGCCGTATGGTTCGTACGGCATATGGCATGTAGTATGCAGCAAGTGCCGTAACAGTGAACACACTGGCCCGACAACATCGCGAATGTGCACAATATTGCGCTCGCATGACAGACCCGCTATATTCGGCTACCATTTGGTGGTGGTGTGTATTATCTGGCAACCACAGGAAGAATGCCCCGCTAACTAACACCATTATTTGCCTGATGGGCGGGCTTTATTTTACGCCTGTTATATAGTTCGCTATCGCACCGCGGGAATTTTTGTCAGAACAGCGCCCGAACAAAAACACACATAGCCTGCTGGTGGAAATTTGCAATTTTGGTAGGGATATTTGAAACACGCCGTAGATAACACTCATTTGTTCACCTTTGTTCTGTATTTTTCGATTTATTCGGTTTTCCGGTTCACTTTTAAATTCGATACATTTGAAGTTTGCGCAACAGCATTCGCAATGTTTTTTTCGTCCAATTCACTGCAAAGAATGGGCAATTCGTCCTATTTGTACGTTTTTTCATTACTGGTATCACAATAAAAATTAACGATGTTTTTTTGACAATATTCCCAGTTTTACACTACTGTGAAGCTTCATTGTTTATTCTTTGTGAATCAAACGATATTTAATACGTGAACCTCGAACCGTGATTTTAATAGGAAGAACCGGTTAATTTTTCTGTTGTAATGAGAACACGGAGACAAAAAAAAACCGTGGATTCGGATAGTTGATTAACGACAGTTATAATAATATTTACTTAAATCCCAACTTGGATTTAACAGTTCAAATTAAAATCAACTAAAACAACATATCAGGTATCAGGTACAATGTACGGTAGATACAAAGAGAGAATTTAAAAAAAATGCTAAGAGTGCTAGTAAAGAGAATAACTATTTAGTAAAGTAGGTTAAAAATAAATAAAACCACAAATTAACGCGCACATCTCGTAGAAAAGTGTCGTAGGTCAAAAAGTTAATTTCACAGGAGAGCTAAAACAAATGAGTGCACGATGAACAAGCTTCCCGTCGAAAACAGACACTAGTGACATCCTGCGGAGATTAAGTGATCTTACATAAATACGGTTTTCATGGGGAATAGATAATCACAATCACTTTACTTTTCAGAGGTAAAACGTAAAATAGAAAATTTCGACTTATGACACTTTTCTATGGGACAATCATTTAAGGAAATTAACTTGCGAATATTTGTTATTATATTATTTTTAAATCCTTGACTGGTTCAGCACAACTATCTTTACTTGAAAGGAGGGAATTATTAATTCATTTTTAGTACTACTTTAGGGACTAGAATAGCAATTTCTTCCGGTTTAAGACGCCTTCATAAGCCGGACTCCAAAATAGTTTTGAACAACCGAAAGCAACAAAGCAGAAATTTCGTTGCTTCCTCCTTCGTTGCTTAGCCTGGCGGCGGAATAAGTTAACCTCAGAAAGGAATTTACAAAGGTCTGGCAAAAGCTGTACCTTTATGGCTAAGGGTAGAAATAACTAACTCCATTAAATCAGGATGTTTCTTTAAAAATACTAAAAGGATGCTTGAAAAAAAACCCATCTTGACTCAGTGACCGTGAAAGGAAATGTTTTATTTTCCGTCCGTTTTAAATATACCAAGGATTTTATTTCATGTGCACTGAGAATAAAATATTCGTATTCCTACATTATTTAAAAGAATTTTAATGCTTGAAATTATTTTTAAATGATAGCTTTATTTGTGTAACCGTAAAAGAAAAGCAACATTATTTTCCAATGTACCTACTCGTATCTAGCCGAAATGGGTAAGTTCTGCATTTTGCCGGAGGCCTTCGTATCTAAGTTATTTCTTTTTGGGGTAAGAAGGAGGTAGCGCAACACGGCATAACATCCCAAAAACAAATAACGAAAATACTTTTGGCCGTGAAAATCTAAAAACGTATCCGCCTCCGTATCTAGTAGAAATGGGTAAGTTCTGCATTTTGCCGGAGACCTACGAGACGTGCTTCCTTTTAAAAGTACTCGAGATCTTGGAGCAGGTCCCGGGAGCCACTCCCGACTCGCGATTGTCTCGGACCGAGACGCACGAATTCGTCCAGAGCCGAAGCTCGCAAAAGAACTCGAACGTGGGACCTGCTCCCGACTCGCGTGTGGCTCGGACCGAGACGCACGGCTTCGACCGGAGTCGGACCTCGGAGCCGGAACCCGCAAAAGAACTCGAACCTGGGACCTGCACCCGACACGCGAGTGGCTCGGGCTGAGACGCACGGGTTCGACTGGAGCCGGCAAACTCGAGACCTGTTCCCGACTCGCGAGTAGCTCGGACCGCCGAGTTCCGTGTTTAGGTCCTAGTACTAGACCGGGTTCTCTGGGAGTATTCGATTTGAAAAATGAGTAGGAGCAGGATCCGCTTCCGAGGAATCCGAGTTCAAGAGCCCAGTCCAGCTAAACCTACACATCGCTAGTACCTACATCTAGTAAACAGTGGCGTGCAGTTCATGAGGCTAGAAATCTATGTATGTCCTAAAAAAATTACACTTTATTACACATAGGGTTTGTGTCACCGCTAACATATGAAACGCATTGTTGACGTGCTCCGTAAAAAAAATACTTTTTGTTAATATAATCTCTTTTATCCAAGTAAGTTTACAGTGTAAAGTGATTAAACAACATTACCCTTCCGCACTATCTAACAAGCTCGGTGAAAATTACCTTCAATCTATAAATATTGTGAATGTGAAATACGCTTGTCATCGTGATAGTTTAAAAGCAAAAAAACTAATCTTGTGCTGCAAAAGGATTTTATACAACACAATTCCGTGCCACCATTCAACGAATAGTTAATAAATCACAGTGAAAAATATAGTGAACTTAAAAAAAATAATTAATAACAAAATATTAAAAACTTATCAAAATAAATCCTGTGTCACCGATCTTAAATATATGAGTAATATCCACCGTCGAACGTAACGGGTAGATAGCTCTGTGGGTAAACACATCATTCCCAAGGCGGCGCCCTCGGTTCGATTCTCGCAGCGGCGAAAATAAAAAATAAAAAAAACTTTTTATTTTTATTTTTTATAGCAATAAGCTATTTTCATTAAGATAAATTTTATTGTTAATAATAATAATTTCAAAATATACACCTATCGACACAAAAATAAATATGGAGAACTTCACCTGCAGCAAGTGCCCAGAACCAATAATCACAAAGGAATCAATGTTTTGGTGCTCCTCCTGTGAAGAGAGTCTTCACTTCGCCTGCGGCGGCATTACTGAGGGTCAATACCGGAAGCTCTCCCAAGAAAAACGCGCGAACATCAAATGCAGTGGATGCAAGACGGAACCTCGTCGAACGGCGCGATCAACTTCCACATCGAGTAAAGAGAACGCACCTCCTCCTGCCAACGTCAGCAAACCAGGCCTAACTCCGGGGGAAACACTTCTTATAGAGGAACTACGCCAAATCAAGATGGAACTCCAAGAGTACAAGAGCATCCAATCAAAAGTGACTGTATTATATGAAGAATTCAAAGACTTCAAGAAAACAATGACCTTCTTTAACTCAAAAATGGAGGGATTTGAGGAGGAATTGAAAAAGGCGATGCACAAAATGAAAAACATAGATTCCGTCCAAAAGAAAAATATGGAACTCGAAGCTAAAATAACAATGCTCGAGTTCAAACTGGACGATCAAGAACGCCAACAAAAAAATTTCGTGGCCGAAATAAGAGGGATACCGGAGGTTGAAGGAGAAAAATTACAAAATATTATTTTCAACATTAGTCAAGAAATACGCACAACCACCACAACAAATGATATCGAGTCAACCTTTAGAGCTCCTGGTAGGCCAACCCCATCCAAAACCCGGCCTATAATTGCGCGGTTCAAAGAAATTCACCTAAGGGATGAATTCTTAAGTTGTGTAAAAAGATACAATTTGAACGCTACCACGAAGGAAGATAAACTCAACACGAGCTCCATAGGCCTCTCCGGACCGCGTACACCCGTTTATATATCAGAACACTTAACGTCGACAAATAAACGCTTACTTTACCTGGCGAAGAAGACGGCTACGGAAAAAAAGCTAGCTTACGTATGGGTGAAAGCGGGACGTGTCTACGTACGCCAAACAACAGAATCACGAGCTATCCACATTACCTCTGAAAATACCCTTCTCACACTATGACTCACTAATACAAGCATACACATACTATTTTACTCAAACACCACACACACATCTGTATATTCCCAAAGTTTATCATTGTGGATATACTTAATTAAATTTAAAAAAAGAAACTATAAATGATTCAAGTATCTTTTGATAGACCCGAAGAAACCCTGCTCACATGTATCAAAAATGTGATTGACAATCCTGAAGACATGAATAAATATTGTTGGGAATCGTACGGTCTGAAAATTATTCACCAGAACATAAGAAGTATTACCAACATTGATGACTTTCTCGTATTTCTGGACGAACTTAATTTCACATTTGACATGCTAGTTTTAACTGAGTGCTGGATTAATAAATATTTCACCTCCAAAGAGATACAAAATTATACTGAGTACCACACAACTAGTATAATAAATAAAGCTGGTGGTATTATAATTTATGTCAGGGACGGTATTCAGACGCAAGTTGACGAACTCGCTTTATCACAAGCTAATTGTCTAAAAATTGTGCTTAACAAAAACCTATGCATTTTTGCAATCTATAGATCACCATCATTTCACAACATCGATTCCTTTCTAAATTCACTCCACTCTATCATTAACAACACAGATAACCCAGAACATCAAATAATCATTGGAGACTTAAATATTAATACCATTCTTGACAATCATCGCCAATCCGATGATTATTTATGTTTTCTCACCGAAAACGCTTTTACTCCGATAATTGATACCCCAACTCGAGTACAAGGTACATGTAAATCCTGCTTGGATCACATCAATGTTAAAAACATTGATTTTACGGACTCGTTTGTTATACACACAACAATTTCAGATCATTACACCACAGCGCTCGGCCTAAGAAATAAGCCTTCCTCTCCTTCTAAAAATAAATGTATTTCTAAAATAAATTACAACGCACTGGTTGAGGAGCTGTCTACAGAAAAATGGCAAAACGTAATAGATCAGACTGACACTGACCAAGCAATGCAGCAATTTATCACAAAATTACAATACTACATATCTAATCACACTGTCAACAAAGTTATACCGAACAAACAATTTAAACTCATGCCATGGATCACCCCTGGTCTAGTCAAATCCATCCACAGACGTAATCAACTTCACAAAAATGCTAAAAGACAATCAGATAATATTCTAGTTCAAGAACAATATAAGAAATATAGAAACTTATGTAAAAAACTAATTAATTCCACTAAAGAAAATTTCTACAAAAAATATATATACGAAAACACCATAACTCCAAAACATTTCTGGGAAATATTTCGTAAAATTACCAAAACAAAAAACAGCAAATCGTCCTTCATACAATCATTGGATATTAAAAATACAAGTACTACTAACCCCAAATTGATGGCTAATTTTGCTAATCACTATTTCACTTCAGTAGGAGCCTCTCTCGCAAATAAAATCCTTGAAAAATGTCAGAAAACTGAATCTGAACTAGCCAACATACCTACAAATGTTCTTAATCATAAAACAGACGAGATTCAAACAACGACCAATGAAGTCATGAAAATGATAGATGAGCTTAAGTCATCTAATGCCTGTGGGCCAGACAAAATTTCCTCAAATCTGCTGAAAGTATTAAAACCACTCATAGCGAATCCTATTGCATACATTTGTAATCTTAGTTTCAAGACAGGAATATTCCCAAACCACCTAAAACAATCAGCTGTTATATTGATTCACAAAAATGGAATCAAATCGGATATACATAATTATCGGCCAATATCTCTGCTCAACTCGTTCTCAAAAATTATTGAGAAAATTGTAAAAAATCGTCTCACCCTCTACCTAGAAACCCATAAAATCTTATCTAACAACCAATTCGGCTTTCGACCAGGTCTAGGAACAGAAAATGCAATTGCTAAACTGGCAGATATTATTTCCAAAAATATTGACCGGGGAAATAAGTCTATTGCTCTCTTCTTGGATCTTGCCAAAGCTTTTGATACCATTTCGCATAAAATACTTCTAAAAAAACTAAAGGCTATAGGTATTCAGGGACAGCTACACAAATGGATGGGTAGTTACTTAGCTAACAGATACCAAAAAGTTAAAATTAACGATACTATTAGTGATCCGGCCCTTGTAGAATTTGGTGTACCCCAAGGGAGTACCTTAGGACCTATTTTGTTCAGTATTTATATAAATGACTTGTGTAACAGCAATTTTTCCAATCACATTATAACGTTTGCAGATGATACTGTCTTAATATTTGAAGGAAGAACATGGAACGATGTACACTGCAAAGCAGAGGATGGAATAAAACAGCTAAAACTTTGGCTAGACTGTAATCTGTTAACACTCAATTCTGAAAAAACAAAATTTATACGATTTAGTGCGACAGAAGCCGGCCAACCCAAGGAAGCATATAATATTTTCGTTCATAAATGCACCGACTCAACTACCTGTAATTGTTATAAATTAGAATGCGTGGACAGTATAAAATACCTTGGTGTTATATTAGACAAATATCTTAGATGGGACGGTCACGTGGATCTAGTCACCACAAAGGTTAGAAAGCTCACGTACATGTTTATGGCAATCAGAAACATCTTACGTAAAAAAGAATTGAAACTCATTTATGATGCTATGTGTGGGTCACTTTTAGACTATGCATCCTTAGGTTGGGGTGGATGTGCAAAAACTGTTTTGGACAAATTAGCAAAAGCTCAAAAATCCCTACTAAGGGTAATCCTCAAAAAACCATTTAGATATCATAGTGATGCACTATTTCAAGACTTACAAGTTCTAGATGTTAGACAACTGTACATGAGAAAATTAATTTTAAACACCCATAAACAACGCCACCTCTACCCATCTATTAACCACTCTCACGACACCCGACACTCACGGAGAAATCCAATTGTAACTTCCACAACCAAAACATCTCTCGCCCAAAGACACTTCTCTTTCTTAGGTCCAAACCTATACAACTTCATGCCTGATGCTTGGAAAAAGGAAAGCATAGGTGTTCTTCGTAAATTGACCACTACATGGTTTCAACAATTAGGGAGAAAGGAGAGTGAACTTTTACTACACAAAAAATGAAATCAAACACAAACTAAAAACAACAACAAAAATTCCAACAAAAATTCTCAAAAGATACCATTATTTTCTAAAATTAGAAAGCTAACCAAGCAGCTGTTAATCTTATGTTTTAATTGACTATTTTTTTTTTTTTTTTTACATCTCTTCTCTTTTTTATTAATATTTATACATTTATACGTGGGCTTATCAATAAGCAATGTAAACACCGGTTATAAGTATATATATATACCTATTATTTTAATAACTATGCTAAACAAATAACAGTTACTAGGTTTTAAACTTTTTTTTATTATATTTTATATTATTTCTGTTCTTTTTATTTTCTCTTTTTATTTGATCAATTTTCTTTCTTTTTTGTACAAATCATGTTCCATTTGTTTATACCCATATTAATTTGACTGTCCTAAAACGGGAATACTCCTAGTTGGGCAGTCAAAAAAAATTAATGAATTATGTATATACATGTATAATCTTGTACTAAATAAACAAATAAAATGAAAAAAAAAAAAATAAAATTTTCTTCTTCTTTTCTGATATGTGAAGCATGCATGACTTTGTATCATCTACTGACAGTTAGTACGAAAAAGAGGTCGTCTCTTACAAATAAATCTCCTGTTTATTACGAATGTGTCATATACCTACATTAGAACATGCTTAGTTTTTGGAATATACCAAATAGTACCGAAGATATAAGCTGTCAAAATGTTGATTTGTGCTGCCAGCCGAAAAGCGTGTGGGACATGTTGTAGTGCATTACTGCCAATCGATTTATAAATTGTACTGGGTGTGACTTCACGGAACACTATTGCACACATTTTACATTCACAGTTCACTTTAAAAGCTCATAACTTCGTGGAGATTCATTGGAGATATGGAAAAACTAATTTTACTGTTACTAACTAATTCTTTTAACATGCTACATTTTTATAAAAAAAAACAAACATATATATATATATATATAAAGAGATGACTGTAAATAGTAAATTCAGAAAGAAAAAAGAATTTCGATATGCTCTTATTTTACTATTACGATTATTCTAACATTACGTTGCTTGAAACGGCATTAGCCGTGTTTGGTGACCAGATCTGAATAGCCAGGTACTTCCCCACCTTCCTCTTCCCTATCTTCTTCCCCTCCCCATTATCTTCAGCCTCACAACACACCCCAATTGGGATGCTATAGTCTCACTGGCTTCAGACGGGAGCAGTTGGGATTCTTGTGCGGTATTCACATAAAAAATGTGCACACTGCGCGCCCCTTTGTGTTCGGCGAAAAAACCGACACTTGGCGGATTGCGGGGCGCACGATTACACTCAAATGAGATTACAGTGTTATCAATCATCATCCCGTATAAACATTGAACACAGGATCGCGGCCTGAAAGTACCGCGACCTCCAGGAGCCTGAATATTTCTCATGGTTAAGTATATACACCCGTCTGATGCAAAGACGGAGCACAGGTCAACATCCTCCATCAGCTCCTCAGCCTCTGGAACCAATCCCACATTGATAATTCCTGGCCCTCAAAACAATTTTCAACATTGGTTGTTTCAAATGCTCTGTTCGTGCGCGTAGTGTGCACGGTTCGTGCTCGCAAGGCGTCCACGCTATGGGAATTCTGTTACATTGATGATACATTGCGACAATGTGGACGGCAAATTCTTTCATTGCGTGCTACATTTCGTAAGTCTGTACCCGGCTTAGACATTTACAAGTCTGTAGTTGAGCCCTGTGTTACATCATCACGTCATCACCGTGGAGTCACTCCATGCATCGTCAAACTAAAAGACCTATTTTGAATAATCCGATCATCATCAATATCATCATCAAGTGGGGTTTTAACTGACACATACGACGTTATAAACGCGACCTATCTTGTAAAATCTGGCAAAGGATTTCGATGGGAAGGCCGGGGTTGGTTTAATTATCCGCTTGCACGGAACCACGGGGATTCCCACGTGTTCCGGGGCATCCCTGAACCGCCGGAGATGCGGTCGGCCTTTACTCAAAATAAACTTATAAAGCAGTTATTAAAATTCCGCGCGCCAGCTCTGAGGGCATGCAAATTCCGACCGAATTAAATACGGTATAATATGTATGTACAAATTGCGAACGTTAATTTTGGGAAAACTAATTTGCGCTGAATAATAATTATTACGCGTTGTTGTGAATATATTTATCTGGTTATTATTGTACGCCTGCTTAATACTCCCAGGAATGGTTTGTGGATCGAGTTTCATTAGCGCTTTACAACCAGTTGCAAATATTAGAAGTCTAATAATCTTCTGCTGAGATTGGAACACGTGTAATACTCCCAGTGGGAGTCTAGGTGTTTTTTTAAGCTTGGAATTAACCCTTAAGTATGGACGTGAAATAAAAATCACACTCCCATGGACGTCGCACAAACCCCTTAATAAAATTCTTCTTATTTTCACACCTGGATTAATCTGACTTTAGCAAGGAGTTGTTAGCACACCTTGCTGGGGGTGTCTACATTCTGCTGCAGGTCTAGCTCAGTTATTCGTTCGGCAGAGAAAGAGTCCCTCAGCACCAGGGTGGTAGGTTCTCTTAGGCGCAAGTGTGGAATTCCTAAAATAAAGTCAACCTACACGTGCCTTGTTAGGGCAATAAAACAAGAGCTGCAGTCACATGGTTTGTATTGGAGAGAACTTGTTTAAATACAACAGGGGGTACATTTCACAGTCAATAATAGAGCATAGGTAGAATTAATAGCCCATCTATTCCGGGGTCATAAACCTAACATCTCTCTCTATATCGAGTCTCTCTGAGACCGATCATAATTACGCGTAAATTGGGGAGGGACACACGGCAAAAAGGAAATTAGTGGTTCAGGTACTCACAAAGCCGGGGCAGGAGTCTTGAGAACAGCCAGGTGAGAGGTATCCAGGCGGGGCTGGTATTCTCCACAGGTTTCTATAGGCGAATTTCGCCATTGCGTCTCCGTAGAAACTTCCAGAACAAAAGTGCCGGGACAATCGGCCGTCAGAGCGGGTGTACTCAACCAAGGGCTACCGAGGAATCGCGGTTGCTTGCTCTGAGAGCCGGCCGCCGCGGGGGGAGAGCGGTGTTTGGCGCGCGGACGCGGGGAGGGGAGCCCGTTTGGATTCGCCAAGGGGTTAGCCTAGTAATTTGTAGGGGTGTATTCCGGCGCATCGTAACAGAGTTTATATGTATAAAGTATTTATAAATAAAATATAGAGTAATAAAAATAATCAATTTTTATTCATATTTCAATAATTATCTCCAAATTTAACAAACTTAGTCAGTTTCAGTATTAATTGACTTGGGATCATATTAAGGCTCCTTAATTATAGTACGTATCACATAAATCAAAACTTATAATTTTTCCTAGCTAATAAAGGAAACAGTGACAAAAACTCATACCTAAAATAAACTTCTAAAAGAAATAAAATAAAAATTCGGACAAGAATCAAACTCATGTAAAATTACTGTCACTCAGAACATAGAGGCTTGGAACTTTGAAGACAAACTGGCTTCTTGCAGTTAATACAGGCATGGGTTGTCTTTCTAGAGAGCTTTGATGGGCAAAATCTAGATCTTTTACGGTTTGTAGGGCCAACTTCTTCAGCCTGTATTGCCGCTGGGGACACATCTGCGCCTAATATTACCATGTATATTTGTATGTAAATTATAGTCAGCGGGTCTCACAGACCCTGATCAAATTTTAAACGATTATTACTCACGTAATAAGTGCCGGACGACGCGACTTTCTCCCTCATTGGTCCAAACACAACAAAAACTGAAGCTACTGAGACGCTCGGGGGTGGCGCGCGCGGGGAAGATGTTTATTCCGAGAAATTGAAGAAGGGGCTGGGCCTCTGAGACCCGGCGTCCATAGTTAAAGGTTAAGTTTAAATTGCGTTGACACCAGTGGCGGCTGGTGCTCATAAAAATGGGTGGTGCGCTAAAATAAAAATAATAATAATAATAGTCTTTATTTCAGGATGTGGGGAGGTGAGTGCAATCCCACACATCCCATAGAGATAGGTATCCCATAAAACTTGGACCTACCTACTCTAATTAAAACAAATTCAATTATGAAAAAATCCTACCTATTTTTAAATTACGTCGATCGTCCATTGTCTCTGAGTGCATAAAATACATTGTTACCTCAGTAAAGAATTATGGAAGAACTCCTGTGATCGATTTGCAAAATGAACCACCAAACTGAAGATAGTCACACAACGATCTGCTTTGTTACGCGCGCAGTCCAGCAGGCACCTATAGGTACTATGAACTATGATGTATGCATTATAACCGAGTGTATATTGTGAACTGTGATGAGACGTGTCGGAAATAAATATGTTTTTTTTGGCGCTCGGGAATTTTTAGATTACCAGAAATTTTGGGAGTGCGGTGCTCCTCCGCACTTTAGAGCTGGCCGCCACTGGTTGACACTGTATATTCTAACGCGTAAGTATTCGATACGCGTATGTGTATCGCTAATCTGCCCGCCACAGTGTTGAGTTTCGGAGGCACATCTGGTATAATAATCTTGATTCCGTGCAAAAAAGAGCAATCCGTTTAAAATGTTAGTCTACCATGACAGGCAGTTTTTAGAAATAAGCGATGCTATGTTTGTTCTTTTGGTACTTCAATGCAATTTTCTGACGCTACACCTTGTTTAATACACGCAGTACACAGTACGTGTTGTGTACAGTGTACAGGGTACAGTATGTACTACATCGGAGAGACACCCCAAATGCGTGCCCAAAAGGTATATGCGAACTTGTCTACGGTGAATTATCCCTCGTACAACTTGGAATACTTCATTGCTCTGGTTCACTCCTTCCTTTCTTTACATATCCTGAGGACGGCATTTCTGTAGCTGACTGTGTTTTACCAAAACCTTTTGCTTACAGTTAAGAACATAAATCATCATTGACTTGGGAACCATTTATTAAAAAACCAACACGTCTACCATAGGTCACCCTAAGTGGTTCGCCACGTTTGGTGACTTGGCAAGGGTGTCCGGATTCATGGGGTGAGGTTTGTCCGGATCTTGTCGGTGGATGCTTCTGCCCACCAACTGCGTGGCAGGCCGGATTGAGAGAGACTGGTTGAGGGATTCTTTTGACCTCTCCAGCAAGAATCGTAGTAGGAAGGATAAATTCATACATCCGTCACTCCTGGATCTACTGATCACCGGATTCCTACCCACCCTCCTCGGAACTTCTTCTCCTCCCTTTCCTAAAAAAACTCTTCACATATCATCCCCAAAGATGTCATTGGCCCTAAAGGGAATTATTTTTCGCCGGATTAATATGTGAAGTAAATATTGTAAAAGAGACAAGTTTCAAAAAGGGCTATTTGAAAAATAATCGTCATAGATAACAAATACATTTTAAAACCAAGCATGACGGGAAGTAAAGTTCTAGCTAAAAAAAACATTGTTGGATTGAAAAGCTAATTGTAGAAAAATTATTGCGTGTTGGCTCAAAAGCACAGATCCTTGAAAAATCGCGAAAACCCTTAGAAATTTAAACAAAAAAATACACACGTAAACCGGGGCTACTTTACATCTTACGTAAAAACTTTGCTTATAACAATGAATTAGTATGAAGCCTAAAAACATGATTACAAACATACTCGAAGCATACCGGTTGGCAGAGGTGTAAAACATTTTTTAGCGATTAATATAAATGTAGGTAAATTTCTTGTAATTTAAAATTTTTGCTATTATAAATATACGTTAGTTTGTTCTTATTATGAAAAAAAAAATAAAGGGTACACATCAATGACATATAAAAAGAAGTAAATAGGTTCAATGAAAATTGTTACAGAGTAGTGGGTATTAAATTTGTTACTGTTAACAAACTGGAATATTTAAGGATTTTTTCATCTGTATACATATACGCTTTTTAAAGGACGCGATGTTTTTATTAAAAAATATGTCAACAGAGCAAGTTTCATTCCCCACACGATGCAATCTCTGAAGACAAGAGTTAAACATAAAATTAGTGTGAGAAGCAACTATGTTAAATGGAGCATGGAGTCTAATGTTGTAATTGTTAGGTACTTGATAATTTATCATGTTCACAAGTTCAGGGCTATCCAAATATCCATTGATGATTTTAAATAATAATAAAACATCAGAGATTTTTCTTCGCTGTTATAATTGAAGTAGTTTAAGCAATTGCAGTAAATAATATTATAATTTAAATTTTCTATTGGAATGTGTAATTTGTAATTTATATATCTTAAAAATTAATGTTGTACTTTTTCAATTTTGTGAGAATGTACATTGTATAAAGGCAACCAGAGAGAGCAAGCCATATCCAATCAGATGGTTAGTAAGAAATACTAAGTTGCAATGTGACCCCGTCGTTGAAGTTACTTAACTTGATTTTGAAAAAAAAACAACATAATTTTTTTTTACATTTGCCCACACAGGAAGTCCTGACGAAAATAATTTCCCTCGTCTTTTTTTTAAGAAAAGAGGAAGACAAAGTTCTGGGAAGGAAATAGGTAGGTATGAGGGTGTAGATAGAAATCTGGAAGTCAGGGTCCAGGAGTGACGGACGTATAGATCCATACCTTCAACTGCAGTATAAGGCGATGGGTATAAGGATTCTGGCTGGAGATGAAAGATCTTCTCAACCAGTTTCTCTCGATCCGGCCAGTCACGTAGCAGGTGGACAGACACATCGACCACCAAGCCCTTGATAAACTTCACCCCACGAACCAGGGCATCCCTGCTAAGTTACCATACGTAGCGAACCACTTGTATTGATCTATACCAGAGGTGTTGGTTATCCAATAAATGGTTCCCGGGGCATCGATACCCATACCCGCTTCCCCAAAACTTTTAGAACCACTAAATACACTTAAAACTACAAAAAAGTTGATGTTCGTACCTGCCTCATATTATCTGACCATTAAATTTAAAAAAATGCTACCATTCCCTTTAGAAGATTTTTTTTTACATGAATACTGCACAAGAGTCCCAACTGCTCCCGTCTGGAGCCAGTGGGATTATGGCATCCCCAATTGGGGTACGTTGTGAGGCTGAAGGTAGTGAGGAGGGGAAGGAGATAGGGAAGAGGAAGGTGGGGAAGTACCTGGCTATTCAGATCTGGTCACCAAACACGGCTAAAGCCATTTCAAGCAACGTTCCAATTCTGAATGGTGGTCTTACACCAGGGCGATACTGAGAGTATCTTCCATTCTGGAACGTGCCGCAAATATACTATATATTATTTTAAATGAATAAATTGTGAAATAACACAAATTACTCAAATAAAATTTATTTGCCACGCCGGGATTCGATCCCGCGACCTTCGGAGTGCTAGTCAAGAGCCTTACCGCTGGACTATGCTGGCCGTCGATTTATGTGCTGAAGAAGTATAAACTTCTTCAGCACCGTTGTGATTTGAAACTCGATGAAACGAAAAATAGCGACACAAACAGAGACAAACACATACATCTATAGGATTTAGACTACTAGAGAATGAGATAGTGTAATCGGTCTCCTCTTTGTGCGGTGTTTCGTAGCCTCCCCCCCTTGTCTATTTTAGTTTTCTGAAGGTTCCACTTCTACCTCGGTTTACGTTACGGGTATTTCAAATACATAATTTATTATTAAGACGTTTTTCTGATAAAAAAATTTAAAAAATGTATATATATATGTACATATATATTTCTGATAAAATAAAAAAATTACTTTACGGGTATTTCAAATATATAATTTATTATTAAGACAATTTTATGATAAAATAAAATATTTACGTTACGGGTATTTCAAATATATAGTTTATTATTCAGACAATTTTCTTATAAATTAAAAAAAAATATCTGATATGATATTTGCCTGATTTTTAAGGGCCTTTTTCGTTAAAAAAAATCACTTCAAGGGCGCTTGACTTGATCGACTGAAAGGAACTCTATCGCTTTATTATCATCAGTTTCAAGAAAACACTTAAATTTAAAACAAATCCGAGTTCTAGAGTTCTTCGAACCAGAGTTAAAGACAGCCACACAACCGAAATTAGTATTTTTGATTTCTTACTGTTTTTTTATCACTGTCTAAAATTTTCACCATTGAAAAGTTTTGTTTTGGCAATCTTAAAATTAAAACATATTTTATTTAGATGGGTACGATACTTATACCAAAAACCTTATTCAATTAAAAATAATGTTAGCTTCTCCAATGACTTATTTCATGTATCGACGTATCGACATTCCTATCGTAGTAACAGTTTATTTTCTAAATCGGTTATGTTATATTTACTTGCAAATATGGATATATAATGTCAGTTCGAGTGATGTAAGTGTACCATTAATCAGCCCTGAAGGTGTTTACACAATCTGGGACGCTACAATATCGGCGAGATTGGGAGGCCACTTAATAAAATGAAGAAACTCGATGCAAACAAATTACCTCGACCCGAGCCGATCTTTCCCCGTGTAACTTGATGTGCATGCCATTCGTTTTGATTCGGCTTCAAAGGGTAGGAGCTGCCTGAAAACTTTGGTATGTTGTTTTGATACGGTTACTTATTTTGTTAAGAGGGCATTACCAGAGAAAACCAGAAATATGTCATTTTCAAATCAGATTTTAGACGTATTGACTCTTTTCCACAAAAAATTATAAATGGATTTCGAAAGATTGTTCTTTTATCTAGCATTCGCATGTAATAAATTTTGAGAATTTTTTTTAATTTTTAGTATAATAAGGTTATTCCATAGGTCGTTGGCAGATTTGTTAAATTTTCAAAAAAGTTTTTATATTATACTACACCCATTTCAAATAATATAATCATGCAGTAAAATAAATCAATTCATTATCTAGCAAACGCATGTTTTACAATTTTAATTTTAGTTTCAATAAAATCATTAAAAAATATGTACGTACATGTGTTTCTTGACGAAAATTGGTCCATTTGTGTATTTATTTGCGCACTTACAAACTAATATATTTCAGATTTTTCTAACATTCTTATTAAATTTAGACATTATTGAAAAATGATAAATACTTATAATAAAAAAATAACTACAAAAAGTACATTATTTTAATAGTTTTATCATCACGCCTTTCAGCATTTTTGGATGAAGGTATAAATTAAAGCTAATTTGAATTGAAATAAATTCGATATTGAGTTATAATTTTGAAAACCTGGTACGGAAAATAATTCATCTTTCTCGTTGTAACCGCCCTGCACGATCGTAAGAACAACTTTCGACGAAATGTGGTTCGTCCGCTGGCTGGTTAAACGCTCATGTAAATAGCAAATATGAAATTATGTGTTTAGTAAACTTGCTCAAAAGATTTTTAATTTTTTTTTGGGCTACTATACCGCTTTACATATTTACCATATTAATCATCAGTGCAGATGGTTGGATTGTAGTGTGGTGTGTGTTTATATATGAAGAAGCGATACCGTGTTGCGCGCGTCAGCCTTCTATTGGCTAAAGAAGGAGGTAGCGCAACGTAAAATAATACACCAAAAATAAATAACGATAATACTTTTGGTCTTTACAATCTCAAATTATATCTTGATCGAAAGATGTTAAATTTTCCTTTAGTGAAAAGTATAAAATATGGAGTGTTGTTTTATTTGCCAATGGGCCGTGATGAGGTTTGTTTGAAAAATTAGCTATAAAAACGGCAAACCAGAAATTAGAATAATTTATTTTTTGATTTAGGTATAATGCCAATTCACTCAAATTTTTATGCTTATATTTTTATTTAATTTGTGTACTTTTTTAATTCTGTTGTAATTTTATTTATATTATTTCCTTCTCATCAAGATGTACTGCCCTTATTTATTTATTTAAAAGCCCTCTAAGCGTATAATAAAAACAAATAAATAAATAAATACCTTGGATTTATTTTCTGACATCCCCCATTATAAATTTTAAAACTTACGTCTGCAGGCAGTCCTAATAGGAACTAATTAGCGGTACAAGAGGCCAAAAGAGAACTAAAAGATCAAACGAACAAAAAATTTGCGAAGATATGTACAATATTATACAGTGGATACATTCTCGACTGTACCTAAAATTAAATTAAAAAATTCCATGCAAAATAATGAAAAATTTGATAAACATGCATATTCCCAAAAAATATGTATCTCTAATTATCAAGTAGTCCATAGACAACACTCAGAGGTAGTATAGAGGTAGGATATGACTACCTCTGTGTGTTGTCTCCTATTAAGTGTCTAATTAACTTATATGTATTATATAATTTTTAAGATACAAAATAAACAGTGGAATGTAGGTGAATTCATTGGCTCTCTAGCACTGTTAGCAGTTTATATGTCTCTACATATATTAAAATTCGGAGGTATGATTTTTTTGATGAATTTCGCGGGCGAATCCAAAACAAAACGTACGGAAACCTCCAGCGCTCGACTTACATACTTTTTTTGAAAATGCCTTAGCGCTCTAGTGGTTATGGATATTATTTACAAGTCACTGACATTATCTTTGAGTGTAACTGCATGAAAGCATGGTTACGCATTACAATATGTTTTTTGTTTGTTCGAAATTTTAAATAAATATATATCACAAGCATGGTACTTACTCACTCCTTGAAATTAACAAAGACACCGAAATGGATTGTTTTCAAAAATAGATTCTAAAACAAGAAAATTACTGACACTGTTTGTTTTGGAAAATTTTCATGCATTGTGAAAAGAAACTGTGAGTTTGTGTATTCATTGACAAATTTCATCTCTTGTAAAAACTTATGAATCACCCAAGGATTGCATTGACTGCATCTAATTGTTCATTGGATGACATTAAGGAGGCCTCCACACTTCAAGATCAGCAAAAACAAGGTTGGTGGATTCGTTTATTCTCTGGAGTTTCTCTTTGTGCCATTTGTGATATATTTGTTCGCAAGTAGAGTTTTTTTTTCATAATCATAATTTCTTGGGTATTGAGCCCAGAGGGTCTGGGGTTATTTACACACCTCAGGCTCGCATATTATAATGCAAAGCATATTTAATTAAAATAAAAGCATTATTATATATCACAATTTTTCGGCTCCCTTAGTATTACAACGCTTCGTCTGTGGTTACAAAGTCACCATCCACTGCTCCACGATCCTTCCAAGGCACTACAACAAATAAACAGATACGTGTATAGAGCGTCAAAATATTATCTCTCCCACTTTTTATATTATGAAAAATCGATAGCTTAATACATATGTGATTCGATGATCCACAAATTCATTTTTATATTATTATGATTGACTGTATTACCTACATGCGTCATCTTATTACCCAAACCGTGGAAATATTTTTCATTTAGAGTTGTTGAAAATGTCATCATTTCCAAATTGGGTTTTTACGCCCGGCCGGGTGATACTTTTCCTTAGTCGAGTACGAACATTTTTTTCCAAGGCAAGCGTAAGGGAATTTGATCATAAATGTATTTCCAAATGACGTTAAAACCCACGACATTTTTTTTCAATTTTTTGTGCCTGTATTTTTTAGAGTAGCCGGTAATTACCTCAATTTTAAAACAGGGCCGGATCTACGAAATCTGGCGCCCTGTGCAGCAGGTACCGATGGCGCCCCCCCCCCCCCCCCCCCTACATTCTCCTAGAGACTTAAATCGTACAAAATAAAACAACAGCGAGCGTACGCTAACTAAAATTGTCAGCATTTTGAAAGGCGAAAGTCGGTTTGTTTGATTCACTAGAACAAAAATACGGCGCTGTGATTGGTTATTGAATTTGAATCGCACCCATTCGTCGTAAAAGACGGTAAAAGATATATAGATCTTACGTTTAAACTAAATACATGGAATTTGTAAAAAAATTCTGTAACTGACTATAAATTCGTAAGCCGTTGATACCAACCTGATGCGTGCGCATTCTGTTTCTTTGGAAAGTTTTGCTAGAGCGTAATAATTATTTCGTAATGTGGGTAATTTTTAAACGATTCAGGGAATATTATAACAAAATTTTAATACAATATTTTTTTTCTCACGGCGCCCCTTCAGAGTTGGCGCCAGGTTTTTTGCACGTTTTTGAACGTATGACAGATCCGGCGCTGTTTAAATATCGTAAAATATTTTTGAGTTTTCACCTCAAAGTTGATTCCTATGAACTAGCAATAATATTGTACATTTTCTAAGCAAACGTATTCTGGGGTTTTCTATTTGTAATTACTCAAAAAGTTTTGATGACATAGTATTTTTAGTACTCAACTTGCAGCTTGCTACTAGATGATGAATAGGTATTAATTTATTTAAATCAATTAGAACAAAAATAATCATCATCCCTTTTATACATAAGTTATGTGAGCTAACAAGGCAGAAATTTACATACGCTGTACTGAAGTAAACGTTTATTATTTATATTTTTTAATGTAGCTATCACTTTGTGGTTATCCATTATAGAAAAATGAAACAATACAACTTTGTATAAACCACTTATATAATGCGTAAATCTTACCGGTTTCGGAACAAACGTTCCTTCTTCAGGGAAAGCTTATACTAATTTGACAGTTTCAAAGTTGTATTGTTTAATTTTTTTTTATTTTTTATTATTTATTTATTTGATTGGCACATAGACATAATATGAATATTAATAGACCAGAACATAAAGGTGAGGGGAAGCGACCAACTACAGCGGGGCGCAGAGCGGGAAGATGAATTCGGTGATATGTGATTCGTCAATAACTCAATCTGAGAGTATATGGGCATCTCGCATTATAATATCACCATTTAGTTCTTAAAAGTTAACTCTGCTCTTGAATAAATAGACCTTTTTACATGGGAGCGCGAATTGCTCGCCGCGAAATGAACAAATTTACAAATTCCAAATACAGCAAAGTAAAGTTCGCCTAATTCATAGTCCAATATTTTGTTGACGTATTTAGTTAAGACACTTTTACAAATGTTTCATAATTTACTTACCCCACAAAACAGCGATGAGCACACGCCATGTGTCTCGAGTGATAGTGTGTGTTACAAAAACGACCATATTATGTGATCTGAATAAGCTTATAATAAAGTAAAATAATGCTTGTCTACGGAATGTAAAACGACAATTGGGTTTATTCTCTTTTTCACTTCTATATTTACACGTTTTCAAAACACAAGCCACTATTTTTGCCGTGTTATTTCGTAAAATGCACCGATGAGTGCTCGACGCTGGCTGGCGTCATGACGAATGATGACGTCACATTTTTTAGATTCACGCGAAGCCATACTCGATCCCAGCCGGTTCCAATGGAACCGGTATGGGGGGGGGGGAAATAATACGCTTTTATCGCTTAGGGCAGGTCTATTCACATTCATATTCATATGTCTATGGATTGGCAAATAAATTAGTGGTTTAATTAATTGATGGTTTGTATACTGAATGTTTGAAGTTTACTGTTTTAAAGCTCAAAATTTCACGAGTTTAACGAAAAGTGTTCCTATATTACTTTGCTGTGAATGTTTATTTAGTTATATGTCTGAAATCTTTCACTTACTTATGATACAAGTGTGTTTCTATTCACAGCAATGTCTATCTCCCTATTTACACAAGTATGTTTGTGTGAGTAAACTGTTAGTGGGAATATTTGTCACTTGGTATTTATTCGAGGGTGTGTGTCTCGGGTTTCCCTATTTGTACGAGAGGGTGTATTTGTATGAGTTTTGGTGGATATGGAGGTGATCGTTTTACGCAAAAATGGATTTATTGGGAGATAGGTATGCCTACGTGACACGTTTTAGATCGCACGTGACGTTTTATAAGTAAATAAAATACTTTATTCGTGGTAAGGGGCGAGTGTGGGCGTATTATGTACTTTTAATATTGTGGAACAAGGTTACAGAAAAGGGATGACTGTTGTTTTTTATCTTCTGTAACTCTTCTTTTCGCATGTTTATATTTTTTATGTTTATCTACCATAGATACTTCCGGAGTGTTAACAAAAATTATTATATCTCTTGTGTAAATTTGCGTATTTTTAATATCTGTTATAGTCACTGGTCATACATAGGTACCGCAAGGCAGCTTTTCTGTGTTTTTTTTACATTTAAAGCAATGGGACACATATTAATTTTTTTTTTAAATCTTGTCAGAAGGTTTTATTATTATGTTTTTACTTGAAATGGTATCTTAACCTTCCGTCAGGCACAAAGCAAATCCTAACATGATCGGGCGCAATTCATCTGTGAGATTAAATCACAGAAAAACAGATCAAAATAGATTTTTCGCTCAATTTAATTGTATTTGCGTTCCAAAAGTCATATAAAAGCATGTAACAAAGAATAAAGTTACCTATATAAAAATCATACAACGTAAATAAAATCAGCAAAGTTACTAACAAACGAGTTTAATGACTTTCTGCAGTAATTTTTTTAAACATTTTCTTTAAAATAGGTAGATAACATAACATACTGCCGTCAAATAACATTGTGACTGTTTAAGAACAAAAAAAAGTAATAAGCAGGCTTCAGACTGGAATGCAGTACTTACTTTTTTTTTTTTTTTTTTACATGAGCTCCACACAGGAGGCCCTGAGGAAAATAATTTCCCTCAGGGCCTATGTCATCTTTGAGGATGCTGTGTGGAGGGTTTTTTTTAAGGAAAGGAAGGAGAGGAGAGTTCTGGGAAGGAAAAGGATTTAAGGGGTGGGTAGGAATCTGGGGTTCAGTATGTCCTGGTCATCCGCCTTCAAGACCGAGACAAACCTCACCCCATGAACCCGGGCACCCCTGCTAAATCACCAAACGTAGCGAACCACTTGGGGTGACCTATGGCAGAGGTGTTGGTTATCCAATAAAGGTTCCCGGGGCGGCGGTACCCATTCCCGCCTCACAAACTTACTAAATAAATACATCAACATTACTTACACAATCGGGCGCAATTCATCTGGCGGATTACTGCGTACCTAGCAGCGACCCACAATGCGCATAAGACGAACGGAAACTGGCGTGGTGGGGAAGGAGGAAAAGTCAGGAGACCACGCCCCTAGATCGGCGATTTTTACCCTTTGGCCATCGCGAGATCACAGATAACAAATCACTTCATCTCACAGATTAGTCGCGCCTGACGGAAGGTTAATTATATATTTAAAAATTACTAATGTTATAAAAAATATTATTAGACATGAGGTACCTACTGAGAGCAGAATCGTAAGGAGATACTCTAGTTTTGATGCTACTCTAAAATTATATTTATAAAGGTATTCTTTTTTTTATTTATTTTCGCCCTTTTTATGGGTTTTTATATTTGTACAGTAAAAATTATACATTTATATTTATAGAATTTTTTTATATTTATTGTACATAACTGAACTGCTTCAGAAACAACATTTTCTATTTGTTTAGTGACAAATTGAAGATGTACACTGAATTGGTTTAATTATAAACCTCCATTAGTATTCTAAGCAAAGAAGAATGAATACATTTGGTAGTCAGTCCCAGAATTTTTGCTCTGAAATGAATCCCGACTTCTAGTATTACGCAGTGCAATCCAAAAGCTTATCAATGCTAGTAATTCTGGACTATCAACTAAATCATTTAATATTTTATATAGAAATACCAAGTCAGTGAAAATACATATTCATGTAATTTAAAAGAGTGTCGTAGTTCAACAAAATTGCTGGAATACCCATTTTAAAATTTAGAAAACGTAAGAATAGATAACGGTCGGGTGATCGGCTGACATTCAAGAAAAGGTGATGTATATTTTTGGAAAATAATATTTTTAATACAAGGTAGGTAATTTGCTTTGTATGACTCATCGTATACGAACTTTTTTTTTTTTTACATTAACTCCACACAGGAGGCCCTCAGGAAAATAATTTCCCTCAGGGCCTATGTCATCTGGGATGCTGTGTGGAGGGTCTTTTTGAGGAGAGGAAGGAATGAACATTGGTCTTGAAGAGACCCATGCTGTAGGAAGGAGGAAATACAGAGGCCGGCAAATCATTCCACAGCCGAGCTGTTGAACACAAGAACGAGTCGAAGATACGACCCGTTCTCATGTGACAAATGTCAACTGTGTACAAATGTTGGGCACGCGTTTGGCGTGTTTCCCGACTATGCACCGTTACACTTTTCAGATGTTTCAGAACTAATGGTTATTTCATTACGATACATAACATAATGAATTTGAAATAAAAAAAATGATTTAAAATATAAAAAATTATATATTTTTTCATAAAATAGTGATTTAAAAAAAAAATTGCATGGTGTGAAAACATAATTTTACAATAATTATTGAAGAAATTTATAATTTCGTTTAACTACCATTCCATTAATTATTAATTAATCCACCATTCCAAAAACTTTTATAACCTAACCAAAATCAGCCACCAAAATCAAGTATTTCAGGAAGGTTTGTACATTTTTAATTCTTTTATATAATCATTTGACGACCTCCGTAGTCCAGTGGCTAAGACTCTTGACTCACATTCCGGAGGTCGCGGGTTCGAACCCGGCATGTGCAAATAAATTTTATTTGATTAATTTGTGTTATTTCACAATTAATTCATTTAAAATAATATATAGTATATTTGCGGCATGTTCCAGAGTGGAAGATACTATTAGTATCGCCCTGGTGTAAGACCACCATTCAGAATTGAAACGTTGCTTGAAAATGGCTTTAGCCGTGTTTAGTGACCAGATCTGAATAGCCAGGTACTTCCCAACCTTCCTCTTCCCCACCTCCTTCCCCTCCCCACTACCTTCAGCCTCACAACATACCCCATTTTGGGGATGCCATAGTCTCACTGGCTCCAGACGGGAGCAGTTGAGATTCTTGTGCGGTATTCACTGTAAAAAAAAAAAAAAAAATCAATTTATAAAGACAGTTTATTTATAAACAAGTTCTGCTTGTCAATTATTATTACGCGTGACAGCCGTTTCGCCTTCTGAAAGCATTATCAAACTATGGTCATACCACTTACAGACGATGTATTTATATTATTTATAGATAGGTATTTACGAGGACTAATTTCTAATTTCTGAGTAAAATGACTGAAATTATTAATAGTTTTAAAATTTCTCCAATTACTGCACCGTTTAAATTCGACTGAAGATAGAACTGTTTTTGAAAATTTTATAATTAAAATATCGATTATATATAAAAGAAATAAAAAATAAAATGGAGTTCTACAAATTAGATTTGATAACAACATATAAAAAAAATAAAAATAAAATAAGAAAAACCTTGTAAATTTTTAAGCGCGATCATGCAATTAATAATAAAAATTTGAAAGAATATCATGCGGCAAGAGAGGCGTGAGAAATGAGCCGGTACTTTCAGTCCTTGGGTATCTCCTTAGCTGACAAATGCCTCAGCCAACATGTCGATAGCGCCCCAGCCGATTTGTCAGCTTCTCTTCCGAGAGGGTAAACGGAGCCGAGCGTCGGAAACGAAACTTAAAGGACCCGAAACAGGTAGTATCGTGTTACCTTGTATTGAAAACAACATTTATCAGGTGACATTATGTACTGGGAACCACTTTGATGTTTGTCATGGGCGTTTAATATAATATTGCTTTTATATGACACCGCGTAAGAGTTTTCCCCGAAGTTAGTGGAAATTTGGTAGTTGATTAGAGAATTTTATAAGGCTGAATAAAGAGGGAAAGGTAATAATAAGAGAAGAGCTGAGAAGAACTTTTCTTTCGTATCTATTCAAAACACAAAATTAAATCGATTTTAATTAACTTTGTCATGTAAGAATCAAGAGTATGTATGTCAATAAAAATTACAATCCCGTGATGGAATTTGAACTTGCTCCTCTGGGACGTTATCCAAGTTCATGAAATACGAATTGTCTACAACCAACATACATATATATCAATATATTTATGATATGACTGAATTATTATTTGTGCGTATTTATTGTAAGCATTCAATTTAATTATTTTGATGTCTAATAATTCAACGCGATTTTTACACAAATATTGAAAATAAGTAAAAAAAAAAACACGGGTTTATGTTCTCGAAGGCCGGAGTGGTCGAAGGGTGAGGCTCTTGACTCGCAATCCGAAAGTCATGGGATGGAATCCCGTTTTTTGTTATTTCACAATTGACTCATTAAAATAATATATAACATATTTGCAGCATGGTCCAGAGTGTAAGATACTTTCAGTATCGCCCTGGCGTATGACCACCATTAGAATTAAAACGCTGCTTGAAATGACTTTAACCGTGTTTGGTGACCAGATCTGATTAGCCAAGTACTTCCCCACCTTCTTCTTCCCCATCTCCTTCCCCCCCTACCTTCAGCCTAATTGGGTATGCTATAGTCTCACTGGATGCAGACGGGAGTAGTTGGGACTCTTGTGCGGTATTCAATAATAAAAGAGATTCGAAGAATGAAGCCAAATCAATGCATTTGATTGCAAAAAGTTTTACAAATCCAACGGAAGTTTGAAAGGCAATTGTCTAAGAAACGAACGCAATTTCAATTAAAAAATATATTACTATTTTCGTTACTTATTTATTTTTGGGTGTTATGCCGTGTTGCGCTACCTCCTCCTTTAGCCACCGTTTCGGACAGCGTTGCAGTGTCCTTCATCAGGGTAGATCTAAAATCGTGAAAGCCTAAAATCATAACATTACCATTTTCGTTTTTATTTTCAATTATACTAATTTTTATTTCTAAAGAAATCGGAAATCTTAGGAGTGAAAGTCAAAAATATTATTTATGTATATTCCTCTCTCTTCATAACACGATTTTGCTCATAGCTCCTATAATATCGACCTTGTCGACCATGGCCAAACTGTGTAAGGATAAACCACATGAGTAAAAAAGAAGGACATCTTGATAATCTAAGCAGTCCCATGGAAACTTCAATAACAAGTGGAACATTATTCATACAAAACAGACGTAGGCAGTCTTTATCAGATGATTGAAGTTGACTATCATTCTAATCAAATAATTGAAAACATTATTCGGAAAACGAACGTAATTTTCTTACTATTATTCTTGTAAGCATTTCAGATGTTAAGGCAAACAACAATCCTTGTCATTTGTCATAAGGCAAATTGGATTCAAACTGTATTCTTCACCTTGCTAGCTTTCGTGCCCGTTTCGCCTGGCTTGCACTATTGCAAATATTTGACAATCGACTATGTTTTAGCTGAATTATTACTTTCATCTTTATTTTTTTATTTTTTTATTTATTTATTTATACATGCATATATATTACAAAACATTACACAATGAAACTTTGCCTGTCCAACTGGGAAGGATACCCGTTTCAGGACAGCCAAATTGTATATTTAGTTCATAAAATTACAAAGGAATGGAAATAGAAGTATATAAATGAAATAAAAATATAAGCAACAAGAATTTAGTATAAAAATACAACCAACGAAAATTTAAAAGTAAGTGGTCAGAGGTTTGCAAAATTGCAACATTAACCATATTGTCTTTAACACCTAAGTACATTGTCGGTATGTTTCGCTTAGTGTCAAGCCGATGTGTCGGTGAAAATACTCACGAACCTCAATTATTGGTTTCTAAGAACATTCTCATATTGACATCATATAATATTAGGTGACGCAATTTCTTTTACCCCGAGTTACTAACCTTGTGGGTTTGATTTCATTGTTCGGTTGCAAGAACGGAAATTGTCTTAGAAAATTTAAATTATCAAAAAACATACATTTTTTAAAATTTAAGTTAAATTTAATGATGTTATTATTAAGGCACCAGACCACTGTAAATTTTATTTAGATTTTATTTTATTTCATTTTCTGAAAGATACATTTGTTGAGAATGCTCTCACCAAATGCTTTAAAGATATTTGTAAAATTGACGGAGATACGGCATTTTATGCAAAAAATATGGTGCTATAATGACTGGATTTTTGAATAGTAAGACTTGGTGCATGCAAATCGGATGTTTAGTTTTTTTTTAATATGTTCTCGTCAACCAGGTTGAAAAACGTAGTTGCGAGAAAAATACGTTAAAAAATTTTCTGAAGGATAATTCAACATACAAACTGTTTCAAACGGTTTCACATAAAATGCTGTGTCTCTCTTAATTTTACGAATTTCTTTAAAAAAAATTGAGAGTAAATAAAATTTAAAAAAATTAGATTTTTTTACCGTGGTATGGTCACGTCTGATGCAGAACGTTCTTTAAGTATTTTAGTTTGTATTATTGTGACAGCTGTTTCGGCTTAAAATGCCATTTTCAAAAATTTGATTTGTTTGAGAATGTTTTGCGGAAATTTAATATTATGTATAATTATAATAAATTTTCTAATTGAACAATACCTTTTGTAATTGATAACAAAGTAGGTCAGAGGGTTGTAGAAAAAGCCCAGTAGATTGAGTACACGCTCAGGCAGTGGAAGGATGCGAGTTCAAATTGCAGTGTCGTCAAAATTGTATGCTTTAATATTGAACGAAGCACGCGCAACCATGTACATACTTTTAAACAGTCATCGTCCCCGACTTCTTTCCCTCACCAGACCTTCCTTAAGGCGCTGCTACCGCGCTCAAAAAGAAGAAGATAGAGAGATATGTAATAAGGTACTAATGTTAGAGGAGCGCGGTTATATTTAAAAAGCGATAAAATCGGTATGAAAATTGTGAAAATGTTTAATAAAACACGACTCGTTTAAAATAGAGCTAAATCTCTGGGGGGCTGTCTAAAACAGCATTTAAAGAAACACTGTGAATTTTTTCATACATATAACTTTTAAAATAACAGAAACAGAAAACAGACTTGAAAATAAAAATTTTCGGAGCATATTTTGCGATTTTTTTTTAACGAGGGAATTTCATATAATCTGCGTTTCGGCGTGGGGTAGGTATAGATATTATCTTCAAAAATAACATTTTTTTTTTAGAGCTTAAAAACTTCAAATTGTTTGAGGGAGATATGTAAGAAATCGGTAGAAATTCGGGTAGCAGCGGCTTAATTAATGGGGATGCCAGAATTCCACTTGCTCAGGGCAGTTGTAACACCTGCGCGGTATTCTCAGAAATACTCGTATAAACGATAAAGTGCGTCTAAAATATAATAATTGTGGAGAAACTACTAAATCCGTGACTACCGAAGAATGATAAATGCCTAGGCATAAAGAAAAAATATGTAGAAAAACAACACCCACCTTTTTTAAAGTGTGAATACCTCACAAGAGTCCCAACTGCTCCGGTCTGGAGCCAGTAAGACTGGAATCCCCAATTGAGTTATGTTGTGCGGCTGGAAGCATTGGGGAGGGGAAGGAGTTAAGAAGAAGAAGATGGACCTGGCTATACAGATCTGGTCACCAAACATAGCTAAAGCCATTTCAAGCAACGTTTCATTTCTGAATTGTGGTCTTACACCGGGGCAGTTAATCTTATATTTTTATGAATGAACACAAATTAATCAAATAATATATAATTGCGCACGCCAGGATTTGAAACCGCATCCTGCGGATTAAACCTACCCATGAATTTAATATTAAATAGATTAACATTTTTTAAATAATTCCGGGTAACCAACCTAACAGGTTCGTGATAAATAATTTATTTTTATAATAACAAAGAAACACCTCCCGACGAAAATGATTTATTATTCTCGCTTGAAAAGGTAATTAGGATTCATTTAATGTCATCTAATAATAAAAGTCCCTCCTGTTTCGAATAATTATTTTCCACTTCGAAAAATAAATGGTGGAAACAGCATAAATTAATTTAAAGAATTGTTTTCATTGTACGCTTGAATTGTTTCAATCATACCCACAAGCCCTAAATACAATTTAACAGTTATTAAAAAATGGTTGAAGCTGCTTCTCTTATCGGAGGTCAGAAGGGAATAACTCAGCGAAACTGCACTTAAAAGATTTAAAGCAATGCAGTTCGACATCTTCCTCTATTTATCCCTCCGGCAATCATGCCAATATCTTGATGCTAATTCATTGCATACATGGACACAGCATGCTATAGACGTTATAATGTTAATCGGTAAGTTTTTGGATCTTGCAATAAACTCGATATGACTGATCTGTCTATGATATGACTGCATATGCCTAACAACGTATGGGGGACATTGGAGGGCTAGTTTCGTTATCAAATGTAGAATGTAGAGTCGTTTTTACCAAAAAATTAGAGTCCTTGCAAGAGCCTTGAAGGGGTAACCAACTGTTACCTTTACCAGGGCGGGTAAGTGGTGGGTCCTCCAATGTCTATGATGTGACTTGTGAGCCAATGAAACAGGACGATTTGGGAATGGCACTGCAGAAAAAGTAGGGGGAGGTGGACTAGCGCCAACAACTTTGCGAATTTAGAGAGCGAGAAGTTAGTTTTCATGGATACTTGATCAGATGAAAGACCCCTACATTCAGATAAAGTAAGCATGTGTTGTCCGGTTTCTTCGTTAGGGATAATCGGTTTTTTGAGAACAAAGCTGGGAACCATGATCGTTACGTCAATATGTTGACCATTTTTTTTCTTCCTGCAGTCGAGAACTGTAAAAGTGAAATAACGATTTTCCAACAATATGGTACGGCGTATCACAAGGACAATATGTTGCGACGTATCATACAGAAAGCGAATGGGCTTACTAAGGCAGGCGTTCTCTGGTCATCTTCGAGCATGAACGGCGTTGTTCCCCGACCACTTCGTTCTCCTGAGTTATCCGCATGCGACTTTTTCCTTTGGGTATGGTATCTACAAACAAAATGTTTCAAAGTAACCCCCCAAGAAATATCTAGGCATTAAAAGAAAGGATTCGACGTGAAGTGGGTGCAATACCGATAGAAATGTTGCGCAATGTTGTGGGCGGATTTGCAACGATGTCTGCAACAAAATGAAGGTCACCTGTCAGACATTATTTTAAAAAAAATGAACGATTGTGCATATACACCATACGCCCATTCGTGTAAATAAAGCTTTCATCAATAAATTTTACGCAAGATGATTTTATTGGATGAGTAATGATTTTTAAAAAAATTTCTCACGTTATGAAGAAGTCGGAAGTTTTAATACCGATCTATTATAACTGACTGCCTCCGTGGCCGAGGGGTAAGGTAAGCAATGATGTGTGTTATTTCAATTTATCAATTTAAAAATAATTTGCAGTATTTTTGAGGCACGTTCCCGAGTGGAAGATCTCAGTATTATCCTCGAGTAAAACCACCATTTAAAATGTGAACGTTGCTTAAAATGGCTTTCCTGTGTTTGGTGACCATATCTGAATAGCCAGGCACTTCTCCACATTCCTCTTCCCTATCAACTTCCTCATACACTATTTAGAGATATCATAGTCTCACTGCTCCAGACGGGAGCAGTTGGGACTCTTGTGCGGAACATTAAAATTCAGCGAGAGAGTTGTTTTCTGAGATTTCCTCTCGGAAAACAATTAGATGTGAGCTTAAAAATCTAAGCAGGGAATCGTTTATACTCGTACATCCCACTAAAAACTCTAACAGTAGTTAACAGCGTAATTTTTTTATTTTACGTGAGCTCCACACAGGAGGCCCAGAGGAAAATAATTTCCCTCAGGGCCTATGTCATCTTTGGAGGGTTGGCTGTGTGGAGGGTTTTTTTAAAGGAAAGGAAGGAGAGGAGAGTTCTGGGAAGGAAAAGGGTTTAAGGGGTGGGTAGGAATATGGGGTTCTAAATCACCAAACGTAGCGAACCACTTGGGGTGACCTGTGGCAGAGGTGTTGGTTATCCAATAAGGGTTCCCGGGGCGGCGGTACACATTCCCGCCTCCCAAATTGAAAATTGAACTGCGTTTTTCGCCAGGAATTTCTAAGTCAATGCAATTATCAACACCTCGTAAAAAGGTGAGGTAGCGTTAGATTTTGTAGATTGGCTGCACTAAAAGTGTTTTGTATACATTTCTTATAATGGTGGTTTTAAAACGATATGGTAATCAAACAGGAAGTAATATGTGCAGAAGAAAATTCTAACCGAAGGCCTGGTCTTTTACTTATCGAAGAACATTTGAAGACTAGGAAGGACAACGACCGCCTCTTGCTTTTAAAATTAGATGGTTTGTTTTTGGCTCGTGGTGAATAAAGGAGTTATAATTTCTAATATGTTTGAAATTTTTTTTTGAACATAAATAAATAAAATGCAATAAATAAACATTAATATCCACAAATAAATAAATAAAAAACCGATTAAATGTTGCCAGATACCATAACTCGTATCGTAATTTCAACAGGTATGCGGAGGGTGAATTTTTATGCTGTGGTGACATCAAAGTAAACTAGATGTTCTACTCAACAAATTATCGACAATTTGAGTCAAATATAAAGAAAATATTAAAGTAAAGCTTTAATGATGTTCGGTGCATTTGATTTATTTGCCGTCCAAAATCAAATTGAATTAAACCCTAATAGTCAGATAGAAAGGCACCAAAAGCCGGCTCTAATTATATGGCAAATAGTCATTACTCTGACGGTTCACCACCAGAAAATTGAATAGTGCCTCTACCCAGGGATAGCGCACATTGTAATGATGTGGCATGCAATATGATCCCCAATTTAATTATTTATACTTTAATAAACCACAGTAATAGACCTCTGACCTTAAAAAGGCTTTGTCCCCCGATGGTACGGATTTCAGATCCATGAGTTTGCGGGTTAAGGAACTATTTCACAAACATTCAGTATTCTAGAGAAACGCTCAAGTGTCATAATTTTCACATTTTAAAAGTGTCGAAAGATCTTAAAAAACAAAATTAAATATCTCGGAGTAATTATCGATAAAAATCTGAAATGGAAGGAACAAATATGTCATGTAGTAAACAAAATCAGAAAATTAATATATATATTTTTAAGAATTAGAAATTTTCTGTCGATAAAAAATCTATATTTAATCTACTGTGCCTTAGTTCAATCTACTTTACAATACGCTATTATTAGTTGGGGATCCGCGTATAATTGTAACCTTCTTCCAATAGAAATTATACAAAGAACAATTATTAAAATTATATTGAAAAAATCCTGGGACTACCCAACAGAACGCCTATTTGAAGAATTTCAAGTACCAACATTTAAAGATTTATATATTAAAAATTCAATAATTCAAATTATAAAAGAAAAAGATAAATATCGTTTTTCTATGCCCAAAACTAAATACGTCTTTTGCACAGCATCATTACACTTACCAGGGAAGAACTTTTTTCAATCGTCTACAAGAGACATTTTAAAAATATTCTTAAGAAAAAAACTACTGTCAATTAATCTTACAAATATCCTATGTTTTTCATAACATTCTTTCTTCTTTTTAAATACACACCATTAAATACTGCAGCTCACATATATTTATGTACAATGAATTATTTAAGTACTAACTTATGTATAACTAATAACTAATAGCATTTATGTACACTCCCCTTCCATACACAAGCAAGTGCTTTTAATGGAAGGGTAGTAAAAAAAAACCTGAGATGTAAAATTATCATATAAATACCATGTAAACCTTATTATTTAAAAAAAATAAAAATAAAAAATAATAAAAATCTTTAAAAATTCGTTCCTTAGATGAAATAAGATAAATTCAAAAGTTTATTCGTATTAAGTTGTCATATTTTCTATATATGACAGCGAGACGAACATCAAAATTGTTTCCTTAGAAGCTGAGATGTAAGGAAACTCGGTAGAATTTGGTGAGCTTGGCGGAAGACAAGATTGTAACTGTATTTTTAATTTGCAGCGTTTTATCGTTTTTACCATTTTATCTACTGAGACAAAAATAATAAAATTAAAATGTTGTTATTTTTTTCTCTTAGTTTTTCACTAAATTTATATATGTTTTTAATTTTGATTTATATAATTATATGTTTTAATTTATACAGAACACTTGAGTTCTTAACATTTAATTTTTATTATTAATTTTTGTATTTCAAAATTTGAATTTGAATTTTCATTTTTACTTTTCTTTAAAATATGGTCTTTTTTTTTCTCTTTAGTTTTAAGTATTTCTTAATATTTTTTGAAATGTTAAAATATTAAATGTACGACTACCACAACACGGGCTTAGCCTAGTGTGGTAGCCAAAAAAAAACCAAATATCTGTTACTAATAAAAAATATATGAAATAAAAAAAAAAATAAAAAAAAAATAAAAATTAAAAATTAAAAAAAACATATAAAATCGCAACATCTTTAAAAACGAATTAATTCTAATGAAATATAAAGCAGTGCTAATTAAACACTAAAGCAGAAACCACGCATTTATTTTTTTTGTTTTTCTTCAGTCTTTCATTAATTTTGCTCTAACGTTTAATATATATATTTTTTGTTTTGTTTGTATAATCTTATTATTTTTCTTTCCTTACTACTTTCTACATTGTACTATGACTGTAAAAAAACACGAGTGTAAATGGCAGTTATTTTATTTGTAGTGTATACCGCACCAGTATCCCGACCGTTCGAAACCAGCGAGAATATGATATCCCTAATTGGCATACATTTAGAAGCTAAAGGTAGTGGGGAGGGGTTGTTTGAATAATAATAATAATAATAATAATAATTGGATAATTTATAAAGCGCCGTTTTTGTGAAAAATCACCTCAAGGGCGCTGTACAATTTATTAGGAATGCTTAGGTTCTAACTGATTTTACTATTTACAAATGGATACAGAAACATACTTACCTGGCAGGTCACTTCCGATAAACACACTTTAATTATAAGTTTATGCTTGGAGAAGATACGGCTTTGCACGCGGAGGACATTACAGTTAACACACTGGACATTGCGTGATTTTACATTATTTGCTACCCTCATCGCTGTTAGTACCTATTTCATTTGTGAATAGATTAGTGGCAAAAGGCAAAGTAGAGGTATTTATTTTAAAATACTGGAGAATTTAGGACTATTGGAGATTAGTGGCAAAAGTATAGTTGATATTTATTTTAAAATACTGGAGAATTTCGGAATCTTTAGGGCTGGAGAATGTTCATGAAATGACCTTCACAAACGCTTACATTTTTTTTATTTTATTTTATTTTATTTTTTTTTTTTTCTACGTTTTTACAGGTTAGTTATTTACGGTGTCGCGGGCATTGAAAGTGAAGGTGAAAGATTTTGAGTTTATGGATACGACTGTCTGAAAAGGTGAGTTTTAAGTCTAGCTCTAAATTCCGCCGCGTCTGTGATCATTCTTAAGTCATGAGGCAGTCCGTTCCAGGCTTTAGGTCCTGACACTCCGAAAGCGCGCTCACCGAACTTAGTATCTGGTGTGCGCTTTGGTTCCTTTAACCTTCCGATAGCTGATGACGCTGCTGACCTCAGGGTTGACTGTCGATGATTGGAAATTTCTGGAATACACAATTCCGATAAGTAAGCCGGAGCCATTCCGTTAAGGGACTTAAATACCATCCAGCAGAGCTTAAACTGGATCCTTTCAGGACATTTAAGCCAGTGTAGATTTTTGAGATGCTCTGAAATATGGGAATATTTTGATACGCCGGTGATAAGTCTTGCCGCAGCGTTGAAAACGGATTGTAATTTGTTGATTTGATATTTTGGAAGACTTGCATATATTCCGTTGCAATAATCTAAACGTGAAACCACATACGAATTGACTAGTAATTTAGTCGCCTCTGTTGGCAGGTTTCTCCTTACTGCTTTAATTTGCCTTAATTGAAAAAATCCCGTGCTTACGGTTCTGTTCACTTGGGTTTTAAGGGAAAAATCAGCGTCCAGATTGACACCCAGTAGTTTTAATATGTGTATTTCACATAGTTTAGCGGCAGGGAGGGAAGATCCCTTCCCATCTTCCCTCCGGGGAATCCGGGAGGGGAAAAGGTAACGTAGGAGGAGGATCGCAGCAGGGAAGGTGGAAGAGGAACACGGGAGGGAAAAACGGTGAAGAGGGGGGGGGGGGGGGGTTCGCGGGAGAAAAAGGTGACGCGGGAGAGGAACGGGGACGAGAACAGGTCGGGAACGGGAACGCTTTTCTTTATGTGGCATTGCAACGAATGCCGGGTAGTCGCTGGTTCTAAAAAAAAAACTATAAATTCGAACAGTAACAAAACACCGATTAAAATAAACAACCACATAGTTACATATTTTATTATTATTTAGGCAATTTAAAAACATGAAGAAATTCTACGAAGCGCGTGGCTTTACTAATGTCTTTAACTACGAACTAATCAAATCAAAACATTCAAAGTCCGACGGCAATATTCCGTCACCCCTGCGAGGAAGTCCCGGTCGGCACCCATTACACATGTAGGGCACACCTGGCTGCCTGCCCGGCCATCGCGTGTCGCCCGGCGCGGGCCACACACAACACAACACCAGGATCCGTCAATACCCCGTGAAATATGTCCCATCATCCGTCTCTTGTCCTTTTGTTTACTCGCGCCGTGACCAGGTGTAAGTAGTGCCCGCCCGCCGCTTCCTCCCGCTGTTTGCACGGCTAGTACCGTGTACCGTGTACCGTGTACCGTGTACCGTGTTACCAGCCGGCTACACGGCTGGACTGCGCCGTGTTTGATGACGGAATAACTGATACAGTTGGCAGGAGGATTGCATAGTGAAAAAAACACAGAATCAAAACCCGCCTTTCTTACCTTTCTTACAAGTAGTTCTGTAAACAGTAGACCGCGCGTCCAAAAATTTCTTTGTACCAGTCCAAAAAATGTGTACCAGTCTGAAGATGGCTTTGACGAACTGAAACCGGTTACGGTCGAATAAAATTAAGTGGAATAAAGTTTTATATTCGTTTTATTATAATATATTATAATTGAATTCCACCATGAATTATCAATCTCAAAAATTTCTATTTTTCTAATTTTCTCTTTCAATAAATCAAAACCAAAATTTCCCCCGAATCGTACGATTTTTTGTAGATAGTACCTACTAACTTAACTATAAACCGTACATTTTATGTAACTTTAAAAAAATCGAGTGCAGTTTACACGCGGTAGAAGTGAAACTTTACCAAAACAATCTCAACAAATACTTGAAAAGTAGGTTCGTAACATCATTTTAATACAAAAAACTTGTAGTGTTGAATTCATTATTACAATGAATCGAGTTATTATGCAATAAACTTTTGAAATACTAATTATTTCGAAGGTCAGTTTATTCATGATTTTCGGAATATGGGGATGTCTGATATTGTAACGAGTAAGTTTCATCCACTCCAATTGAATATGAATATTCATACAATAATGATAATCTTTGTGGAATAGCATAACTTAAGGGGATTAAACACCCTTGAATTTATAGCATTATACACGCACAGAGGTGTTTTATTTTCATTGAATTTAATCATTACCATATTATCCAACAATGTAGGTATAAACTATTGATAAAACACACAAATTTACATAAACCTAAAAACAAATTTAATCTGAATGATGGAAAACTAATTGTCACCATGTTATTATTTAAACCATTACGATTGATTGTTAAGTTGAAGATATGTAGGTACATAATATCAATCTTCGTTATATTTTTGGGGAAAAGGATTTTTTCTTCAAACTTCGCAAATACACTTTGTGGCGTCATTATTGATTTAATGAGAACAAATAATTTTGTAAGCACCACTATATTATTAATTAATTAAATAAATTAATAATATAAATAAAAAAATATCGCCTAAATGTATGGACGCGCATAATTTCCGAACGACTTTACCTATTTCATTCAAACTTTGGGGATTTGATGGGTTTGAATATTTCTATATATACCGATGAGCCCTGGCATTATGAAATTTGTATTAAAAAAATTGCAATAGGTATACCGGGATTGAATGAATGGAATGCGGGAAGGGGGAGGGGAACCTGGAAGGGGGGGAAGAGAACTTAGGAGGGAGGAGGGGAACTCGGGAAGGGGGTTCGCGGGACGGAGGAAGCGGGCGAGGGGAGTGGGGAGAGGAAAGGCGGAGTGGGAACGCGAGAAGGGAAGGGGACGCGGGAGAGGAAGGGGAGGCGGAAGGGGAACGGGCGAATGAAACGCATACCGGGAACTTGCTACAATAATACAAATGGAGCAACCGATCGATTTGATTCGTATGCAAATTGACAGATGGCAGTGTGTGTTAAAAGGTTGGGTAACTATCGAGTAGATGGCGTTGGGTTTCGTTAACCACAGCAACGCGTGGCCATGTCGGCTAGTTTTTAATATTATCTACATGTTTCGAAAACTATGTTTTCTTCATCAGGATATGATTTGTTTTCATTAAATTAAAAATTGATTTTTTTTGTTTAGTGGCCTCAAAGAGTTCAGTGCTAGATTTTACTTTTCTCCTGTTTTTACTCATTTCCTTTTCCTAATACTATAGGTTTCATAACAAGAGTTTGGTAGCACTCAGCACACACACCGATGCATTGCTTGGGTACAGCATAATTCAAACTTGCTATTCGACTTTACAAAAGAAAACATCAATGATAAACATTTTTTTTTTAATAATAAAAAGGACGCCCGGTGAAACCTTACGAATAAAAACATTAAAAACTTTTGGAATATACTTTCGATGATCGAGTGGTCCCTTTCTTGTTGATGACAATAAGTAGGCTTAAGCAAGATAAACGGCTATTTTACGGTGACAATTTGGGAGGAGGTCTGTCGAAGTGCATAGATATCCACCAATACACACAATGAAGTTGTTAACTTCATCTCTGTCTATAATTTCCACCTTGAAGAATAATAATAATAATAATATCTGAATGATTTGTATAGCACTGTCTTTGTGAAAAATCACCTCAAGGGTGCTAAAAAAGAAGCACGTGAAGCAGCGAGTGATATTGACCCATGTTTTTCATAAAATAATCCTAACTAGCAGTTAAAAACTCGCTCCGCAGGTTTTTGCGGCTAGGCCGTTCGGGTGGCTTTTGGTTAGGCTTCGCCCAGTTAATATTAATGACTTTTTTATAAATCCGTTAGGAACTGGTTCCAAAAATAGCCCGTTCCTCGAATCCACTGTCATCCAGTAATAGCTAGTCACCGGGACAAAGTAACCGGTACAGGCAATGACGTCATACGTAATATATAGCCGCTTGATACTATTATTCACAAATTTAGAATAACAACTAGTATTACCGTTAATCTTTCCATATCCGAAGAGATTATTTAAATTCACAAATTCGTTATATGTACCTAGGGGGGAGGGAAATGTCCCCATGCGTGCTGCTCACGGAAGTGGTGATATCATTTGACGAATTTTTTAAATTCGAAACCGAATTACAACGGTAGCCTTGCTTGAAAATTCACGTACACGGATGTTGATATGGTGCGGCGGGTAAAGTGTGGCTGCAGCATGCATTCGAAGCCGGGTTCTTAAATTCAACCACGCAGAGGCAAGCCTACAAATACTATTTGATGATGATGATGATTGACGATTTTTGTAAAGCAAATGATTTGTAGATATTTAGATATTATGGCAACGTGCTGCTAAAAATCTATGTATATAAAAATCAAAATATGTTTGTTTCTGGGCTTGCATGCGTTGCTAAACCATCCGATTACGATGAAACTTTGGGGATTTTATGTGCGCATGCCCGCGATGGTTTTATATACAATAGTTCTGGCATCATGAAATTATGCATTGCTAACCGTTCATCCGATTGCGATGAAACTTTGGGGATTTTATGTGCGCATGCCCGCGATGGTTTTATATACAATAGTTCTGGCATCATGAAATTATGCATTGCTAACCGTTCATCCGATTGCGATGAAACTTTGGGGATTTTATGTGCGCATGCCCGCGATGGTTTTATATATAATGGTTCTGGCATCATGAAATTATGCATTGCTAACTGTTCGTCCGATTGCGATGAAACTTTGAGGGTTTGATGCGTGTATGCCCGCAATGGTTTCTATATATAATAGCTAGTTTCCGGCATGTGTTGCTATACCACTAAATAAATTATTTCTCTCTGCGTGTCCTTTTCCGTTCATCCATTCCCCTTCCGCCTCCCCTTCCTCTGTCGCATCCCTTTCCCCTCTCGCGTTTCCACACCGCCTTCCCTCTCCCCTCTCTGAATGAATGAATGAATTGATAAATGAATTAATGAATCAGTGAATGAATGAATGCACTAGTGAATGAATCAGTGGTATTTCCTCTTAATACCATTCGAGCAAAGCCTCGGGTAAAAGCTAGTTAAATAAATAAAAATAATTAATTTTTCCTTTTCTCGTAACCTGCCTGTTCAATGATCCGTGGTGTTGTTTGTAGAGTGCCTGCATTATTTATACGTCATATTAATCTCGCGTGCGTGTCCTGATAACAAGTTTGATCAATCAAAAACAGCTATTGTTTATTTACTCCGATGGGACATCACCTTCGATCTGGATTTAATATTACGATTTTCTAATTAAAAAATATTTTCTTCAATTAACTATATTATCCCAGTTCTTTGATCGGCATCCTATTAATTATTTTTTTTTTTTTAATTTATAAACTAACGTTTAGACAAGATTTTTATGCATAGCACAAAGGGTAACAATTATTATAAGCAATAATTATCAGCCTGAAATACTCATCTACATTGAAAAATCTTCCGAGAAAAGATACTTGCCGCCAACGGGACTTGAACCCGTGTCCCTCTGATTGCCGGTCAGCTGCTCTTGACCACTGAGCTATGGCAGCTTATCAAATACCCGCCAAATAATTCAATATATACTAGTGTTTCATTCGTTAGTGTTTATAATAAGCAGTAATTGTTGAATGAAACACTAGTATATATTGAATTATTTGGCGGGTATTTGATAAGCCGCCATAGCTCAGTGGTCAAGAGCAGCTGACCGGCAATCAGAAGGACACGGGTTCAAGTCCCGTTGGCGGCAAGTATCTTTTCTCGGAAGATTTTTCAATGTAGATGAGTATTTCAGGCTGATAATTATTGCTTATAATAATTGGCATCCTATTAGTTTAACTTGATTTCCTCGAGCATTAAAAATACAAGAAGTCCACTTGAAAATGAAAAACTTTAGCTACAGGCATTGCAAGGTTGCTTGCATCAAAATCCATCACGGTATATTATAAAGGTTGCGCTCACGAGGCGACGCAACACCAGGGACACTATTTTTGAAATTGTAAGTATTTTGAAATGTTACGTACGTATTGTACAGTGGACTAACTAAACATCACGCCGCGCTGTTTCCCCGCAGAGTTGCCCCGCAAGAGCTGCCAAGAGTTGGAAAAGGTAGAGACATCTGAGGGAGGCAATATTTTACCAAAAAAAGCTTTGTAGTAAGAAGCTTATTTATATGTTTATTTAATTCTATTCTGACAAATTCATTTTGTAGGTAATTGAAGTAAACACAGATAATAAGATCAACTAAGACCAAAATAATGTTAATAATGAGAAAAAATGATACTAAGGATGGGTTGTGTCAAAAAATTTTAACAATTCATCAAGCATTTGAAGTTAATTTTCACGATCTGTGAATGTTGTATTCAAGTTCTGTGTTTCTTTCAGTTTTATGAAGCAACCGGCCTTTAATTATATAATAACAAAATTTGCATAGAACTTACACAGAACGTAAAAAATAACTTAAAATAATTGACGAATTGTACAATTTTTATTAAACAACCCGTCCTAAGTAAAGTGAAATAAATGAAGCCGAAAGAGAATAAAATAAAACATTTCCAAATAATTGCACGACAATAATATATTTTTAAGTGGATCTAATTAAATAATTTAAATAAAAATTAAATTCTATTACGTTTGGGGTGAATAGATGAAGTAGATGTAAAACTTGTTAAGTGTATTGTGTATGTGTATATGCGTAGGAAGTCGAACTTTACGCATCCTTGAAAAATGGCCATCATTAGTATTTACATAAAAGCTCACAGAAAAGTCATAAATTAAAACTGCCTGAGAAAAAATAGAATGGAGGGCGTTGCTAAATGATTACAATGGAGGAAAGATATTATCCCGCCGAAATGCATAAACATAAAAATGATAAGATTAGCATAAAATATACATTCCGGCTAATGCGCCGTAAATGTGTATCACGGATGTTGTAATATTAACCAAAAAAATGATTTCACCGCTAGCTAGGCCACAATGAGCCGGGCGCCATATTTCCTTATTCCGGGTGAAAACATATCTCGTTAGGTTAATAGCTCCGGTGGTATATACGTAATACATAGGTGCCGCTTGTGCCTTTACCTGAATCTAGCCTGTTTTAAATACATAATAATAATATGTAAAATGTATTAAGGAGCCTACCGAAACTGTCATCTCTGCTATCCCGGTAGCACAGAAAGAGAGCGAGTGAATAATTTCACGTTAATTAATTACCTTGCAAACTTGCTAATTTCGGTTGTTTTCGATTTGATATGAGTTCGTTGAAAATATTTATTTTCAACGAACTTTTGATTTTAAAAATTGATTGTGGGCAAAATTGACAATTCACACAATAGGTACCTAAATTATTTTATTGAATATATAATGTTATAATTAAATCGTATTGTATTGTTATACGAAAAGGTTATTTTCCAAGTTAGATTTTCCTTTAAAAACTTTGTGCGTTTTCCTTTTAAAGTATGCCTAAAAGCTTAACAGTGTATGCACAAAATGTCTTGACGTACACAGCATTGTGAATGTAAAAGGCAAACAGAAGATTCGTAGGAAAATATGGGATTAAATAAATGTTTGAGATTGGCGAGAGGTTTAAAATTACATACATTATAGATTAATTTGAGGTTATCAATGGAAATAAAGAAACATACTCGTAGAAGAATATTTAAGTTTTTAAACTAATTATTTTTCCAGCATACGACAGGTAGGAGAAACATGACAGTATTTCCATGATTCCTGATTGAAGTTGTCCCTTTGTAATATAAACACGTAAACTGGTCAGTACCGACCGGATACCGAACACCATCCCGTAAAGTTTAATCCCAAACATATAAATAAATAACATTTTATTATTAATCTTCTTCGTGAATGTAGTAGGTGTCCTTCCTAGGAGCCTTTTCTCCACCTGAACATAGCAGAATATTTCCACGTTATAATGTACGTGAAATCATAATACTCGACTATTACCCGTTTACATTATCGCCATACCCTTTTAGCTTAGCGCTGCTAAGTGGAACGGCGGCGAGGCGAGGCGAGGGTGGATGAAGACTGCCAAGAGAAGGCTAACAGCAACAATTCTTCAACCTTTGGGATATTTTTCAATGAGCAATTTTCAGTTCCGGGAGGGTGGAAAAATGAAAGGATGGTTTTTAGACAGAGTTTCTACTAGATTTCTTCGGTTTGCCTAAATAAAGTTTTTTTTGTATGTTGAAATTAATCAAACATTTTTAAAACGAAATACTTTCCTTAACGGATCACTTTTTTATTAATGGGCCCGTCTACGGCTTCGTAGTGAAAAGGAATGGGCAAGAAACATACTTATATATCTCGCATCCAGGAATTATCTCTTCATAATCTTCGACATCTTGTCTAAATCACGGCCGATACTCGTAGAGCCCATTTTAAATACATTGAATGAAAAATTACTCATAACTTTTGAAATGCCAGGGTAAAACGCCAATCGCCCACCCAACGCCGGCTCACATTATTTTTGTAATAGCTAAATTGTTTTAGTAATATGGTCTTTTTATAAATTGTAAACTATTACAAATGTTTATCCATATTTATATTTATTTTTAAATTGCTACCCTCTGTAGTTTCCCCAGGGTTGCTACCGTAAGACCTGCTAATTTTGACCATTATGCTTTGACCTAATAAAATATTTACTCTCTCGCCACCCCAAAGCCAAAAGATAGTTGGAATTCATGATCGAACATCAGTTGTTTCATTTTGCGTCGACTTTACTAATCATCTGCTTAGTTCACTGGTAGTCGAAGGACACGTTGTTTTTTTTTCAAAAAGTACCTTGAAAATCCAGTTGGTTCTGCGAGTGCCAGTCACTAGTCAAAGTTAAATAAAGTCGGAGGTAACATTGACCAGGCCTAAAAGCACCCGCAGCAGGCTTACTAATTGAAAATACAGTTTTATTATTAATTATCTTTAAACCTGTTGCTAAAGCGACTCAAAAACTGTAAAAGAACATTTATAACTATTGTATTGTATTATATTTCATTTATTTGCCAAGCGAATATAATATGTTGTAGTACGGCAGGTGCATTTTCTAAGGTTTAAAATGCCATAAAATTGAGGCAAGTACGGTGAGCTACAAGAAAATCCACCGTGGACAGCTCGAACGAAATCACGCACTCCTTATGCTGGTGGCTGAAATGTTGAAAATCCGACCACATGTTTCGATTAGTGCAAAAAATCACTATTTTATTTATATTTATTTATTTATTTATTTTATTTATTTATTTTATTTTATTTAAGTATATAAAACAGGCATGGTGCCCAAAAAATTATATACACGTATGTTTAAACATAGTGATAACGAAAATACATAGTATCGAAAATGATAATATTAACATAGTGATTGTATAATAACAAATAAATGAAATGATAATAATAACAAAAGATAGTAACAAAAGTAATTAAGCTGAGGTGAATGACAAGTAGGAATGGGTAAAAGGTAAGTACATGGTAGGTAAATGTTCATAAACAATTTATGATTGTTACCTGTACTGGTGAGACGCTGATTTGGTAGGTACAATATTGCCTCTCTATAAATAAAGGGCTTCATTACTAAAACGAGTGCTTATAAATTATTCGCTTAACTAAAAAAATAGACCCTAACTTTGTAATGAATAAGAAATTAGAATCATTTGCTAAATCTCCGCTCTATATCCGTTGTAATTTTCATCAAATGTTCTAATGTAATATATGTATTTTGTTTATATAATGATGATTATAAGATTATTCCAACTTCAATGTAAACCATGGGTCCCCTCAAAAATCAATATATATTTCCATATCATCATAAAGTATAATTACGATTTGACAACAATAAAATTTGGTCATTAATAATGCATGTTACTTGTAAAGTTTTTCCCAAACAATATTGAAGTTAGGCTACAAACCCGAGGTAATTAAGCCTACTGGGATAACCAAAATTATTAGAAATTCGACAGCCAAATACCTGGAATTGTAGGAAAACCCATATAACTGAATAAAATTCTTCAGAACCACCCCTCTCCCCCACCCCAATATGTTATGTATATTAATAGCGATAATTTGTCTCAGTCTGAATATGGCCTTAACAGTACTTTATTTCTTTTGAATCTTATAAAAAAATTCAAAAAAATGCTCGGTTACAGAAAAGGCCGTGGTGTGTTCTACTCGCAACGTTTAATTAAAGCCAGTTTATTATTTTTTTCAATAGATCAAATTTTCAAATCATAATCAAGATGGCGCCAAACTACCAATATGGTTTGATTTAAACCATATCGGTGGTTTTGCGCCATCCTATACATGATTTTACATTACTTCACAATAAACAAATAAATACGTTAATAAATTATTCGTATTTTTACTTTGGTACTTTTCGATTTGAAGGACAAAATACAAAAGCAATAACGTTTTGCTGTCCACCCACACGAGAAGCAAGTTCTATATTAATTTCAAAGCATTTATTAATAGAAAGGCAGAATTGTAAAGTTTGATTCCTCTGGTTAAATTTCTAAGTATTTGGCGGGATGCTAAAACCATACATACTACCGGGGTTTCACTTTATGGGTTGAGTTTTCATTTGCGGTGAATTATCTTTGTCTAGGATTTCCTCCCCTATGCCACCCTTGCTACCTCCGCCCTGCATAGGTGCTGTACGTGGAGCCATACGTCGAAGTCTGCTAGTTTGAAGTGTGCAGGACTACTTGAGGCCGAAGGGTTTGAGAGGGAAGACGTGATACACGATCTTTTTAACACCAGTCAAAAGAAGTACAGCATGACATATTCACCGTAGACAAGCGATATAACATTGAGCCCAGCGTCTCCTGTGCTGAGTTTGTGTTGAATTAAATACATCAGTTTTTGCCTATTATCATATACGTATTAGGTCCTTACATATGAAATTGGCGTTTTGTACGGGAAGAACATAAAGTAGATTTTTTTAAAATATAATATATTTATTTAATCAAAATATGTACCATTGCTATCTATGCACTTTTGCCATCTCATAGGTAGTTCATCGATCCCTTTACTAAAAAAACCATTCGGACGGGAATCAACAAAATATTTGAAGGCGGTTTGGACTGCCCAATCGGAGTTGAATTTTTTCCCTTGCAAGAAGATAGGTATCCAAATTTCGAAAAAAAATGGTAATCTGTTGGGGCAACATTCGGAGAGTACGGTGGATGTCTTAGACATTCCAATTGAAGCTCCTCTAATTTGTTAGCCGTCTGTTGTGTAGTGTGTGGTCTAGCGTTCTAACGCGCGTTTGTTGATTTGCTTCACTCAATTCGTGAGGCACCCACCTTTCAAGCTTTTTCACCTTCTCAATTTGCTTCAAGTGGATTAAAACAGCTTTATCACTAACACCGCAGCCTGCAGCTAACTCGGACGTGGTTTGCGATGGATCCGCTTCCACAATAGCCTTCAATTCTTCATTATCAACTTTGGTCTCCGGCCGTCCACGGGGCTTGTTCTGCAGGTCGAAATTTCCAGAACGAAAACGTTGGAACCAAAAACGCACTGTGTTTTCTTTTGCGGCACCGTCACCATACACATCATTAATCCTTCGAGCCGTTTCTGCAGCACTGGTGCCACGGTGGAACTCGTACTCGTAAATAACGCGATATTTCAAGTTTTCCATTTTGTAAACTAAGTGACGCAAAGAAAAAAAAACAATTAATGAAAAAACAAATGAATTATAATTTTCGAAACACAAATACATGAGTAAATAGCTGTATAAATTTGAATTTGGAATTCCTAACCAGAGAGAAGATATTTGATATCAAAGTTGCCAGTACGGCAAAACGCCAATTTCATATGTAAGGACCTAAGAAAACCGAAAATTGTGTTATTCCAGTTGCAATTTTTTCCCCGATGACATTTTAATAAGAAATATTGGGTATAATATTCAACATATACATTTTTTTATTTTAAATTTATCTCTAAATTTAGAATGCACGAAGAAAAATAATGGGAGATTCGTTGAATCGAGTCGATCGTTAATTGTTGGTATAGATTTAGATATAGTATATAGATAGATTTTTTATATAGATAGATTTTTTTACTAGTATAGGATTTTTTGCTGGCAAATAAGTTCATCTAATTTTTGTGTATTTTTTGAGAAATTAATTTATGTGTTTTTTACGACATGCTGATTATTGAGAGAATTTAATTTAGTGATGGAGGAAGTAGTACCTACCTAGGGTAACAACTAACACCAGAAGACGATGCCATGTAAATTAAAAATAATAATAGGTGAAAATGATGAAAAATAATGGATTTCCTAAATTCTCAGATATAATTAACATCGTATAAAAAATCTTCATAAGTATTCTTAGGTTTCGTTTAATCATTTGTTACAGCATTTTATATTATTCTTAATTAGTTCTTCCCACTTCCCAATTCCGTCGGACACGGTACAAAACGAGTTTAATTCGGATAATGGATTTTAAGACAGAATAACGGACACTGTTTTCAGGTTTGCACACATTATCAGGTTTGATGTTAGTATATATCAGTCCTAATGATGATCACTTAACCGTATTCCGAAACGTTGGCCACAAGCATAAAACCCCCAAATAGCCACTTGTTATATCCATGACCAGAAGTGTTGGGCTGGGTAGCCCCATGAATGTCACAAAGTGGTTTTACAGACCTAAAATATTCTTCTAAAGGTTAGGACGCGAAAGGGAAATTCAGAAGTTCAAAAAAAATAAATTAATCACAAAAATACATTATAAAGTTTATGAATTAATTTTGTGTCACTGAAGAAGAAGATAACAATAATAATCTAAACAAAAATATGAAACAGAACATGACACAGAAAATCAGAAAAAAAACAATGGTCGCAACTGGGACTCGAACCCAGACCTCTCGTCTAACCGGGACGTGCGCGTTAACCAATTTCGCTATTGCCACCTTCTGTCAAACCGTCATATTTGTCAATCTCATATTCAAATTTTAGAATTAACAATATTATCTTCAACTAATTATTTTTCCATTTATGACTTGATATATTACATTGATGGGAATAACCATCAAAAGTTTAAAAAAGAGAGTTTTTTCTCATAAAAAATTGAATATTCATTTAGACTTTAAAAACAAGTCAATAGTTCCATATAAATAAATTTAGATAGTACATTTTATTCGAGACGCTATCCAGGTGACAAACTAATTCTTAGAATAGATACGTTTTAAGATTTTCACGGCCAAAAGCATTTTCGTTATTTGTTTTTGGGGTGTTATGCCGTGTTAAGCTACCTCCTTCTTTAGCCAACGTTTCGGACATCGTTGCAGTATCCATCAACACATCTACCGGATCTGCCGGATCTGCCCTGATGATGAACACTGCAACGATGCCCGAAACGTTGGCTGAAGAAGGAGGTAGCGCAACACGACATAACACCCCAAAAACAAATAACGAAAATTCTTAGAATGATTGTTTCCAATAAAAAGGGTAATATGGAAAAATAATTAGTTGAATATAATATTGTTAATTCTAAAATTTGAAATATGAGATAGACAAATATGACGGTTTGACAGAAGGTGGCAATAGCGAAATTGGTTAACGCGCACGTAGCGCACGAGACGAGAGGTCTGGGTTCGAGTCCCAGTTGAGACCATTGTTTTTTCTGTTTTTCTGTGTCTTGTTCTCTTTCACATTTTTGTTTAGATTAGTGTTGTTATCTTCTTCTACATTGATATATTACATTGATGGGAATAACCTTCAAAAGTTATAAAAAGAGAGTTTTTTCTCATAAAAAAATTAATTAATTTTGTAATTATTATTATTAATATTTGAGTAAAAAACCCTATTGCCCGATGAAGTATGATAATGTTAACTCAATTTGGTTAATATAATATTGTGAGGTGAAAGGAGTAATTATTAGTGGGAAGGGGACGAGGAAGGTTAGGAAGCAAGCACATTACTTTATTGTATTTGATAATAATGAAAGTTTTTTTTTTAATTTTGAATGATTATCCGTACCGAGTTTTTTTTTCGAACATTAGCTCCACACAGGAGGCCCTAAAGAAAATAATTTCCCTCGGGGCCAATGTCATCTTAGGGGATGCCGTGTGGAGGGTTTTTAAGGAAAGGAGGGAGAGGAAGTACTGGGAAGGAAATATGGATAGGAATCTGGGGTCGGTATATCCAGGAATGCCGGACGTATGAATCCAACCCTCCAACCGCGGTGCAAGGCGGGAGTTTAAGACTGAAGAGGAAATTACAACAGAAGATCCACCAGCACCGGGGGTCCTTCTGAATATGATATTTTGCCGCTGCACCAAGGATTGTGCCATTGGCAAATGTGGATGCCAAACAAAAAGCAATGTTGACCTGTTGTGCAGCGGGCCTCCACTGCCAAGGGAGATGCCTCAATAGGGTGCCGGTTGCCGAGGACGACGATGAAGACGACGTAAAGCCCATTCAGCAAGAACCATCCACTACTGAATGTGAATATGCCATGGATGAACAACGCTTACCAGGACCCTCACGTCCAAAGAGGATGAGAGTGTTACATGATGTTATTGAGAACAGTGATAACAATGAGGTTCATAATTTTATGTGCTCAATGTAACGAAATATTATAAAATTATCGTGAGATAATTATCATTATCATTATAAAACACAATTTAAAATTTTTCAAGTAGTATGATTTTTGTCCAGTTTATTAAAGTGTGGTCACACATATTATCAGGCGAACAAACAAAAGTTGTGTGTCAGTAGGTAATAAGATAAAAACAGCTTCTGAAAATGACGACATTTTACGAAAAAACTTTAAATTGCTGTAAATATTTACTGGTTGGAGATTTATTTGCATATGTGTATATATTCCAAAAGGGAATTAAATTCTCTACAACTTCTTTCGAACAAATTTCTTTCTTTAATGAATATGAATAGACGATATGAAAGAATGTTTGATGAAAAACGTGAGGTAAAATGATTTTTTTCGAAAATATTTACATTTGTGGATCGTGTAACTCAAAAACGGCTGGGATTTGGAAAATTACATATAGAATAAAAGTTGTAGATAATTTTGTGAGCTTTTACGTATTCTCAATTTTCCTCTGCGACACACCGTTTTTGAGATATAAGCGGAAACCCCAAAATTAGGACCTTTCCCCCCCCCCCTCCCCCCTAGCTCACCACCTAGCCGGGACTTTTAGTACGTTCACACCCTTAGCACCCTAAACGAGTTTCTGAAGGAATCGCTTAGTCCCTGCTCACGCACTCTACAACTTCTTCCTTGACTGGACTACTATGTCATCTTTGGCAATGCTGTGTGGAGGATTTTTTAATGAAAGGAAGAATAGGAGAGTTCTGGGAAGGAAAAGGGTTTAAGGGGTGAGTAGGAATCTGGGGTTTAGTGGGTCCTGGTCATCCGCCTCCAAAACCTAGACAAACCTCACCCCATCTAACGGGCACCCCTGCTAAATCACCAAACGGAGCGAACCACATGGGATGACCTATGGCAGAGGTGTTGGTTTTCCAATAAAGGTTCCAGAGGCGGCGGTACCCATTCCCGCCTCCCAAATTTCTTCAACCTTCGGGTATTTTTGTGTCTTTTAGTACAACACAGTAAATCGCCGGACTCAAAAAATTGTTTTGTTATCTCATTTTGCATAACGGCGAGCTGTATATCGATGTTTGAAACACTTCCAAACAATAATTTCAAAAAGCATGGACCGTTAGATTTAGATTATAATGTATGTCAACCGGGAATATTTCTAAATAAATCCTGAATTTGCTATATGTGACTACAACAAATACTCAAAATGCCCGAAGAGTTTTAAAAAGCGGCAGCGTGTTGTAAAACAAACATGTTTGGGGAATATGAGCACGTGCCTGAAATAATGTTATTAACCAACTAATTGCCTTTGCAACCACTAAAAGGTTCGCACAATTCAATTTTGGTATAACTTACTATCTACTGAAACTGAGATATTCCGCTAAAAATAGCATAGATAATGTTACAACTGAAAGTAAGTATATTTTCGGACAACAATTTAAAAATGGGTTATAGGCAGCAGATAAAAATTCGACACTTATTCCTCTAACCACCGCGCTTTTTAAATAATTCACCTAAAAATCAATTTTAATTAAAATATACCTACATGTACATTTGAAGTTTTTTTAAATCATATTTTTTATTTAATAAGCAAAGTTTATTTTTAAAGAATTATCAACAAACGCGCCTAACGTAATTTAAAATATATGTGCATAAAATTGTAAAATTCGTAAAACATTCACTTTTTTTTTTTTTTTAAATTAGCTCCACACAAAAGGCCCTGAGGAAAATAATTCTCCTCAGGGACTATGTCAAATTTGGTGATGCTGTGTGGAGGGTCTTCTTAAGGAAAGTAGTGGGAAGGAAAAAAGGTATGAGGGGTGGGTAGGAAACTGGGGATCAGTGTGTTCAGTCCCATCTTCTGCGTTCGTGTTCGTTCCCTCCCTTCCACTGCGGGTAAGTCGAAGTTCTGAGAGTCCTGCTGGAGAGGTCTTTTTCAATCAGTCTCTCCCGATCCGGCCTGTCACGCAGTTGGTGGGCAGATCCATTCGCCGCCAAGATCCGGACAAACCTCACCCATGAACCCGGGCACCCCTGCTAAGTCACCAAACGTAGCAAACCACTTGGGGTGACCTATGGCAGAGGTGTTGGTAATCCAATAAATGGTTCCCTGGGCAGCGGTACCCATTTCCACCTCCCAAATTGATATTTGGTATCATTACATAGTATAAAATGAAGTCGCTCAAAATCTATGTGCGCGTAGATCTTTTAAACTACGTTTTCACTAATAGATAGAATGATTCAAGAGGAAGGTTTATATGTATAAAACATTCTTATTATAGTCGAGAAAAGCCGAGAAATTCAAATATTCAATTCAGGCAGCGGGCAGCGGGCAGCTGGCAAGTGGCTGTTGTGGATGTGGATTATATAAAGGTTGGGTAATGGTGTTGTGTTTCGTTAGCCACAACAACGTGTGGCCGGGTCTGGTAGTTTAGTTTATAAAACAAGCCTAACAACTGTTTTATATAAAAATTTTGTGGACGTATTTTTTTTTTAAATTAGCTCCACACGGGAGGCCCTGAGAAAAATAATCCCCTCAGAGCCTATATCATCTTTAGGGATGATGTGTGAAGGGTCTTTTTGTGAAAGGAAGGAGAGGAAGTTCTGGGAAGGAAAATGGTGTGTAAGAATCTGGGGGTTAGTGTATCCGGGAGTGACGGACGTATGAATCCATCCCTACCACTACGGCGCAAGGCGATGTTCCGAGGAGAGTACGGCTGGAGAAGTCAAAGGAACGCCATCAACCATTCTCTCCCGATCCGGCCTGCCATGCAGCTGATGGGCAGACGCATCCGCTGACAACAACCGGAGAAACCTCACCCCATTACCCGGGGCACCCCCGCTAAGTCACCAAACGTAGCGAGTCACTTGGGGTGACCTATGGCAGAGGTGATGGTTATCCAATAAATGGTTCCGGGGGAGGCGGTGACAATACCCGCCTCCCAAATTGTATTTTTTTTACATGAGCTCAAAATAATTTCCCTCAGGGCCTATGTCATCTTTGGGGATGCTGTGTGGAGGGTTATTTTAAGGAAAGGAAGGAGAGGAGAGTTCTGGGAAGGAAAAGAGTTGAAGGGGTGGGTAGGAATCTGGGGTTCAGTGTGTCTTGGTCATCCGCCTCCAAGACCTAGACAAACCTCATTCAATGAACCCGGGCACCCCTGCTAAATCACCAAACGTAGCGAACCACTTGGGGTGACCTATGGCAGAGGTGATGGTTATCCAATAAATGGTTCCCGGGGCGACGGTACTCATACCCGCCTCCCAAATTGTATACTTTGTGTTAACCTTTGGATTTTTATTAAGAACAATTGAAAACGTTGAATCGTTTACCGTTGTACATATCCCTTGTTAAAAGCTGCGATCAAATGCGAGTGCCGGTTACGATAAACTCAAATACAAAACAGTGCTAAGTCTCTCAACGGAATTGGTTCCTATATTATCAAAATTGATTAACCAATGTTTTAAAGAGGGAACTTTTCCAGACAGCTGTAAAATTGCCAAGTTGATACCAATTCACAAAGGTGGGTCCAAAACCAATACCTCAAACTACAGGCCCATCTCAATTTTACCAATCTTATCAAAAAAATTTGAACGTGTAATCTACGAAAGATTAAACAATTTCCTATTAAAAAAATCATTCTTTTGTAAAAAACAGTATGGCTTTAGGAAAAAATCTAACACACTTGCGGCAATAAACGACTTAATCAGTAAACTTAGGAGTGGTATTGATGGTGGAAATTATATCTTATCTATGCTAGTTGACCTTCAAAAAGCCTTTGATACGGTAAGCCATGATATACTTCTCAAGAAACTCGAGAAACTTGGTGTAGTTGGTCCTGCTCTTAATCTATTCAAATCATATCTTAGCAATAGAAAGCAATTCGTAAGCATTAACAATCAAAATAGTAAGCACCTTCCAATAAACTATGGAGTTCCGCAAGGATCCATACTAAGGCCACTACTGTTCCAAATTTATATCAATGATATTTCGCAATTAGAATTAAACGGTGAAATTTTCTTATATGCAGATGATACTGCAATATTCTACTGGGGTAAAGATCTAAACATACTACTAGAAAATGCACAAAGTGACCTAGAAAGAATTTGCGGTTGGCTCCAATCAAATATCCTAACAATGAATATAAAAAAACAGGATAAATGATTTAAAGTTCAAACCGTAAAATAATTCCTCCACATGTACCATTAAAAATTTAAAATAACGATTTGCAAATCCTGAAATAGGAAAAATATCTTGGGCTGTGCATCGATAAGCATTTAACTTTTAAACAACACATTCAAAATGTAAAAGATAAAATCACACCCTTAATTAGCGTTTTTAGCCGGTTATCATATCTATTACCAATTAGATTAAAAAAAAGTTTACACTATAGTCTCGTACACTCACACCTAAATTACCTGATTGAAATCTGGGGAAATGCGTATGAAACATACATCAATGAATTACGGGTAATTCAAAATAAGATAATCAAAAAAACTATTTCACTACGAATCCAAAAACATCCACAAAAAAATTATATTTCGGAACAAAACTGCTAACATTAAGAAAACTATACGAGTACAATATATGTGTCCTTATATACAAAATAAATAATAAACTCATACATACAAACACAGAATTCATTAAAACGTCCCAAGTACACAAACATTTTACACGATAACATACGTTTAAACAGCATTCATACTAACTACGGTAAGCAATCAATTAGTTACGAGGGGGGCAATTTATATAATTGCCTTCCAGATGATATCAAAAACGAAAAAAGTGTGTGCAAATTAAAAAAAAAAAATTGTTCATGTTTATTCACAAAAAAACAAAGTAGTGATAGTGAATAATATCGTATGGTAATATAATATCATGTAAATGTTAGTATTGCAATCTAATGTAATCTAAGGTTATGAAATGTAAAAACCATGTAACGTAAAAACTATGTAATATAATGTAAAAAATACATAATTCAATATTCTAGTTAAGTAAGTGAAAATGTTATTTTCTTTTTTACTGGAATAAAAACTTACGAAAAAAAAGCTCAATTGAACATAGTTTGATCATCTTTCTATAAAATTCGTATTCATAATGTAGAAATAATTTAAAGAAAATTTCTAATCTTAGGAAATTTTTAACTTAGGGTGACACAATACCCGAAAATTTACGAATGTTTACGAACCTTAACGACGTAAGTGAGGAAGGCTTGTACAAAAATCTGCGACGCGCGGCTTCGGAATATTGGAAGGACTGTCGAATTTTCCCTAGCAAATAGTGTGAGAATCTGAATGTCGTAAGTGAAGAAAGCGTGTACTCAAATAAACAGCGCGCTATTGGACGTATTGGACGGACCTACATATAAAGTTTTTTTTCAAAAAATTCGTCCTCTAGAAAAATGAAGGGAAAAATGGGTTTTCCAAATTTTCCCCTGCTATCCCCTACCGCTGCTATTTCTCCTTAGAAAACCCTCCATCTGCCCCTCCCTCGTCCCCCACCCTTCCGTCTCTCCTTTCCTGCGCCACCTCGTTCCCGCCAAGTTCCTTTACTGAACCTTTTCCCTCTCCCGCGTTCCATTTCCACCTACCCTGCCTCGCCCCTACCGCGACCCTTCCCCTTCTGCGTTCCCAAATCACCAAAGTCTCATCGCAATCGGATGAACGGTATAGCAAATAATTTTATAACGCCAGAGCTCACCGTTATACATAGAAACCTTCGCAGGCGCCCCCAACAAATCACCAAAGTTTACGCAATTGGATGATTGGCGTAAAAACATTCATTTTTATGTATTAAGTATATTTTTTTAATTTATGCATTAAAAAAAGATTGTGAGCAACAATTTTGTACATTTTTATTAATATTTTTGTCGTTGATTTGGAGGATTTCGGCGGATATCAGATTTTATTTTACTTTTTTTATATTCCGTGTCAACTATGTTTTGTCAATTATTACGTCTTATGTTACCTATATTTTGTTAATTCTTATATTTTATGTTACCTGTATTTTGTTAACTCTTCATTTACATTCTAATTTTTAAAACAGATGTACTGCATTACATATAAAAGCCCCATGGGCGTTTAAATAAAGTAAAATGAACTAAACAGAGTGTAGTTACGTACCAACTACCAATGCTCGAATAAAAAAATCGTTTCTCAATCAGCTCCGTGAAAAACATGATATGTAATTCCTTCACAAGCATGTCACAAGTTGATGAATTCGGCTGTCTAGGTGCCACACCTCCAGAGATGTTACGCAAGTGGAAGTGGAACGTAGGTACCTCCGCTCCAAGCATCTGGATCACAGCTGAGAGCACGTACGGCGGTTAAGTGAACAAACACCTACCCCGGGTCACCACCCCCGCAGGGTTCACACACCCTACAACTATTATTTGTACAGGGAAGTCAAATACTTCGATAAAAAGTTACCAAATGGCTATTCTATCAATTACGCCTTAACCCGTGGTAAACGGTAAACGTGAAAGCCGCTTAACTTTTTTCAGTGTGTATTTGAATAGGGTTTCGCTTAGTTCAAACAATTTTTTGTAAGGAGTTGACAACATAATAAATATGCACGAATGTGTAGCAGAGATACCGTAACTCCATGACCAAAGGTAAAATGCGTAATTTTAAATATCGAATATGTTATGAATTTTAGAGGGAATTGAATGTTTGAAAACCGCCATAAATTATCATTTTCCACCGATTGTCGTGGTAATTTTAGATGAAAAAAACGTAGTAAACCCTTGTTATATTATTTCTAATAATAATATTGTAAACTTATTTCATCATCTTTCAAAAGCAATTTTTAGTTTTCGGATGTGTTCAGAAATATTCCATTTAATTGGATTTTATTGTAAAGTGGAAATATTCTGATCTTTTGACAAAATACGCTTATTCCTGGGGGGTTAAAGGCCTCCTGTTTAACCACTTTATCCGCAGAGTAATAAACCACTATTTTCCCTAAGAGCTTAAACCTCACAAATTGTCAAAATCGTTATTTCAGTTTAGAGTAGAGCGTGGTTTATTTGCATAAATAGTTGTTGCGTGAAAGGGTGTAGGACGCCGGATGCATTAACCCTACATACCTTGTCCCATACCCTTTTGCCCCAACTTCGCTGTTTAGGTTTGATACTAATTTCCAGCAAAAAGTTACAAAAGTTAATTTTTTATTAGGTAGACAGCTGGGTTTTTACGGCTGGATCGAATACTGGTATTCATTATATATGAGGCCATTGCCTAAATGGACTTGGCTAATATCCACATGTGGCTAAAGTGGTTTTACAAATAATTTCAATAATTCAAACAACGTATTTGCAGAACCAATTAAAACGACCACTCGCATTCCGACATTTAGATAGCCGTAAGTTAAAAAAATGGGTACGGATGATTGCTGTTGGTCCTCAAGGCTTTAAATACTATTTTACATTATTATTCATAATTTTAAATTGAAATACCAGTAAGTGGAAGATACTCTCAGTATCGCCCTGGTGTAAGACCACCATTCAGAATTGAAACGTTGCTTGAAATGGATTTAGCCATGTTTGGTGACCAGATCTGAATAGCCAGGTACTTCCCCACCTTCCTCTTCCCTATCTCCTTCCCCTCCCCATTACCTTCAGCCTCACAACATACCCCAATTGGGGATGCCATAGTCCCACTGGCTCCAGACGGGAGCAGTTGGGACTCTTGTGCGGTATTCATGTAAAAAAAAATGAACAATTTTTTTTATTATTCAAATATATGCTGAAAATATACAATATAAGTAGTGCCGTCCTGTCAAAAATGAGATAAATGAAAGTAAATACAAAATACACGAAACATTTAGCGTGTTTTTGTGACATTTCGACAATGAAATAAAGCTAGAAAACGTCAGCCCGTAACATTGAAATAATCTCCACTAACCGTTTTAAGTTCGCGGATCGTTAATATTTTAGCCCCGGCTAAGTGATAAAGTATCACCGTCCAAAATGTATTTCACTTGGACTGACAAATGGACATAAATATTCGGACGTACACCAATAAATCCTACGGTCGGTTTTAATTCATCAGATGAATCGTTAGAGGTCAGTGGATTGTTTCTTGGACTGTGAACGGTTGATTTAGCTTCTGGGGAAATAATGAAATGTTTAGGACAGGTAAACACAATTTAAATTAAGCATTCTATTTTAAAATATTAGATCAACGAAAACTCGTCATATCTCGAGTATGGGCGCGTAAAGAACTAACAAATCATCACGCAGGCGCAGGAACGCCGTTAAGGTATACACAGAGGATGGACCGCCACAAAACTCTGGCACACGTTCCTTGCTACGTTCAGATTCATCCATCTACGCAAATAATATACTTATCTACCATTCTGTTACCTATACTCCTTCTGAGATCAGGCTCACGTATTTTATTGGCTATAAAATAAAAGGAAAATAACATAAGCGTCAATTTGTTTGATCAATTAGTTTTTCCTAGATTCTGCTTTCAGTTAGTAGCGCTTTAGTATTCTGTTTTAACGCATTAAAAGTAAAACTATTCAAGAACTAAAGCGTTGCAGATTATTTTTACGAATATCTAGATTAAAATGATAATAATCATTTAACCATTTTTCAGTGAAAATAAAGAAAAAATTGCATTTATGGCCCGAAATGGAACGAACTGAAGCAATTCCGGTATACCTCTTTATTCTCAGAACTTATTTATTCAAAATGTCTAGAATATGTGTGGGATGACAGGATTAAACGTGGAGAAGATTGAATACGTGTTATGCAACTAAGTATGTTGGGATACCATGTCAGCCACAAGAGCATTCAACGAAATAATTAATTATTACAACATTTCAACACAATGAAAAATGTCTGCAAAATTTGTCAGCAACAATAATGAATAATGTAACCATTATACAGGGTGTCCGGGGGTAAAGTGCATTAACTTCGGGAGGGGATACTACATGATAGTACAAGCAAAAAAGATTAATAACTTTTTTCGAAATTCTAACTTTTAGGGGTAGTTTTGAGGTAAAAAGATAAAATTAGTCCGGCGTGTACGGCCAGATTTATTATTTTCCGCTGTACCGATACGGGCCAATCACAATCGAGTCGGGCGCCCGGCAGGCTCTCAGCAATTAAGATCGTACCTCACACTAAAGATTTTTTGTAGGTACTTCTTTTTGTATGGGAAAAAAATGTTGGAATTTCGAAAAAAGTTGTTAATCTTTTTTACTCTTACCATCATGTAGAATCACCTCCCGAAGTTAATGCACTTTACACCCGGACACCCTGTATAAGCATCAGTAGATACTACTTAGGTACTATAGGTAAAATGTAAAATTGACCATATCTCACTGTCATAATCCACAATACTTACCTTTTATTATTATCTACATTCTACATTTCTTCCAATTATTCACGTAATTTTTTTTGCTCCTACTTAGAGCATTAGATAATTAATATTGTTTATGTTTTATATTTCATAATTTTTTAGTCATTTTATAGTTAACATTCTACTTATTACTATTTTTTTTCTTACCTTTTCATTTTTTATTTTTCACTTTTCACCTTTCACATTTTACATTCCACTTTTCACATTCCATATCTCACTTTTCACATTTCACTTTTCATTTCGTTTACCTACCTGTACATTCAGTTTTTAAGTACAAGTAAAAAAGATGAATAACTTTTTTCGAAATTCCAACTTTTAGGGGTAGTTTTGAGGTAAAAAGATAAAATTAGTCCGGCTTGTGCGGCGAGATTTATTATTTTCCGCTGTTACGATACTGGCCAATCACAATCGAGTCGGGCGCCCGGCAGGCTCTCAGCAAGTAAAATCGTACCTAACCCTAAGGATTTTTAGTAGGTACATGTTTTGTGTGGGAAAAAAAATTTTGGAATTTCCGAAAAACTTGTTAATCTTTTTTACTTCTATAATCATGTAGAATCACCTCCCGAAGTTACATAATGCACTTTACCCCCGGACACCCTGTATAAGTAGATACTACTCTATCGTTAAAATTATGAATCAATTTTTGAAATGCATTCCTGTATTGTGTGTGATATTTGCAAACAAATACATTTTTACGACGTTTAAAACACTGTTTGCAAAGTGCTTACCAAAATTTTACTTAAAGCAAAGAATATCGAAATTCAAAGCTTATCCTTTTAAGTGTTGCCCACGGAGGTTGTTCTTGCTTTTTCACGAAATTGTCAGTTTTGAAAGTCGTCAGAATTGTTTTATTTTCATGAAATGGCTTTAGCCGTGTTTGGTTACCAGCTCTGAATAGTCAGGTACGTACTTAAACCTTAACATAACTGATCCACCCTTTTTCCTCACTTCCCCATTTACCCTTCAGCTTTACAACACACCCCATTTAGGAATACCTCAGTCCCACAAGCTCCGGACAGTCTGTCTAGAGCAATAAGGTGTGGTATAGGTATTGTATGGTATTCACACGAAAAAATAATAATTGTTAAGCTTACAAAAAACACGGGGGGGAGCGTATAAAATATTTTAAAAAGCAATATGAAAACTTTCAGTATTTCTCTTCGTTCGGAATATAATATATTCTTCTTATTATATATAAAAATGAATCGCTGAATGTATTGCTAAGCGCAAATTTCGAGAGCAGCTGAACCGATTTCGCAAATTCTTTATTTAGAATATTCCTTGAAGTACGAGGATGGTTCTTACGGAGAGAAAAATTAAGAAAATTACGCAGAAAATTGGATAATTTCAGAAAACCTAACGACTATCGCACGTTTGAGAGTTCGCGTGTTTGAGAATGACATTTTGCAAAACAATGAATGTTAAATCAGGATTTTATTTTTGAAAATCTTTAAGTTGATAAATTTATTTAAACTAGGTACTCCTCTAATAGTTTGAATCGAATCAAGAATTTTAGATGTTTTAAATAGGTACCTATATTAGGTACCAAATTTAATATACATGAAAAATGGAAATTTGAATAAAAATCGTGAAAGGTGGCGCGCGGGCTGTTTAAAAACTGAATGTACTGGGATTGAATATATGGAACGCGGGAGGAGGGTTGGCGGGACGTGGGAGCGGGAAAGGGAAGAGGGAAGGCGGGGAAGGTGGAAGGGGAACGCGGAGGGGAAGAGGACGTGAGAGGGGGGAGGGAAACTCGGGAGGGAGGTTCGCGGGACGGGGGAAAGGGGGGATAGAGTGGGGAGAGGGTAGGTGGAGGTGATGGAGTGGGAACGCGAGAGGGGAAGCGGATGCAGGAAAAGAAGAGAGGCGGAAGAAGAACGGGACGAATGGGAAAGGACACTCAGGGAGAAACAATTTCTTTATTAAATGGAATAGCAACGCATGCCGGGACCAGCTAGTTATTAATAGATGCGCAACATAAACAACTTATTAATATAACTTTTTACTACAAAATGTAATTTTTTCCTCACAGCAATGAATGATATTTTAGGTCGAATTAAAAATTCACATTCAAATATAATACACAAGGCAGTAGTATAAAAGGAAAAGCCTTCCCAACTTTTCCTCCGAAATAAACGGCGGAGCTTTTCAAGTCACAAAGACGACAATAGTTTTCTTTGTTACCACAACGGCAGTCAGACACGGAATCCTGGGCTATTGAATATATTGTTGGGCGACGGCAAATAAAAAACTTATTTTACCTAACTTGTGAGGACAGACGGTGATTTGTTTTTGGTTAATGTTATCTGTAATATTTGAAGATATCGTTTTACTGATAGAATTTTTTTATTCTTTCATATTATGTTAAATTGTTAACTGGATGTTTAGGTTTGGTACCTACATTCTATTCTACACCTACTGGGAATCAATATCATGTGATTCACGTTAAAATTGTCGAATGTTTTCTTATTTATTTATCGTCCGAAGATTATGGTGATTGATATTTCTTGCATGATAATTGATGTAAGGCTAAGAATTATACGAGCACAAAGAGATATACGTGGAAAATGTTGGAAAATCCTTGATATTCAGGTCCGATTAATAAACAAAACTTAGTCGTTTCACGACGCGATCATTGGTGAAAACACTTTAGGTGATCCACTAGTCGGAATCCATTCTTTTTATTGGGTGGGATTTAAAAATACTTGAGATAAAGTTTTTGGAAACGTTGAAGAAGGTATTTGGTTGTTTTTCATAGGTTAATTCCGCAAATACCTGTAGAAAACATTAACTCATTTTTTAAGCATTGTTTATTATAATAACTTCTAACAAGGGAATTTAAAATCGATTGCACCGAACCAAGCGGGTTGGAGTCTAGAGATATCCAAACACCCCCGAATCTAGGAGGAGACTGAGTGCGACTTATTGACGTGCTGTCGGCCCTTCCGCAGATGGCATAAGGATGAAATCGCAGTTGGGTAACGCCTCTTTTAATTCACTGGAAAAAAATATCGCCAAAATTCATATTTTATTTTATTTTGTAAAATTCGGCATAAATATTAAAATGCTTTCCGATTTACAAACATAATGATACCTTAGAAATTAGTAGGAGATTTTGGCACTAGAAAGTATTTTTAATAGGCCTGATACTTTATTTTTTTCCAGACTTACAAAAGGATTTATTAAAAAAATACTCCATTATTTCTAAGGTCTAGATGAGTTCTACTCGCAGTTTTATTTGAAGCATCTATAATATTTTTAAGCGATCAATTTTTCAAACTAAAAACACATGATTTTGTGTAATTTCTGTTATTTCGCATGGCTTCATCTTAAGAGTATCTTCAAATCTAGAACGAAGTGCTAATAATATATATGGGGATTTTTAATTCTGGATTCTACATTTTATTAAAATAACAACTCTGTCCCGGTAAGATAGAAATCCCAAATTCCCATTGGCGACCGTTATATTTTGATTTGTTCGTTACTTGTGCCGTTTTCATGTTTTTTTTTCAATAAAATAATTTTTTAACAAGAAATTATAACAGTAATCAGAGGAAGTAGGCGAAGGTTTTTATTTTACTTGGTTTAACGCCCGCTTTTCGCTTTGCCGCCAAGGTTATCGAAAATGGGATCTTCACAACACAATTGTTTACTGTGGTAAGAAGTGATTGGTTTTATTCCAAAACTCGGATATTATCAACAATTTTTTCTTGAAAGCATAATGAATAAGTTAATTTATTACACAATTTAAAAGTCAATAAACTAGTTTTGCCACTCCACCGTACATTCAAAATAATTAAAATCAAACAAAATATTTTAATCAGCAATATTAGCTTTTTATAGAATAAAAAACCCTTCGGTAAAGTGAAGAAACTAATCGGCACGTATTATTTTTTTTTTTATTAAAGTGAATAAAATAAAGTATACGATTTATCATTAAAAGTACATTATTATCAACATATAAAATATGTAACATTGGCGATTTTAAAAATATGTACAACACCAATTATCACTAGAACATTTTTGGCAAAATCATAAAAAATAATTTTTTCAGATTATGAATTCTTACTTTATTTTAATTAAAAAAAAAAAATAGTTTGGTACACGCTAGGCCTCGTCCGCCATTATTTGAATGTTTCCTAACTAAATATGAATTGGATATGTTGTAATAATATGCCGTATTGTACAATTGTACATATTACGTTTTAAATAATTCTTAACCACCTAACATTGAACTAGTTTAACCCCAACCGATGGGCAAAGTAAATTGAATAAACTATTGCAGTGAAATATGTTACGAGGGAGAGCTATTAGATAAAGCCTGGTACCTAACATATCCAGGATAATGTTAACCGTTTAACAGTATCCCAACATCGATACATCTATTTCGTTAACCCTCGTGTTATGTTTGGGTCTGAGTCTGACTAAGCATTATTTGTTCCAATAACGTTCTATACCGAATTCAATTATTAATTAATTTGTTTCTTGAAAAGTTAAATTTGTTAGACGCTTTTCTCTTATTAAACTTGGAATTTTTTGTTGTGAAAACTTCTTTAGCAACGTTGTGATTTGAAACCCCATGAAACGGAAACGAGTGACACAAAAAAGTGACAAACACAAAAATCTATAGGATTTACCTGCGAGAGAATGAGATAGCAATAAAATATGTATTTATTCGCGGGTACTCGGTTCCAATATAATACGATAAATCCACGGTCCCACGCGAGCCTTCATTAGTGTAGGGGTATAAAACGCCTGACGAACTTCAGCGGCCATACATCCAGCGAACCAAGGATCGGTTCCCGCCAAAAAAAAAACAAAAAATATATTTTTGTAAAATCAGTATCCAATCTTCCACCACTCCAAAATGAACAGGCAAAATGAAAGAAAGCGACATCTAGCGACTACGAAGAAGAAAACACAAATAATAAAATGTATTATCATCAAGGTGCACTGGAATTCGACGGCAAAAATGTTTAAAAATCATTATCACGTTGATAAAAAAGTGCTTCGTAGTCTCCCCACTCTTGTCTACTTTAGTTTTCTGAAGGTTTCACTTCTACCACGTGTGAATTGCACACTCTGATTTTTTAATACTGACAATTTGTGTTGGAATTGCATTATGATAATATTTTTTATTTATTTCTGACCGTAACCAGTTTCAACCCAAATGCACTGTGGAAAAAAGTTTTAAATTGTTTTAATATATTATCAACACTATTTTCATAAACTCTTTTCTTATTGTGTATAATGATTGAAAATAATAAGGAAAATATGACATACTAGCGCAGACTCGTGAAAAATCAAGAGATATTATAGTTGTAGGATTCGTTAAGATAAAAGTATTTATAAAATATTTAGTTATAAGACCGTGTCCGAGGCAAGGTTTTCATGAGAGTCGTGAAGGAAAAATATTCTTTACCAAAAATGACGATATAGTATCGACCCTTAAAAATCGCTTGACGAAAACAATTAATTCAAACAAAGATGAAAAATAGGGCAGTACTGTCAAATAGTGAATTTCCGAGGGTCCTTGAGCACTTTAAAATAGACGTGGGCAGAATGATTCCCAGGAGTGAATCGATTCAGTCTGATTCCCATGGCCTTTTGAATTGATTCATTTTATTCATTCCTTTAATTCAATTAAATTCCAAAAAAAAAAAAAAAAAATTAAAATTGAAAATTATATGAATGGGGAGGCTAACACCGTCCACGAGACCGGGAGGCCACGGAGTACCCAGAGTACCGCAAAATAGGAGACTGATTAGCTTAGGCTACCAAGCATCGCATAAAGAGGAGACCGATTATTCTATCTCATTATCTCGCAGGCTAAAACCTATAGATTAATGTGTTTGACTCTTTTTAGTGTCGCTTTTTCGTTTCATCGGTTTTCAAATCACAATGAGTGGGGAGGCTACGAAGCACCGCACAAAAAGGAGACCAATAGGCTACGGAACACCGCACAAAGAGGACACCGATTATTCTATCTCATTATCTCGCAGGCTAAAACCTATAGATTAATGTGTTTGACTCTTTTTAGTGTCGCTTTTTCGTTTCATCGGTTTTCAAAATCACAATGAGTGGGGAGGCTACGAAGCACCGCACAAAGAGGAGACCAATAGGCTACAAAACACCACACAAAGAGGAGACCGATTATTCTATCTCATTATCTCGCAGGCTAAATCCTATATTGTTTGTCTTTTTTTAGTGTCGTAATTTTTCGTATGTAAAATGTATTTATTGCTAGCAATTATATCTTAAAATTATACAAGTTTTCGTTTCACCCTTAAAATTTTATTGATTTTATTTTATTTATTAAAATTATAATTTTGTTCCATTTCACGTGATCTAATATAAACATACATTTTAACATTAAGATGAGTATTTTATGACAGCTAACCACAGCTAATTGGCCATATAATATCTGCAAATTTACATAATATATCGACCCAAGATCTACATCTAAAAGTAGATAGGTACAATATCTTTCGTACGTACCAAAAAACCGATAAGCGCTTCTCACTTTTCTAGCTGATGTTCAGATTCAAAGTCGAAAGTTTTCGACTAACTACATATGTAATGAAATTGATGGCTTGGCGCGCGGGGGAATAAATGAACCGCGCGGACGGATTAAGGGCTGGCATTGAGGAATGAATTAGTAACTTTTGAATAATGTTTTGTGTCTTACCTAGCAGTGACTTGATTTACTCGCGAGCTGCGGACCTAGGACTGGGATGCGTTTGGGACATATCGTGACATTGACGTGACGATGACGCCTGACGTCATTTCTAGGTCTCAGATTTACAAAAGACCATGACGTCACAAGTGAAAAAAACTTTTGTTTTAATTCCTCTGTCTGTCGGAATCGGACAATCTCGATTTCGACAGACTAGATACCTGGGACGCGGACATTTAACACGGACCTGGGACGGCGGGGACCTTAGGACAATCACAGGACTATTGATTAGGATAAATGATTAATTCCTTGCGTGAAAGAGATGCTCGGGCAACCCGGATGAATCGCGGCCGCGTTTTGGCCATTTTGGGACATGGACTTTGATGTTGTTCGGTTGTTCGGGTGTTTTTAGAATGGCGGCGCGGCGGCAGCGGAATACAATCGTAATAGGCGAGTCGTTCACAATACCGTCCGTCGACCACTTCGCGGCACGCGGCCCGTTTAATAATATTTAAATACCTATGAAACAATATAATATTTAAATCGTTTACAGAACACATTATTCATTGAAATAATTTAACAGTAAAATAAATGGAAATTAAAAATGTATGGTGTCGTTAAAAATCGTAGGATGCAAGGCCAAAGATAAGGAATGAAGAATCAATTCCTTTTGAAATTGAGAATTAGATTGAGTGTGTCACAAGATTTAATCGGTCATTCAATTTTGCCCACGTCTACTTTAAAAGCAATCGACTCTAGATACCTGAAAATTGGCGCCCGGGTTCAGAACATGAGGAATTTCTCCTTTCGATCCTGAGAGTTGTTCTCGGTAAATACCCCACAAAGAAGAAGACAACTCAGAAGCGAGAGGCGTAGACCAATCTTGGACAGAAGCCTTTACATCTTTATTGGAGGATGCTAGATCAACTAAGTCTCGTAAAAATCACGAAATCTCCAAAAGAAGACTTAAACCAAAGGAATACGTATTTCTAATATAGAATTATTATAATAAATGAAAATAAAACAATTTTCTCATTCTGGATAGGTAGGAAGATAGATACCAATTTTATCGAATGTCTAAATTTACACAATCAGTTCCAATCTTGACAATTTCAAATAAAATTCGAGTTCTAGAGTGCATTAATCCAGAGTTGCAGACGGATACACAACCGAAACGAGTTTTTTTGTGATTATGGTTGCGAATTGATTTTTAAATGGTCATTATGTATTTAAATGATGCATGTCTTGTGATGGAGATGACGTTGGGGTAATTGCATTGACTAAGATTCCAGACAAATAGGTATGTGCGTTATGCATATTTTAAGTCAGTAAACGCCCTCATCTATGGGGATGTTATGGGAAAGGTCTGTTTATAGAGATAATAAAGTGAACCTAGGTCTAGAGACCCAAGTTATAGGAGGGAGAAAGAACAAAAACCGGCAAGTCATACTACAGCTGAGCTGTTCAAAGCAAGAACGAGTATGAAAACCACCCATTTTCATATGTTCATATAATAAATTACAATTTTATGTAGTTATTGGGCACGCGTTTCGTATGTCTTTCTATCTTCGATAATCTCCGGCACCTTCCACCAAAAAACCGCGAAAAAAACGAAGCAATACAGAGAACTTCGGTCTAACATGATGTCTTTTTCCTTCGCTAAGACATCATTTTAACTAAGTCTGAACGCATTATCGTCCTGAAAGAAGTACGTATAGAAAATAACCGACTCGGAGTTGCGAGCCAATGCCACATGGCTCCTACATACAATATGTAAGATCTTGATCGCACATCCAGCGGAGTTATCCCCGTTACCCGCTATCCTTTGCAGTTCATGTATATTGTTCAGACGTTCCCCACGGTGTCTTTATCGACGTTTATAGGCCAGATGCAGACGATTGTTAGAGCTTCGCTTCCAAACTGAAAACTGCTATTTCCAAGATGCTTTTACCGCCAGATTCTAAGGCTTCTGCGATCCGGATAAAAATGTAAATACGTACATGGGAGTTGCATCCGATTTCTGGTGCAACTCAAGTTATATTTTTGATTCTGAATAAATTTGGTATCGAGGACACTGTGGGTATTTTCTAGGTAAATTTATTTAATTCTTAATTCTTTTGGCTGAAAGCATTGTGAAGATAGATCGTTGTGGTGATACGTAAAAAAATTCACTTACCATACGCAGATCAGATGCGTAGATACACATTTCCCCCGATATTGAACATTGCAATGCTGTCCGAAAAGTTGGCTGGAGAAGTGCAACACGGTTCGTTACTGAAAAAATCATTCATCAATGCGCAATATTGTTTGAATTCGATTAGCTTTCTTTATGGTGTGTACGCGTTTTGAGATTATTTTCTGATTTTACTATTCTTCCAAAAAAAATCAGGAAAAAAATAAATATTGACAAATATAACAAGACTTCTAGGCCATTTTCATTAAAATTCTTATTATTGGTACCTATTTCTTAATACTTAACTTTAGAATAATATTGCCGAGTCGTCCTAATTTCCCAGAACCAGTAGGACTGCGGCATTTCTAATTCGCGGAATATTGTTGTCGTTGTGTGGATGAATAAAATAAGGATAGGAAGTAGTTGATAATTTGATGTTATGAAGTTCTGGGATAGAGGCAGCAATGAAATATTGTTAGCTCACCAGGGTGGGCATGCACACATCAAATCCCCAAAGTTTCGTCGCAATCGGATGAACGGTTTAGCAACGCAAATACAACTCATAAATGTATATTTTTTTATTGTAAGCAAGCATATTTTGATTTTTTATATGTATAGATGAACATTTACAGTAAACATAACTTTAAATATATCATAATCCGCCTATGAATAGTTCTCACGATGCTTCAGTTGTCTATGGGATCTTCGGATCACATGGTTGCGTTTATGAGAAGTGCCGAAGGTAACCGAAGGTAGGTGTGCAGAATCACTATAATTCTAGAGCTTCGCAGACAGAATATTTTACTACGAAAGTAATTTCGTCGGTATTTTATAGATTTTATTTAAAATCAAAAAATTGAAACGAGATATTTTTTTAAATGCAGATCGATTACCGAATGGCTTTCAAAAATAATCTACATACATTTGTAGAGTTCATGATGTAAAAAACAACTACATAACTTCATAACATATTCAATAATGCCTTGATCAAAACACATTAGGTTGGCAAATGTCCATCTGAAATAAGGTCCTCTACTTATTTAACTTCATTATTTTGTAATGTACGCAATGTAGGTATTTATAAAACATTAAGGAAACTTTCGTAATTATTTCAGAATGTAACATCTCCCTATGATGTGTGTGTATTCAGCGACCCGACTCTTGACTTATTGAAGCAGACATGTGTCCGTCATTAGGGCGCTTCATATTGTACGTTCGTTCGTCAGGGCTGTGCATGAAGAAAAACAAATACCGTTGCTACACTAGATAGGCTCTCCGCAAGCAGGCAATGAACAAAACAATCAAATTTAAGTAATGAGAGGATCAGTCCGCTGAAAAATTAAAGTGATAACGATGATGTCCATCATTCTGTTGGAACTCATCGGTAACACAGCGGAATAATTACAGTATTCCTTTGTCAATGCATCGTCTCCACCGCACCCAACCATATGCCACCGAATCGTTTAGACCCCACCTGTGCGTCATATTGGGCCTTATGGTTGGTAATAATTAGGTTCAATCAATCATCAACCATACCTACCACGTACCAACTGCATTGTTTCGAATGTGAGGCATTAAATTATTCTTCAGCCGTCCACTCATTGCTAGGGATCGTGACTAAGAAAATCTGGCGAAAACATTTGCAGAGCCTGTTCGAGAAGAGATTAAACCGGTAATGGACTGAGGGTGCTGAACAACTATGATGAATAGATTCCTAGTGGTTCATCGTGTAACATTTTCTCTAGCTGCATTCCACCAGAAAAGTAACTGCCGTCATGTTTTCTGTTTTAAAAAAAGCAAGGTCAACAAAACGCTGCAGTTACCAGTTACCAAGTTGACGTCCGTTTCGTGGGTGCCCGCAGCTCTCCATGCAGCGCTCCCCGTGGGGAATGGAGGAGCCTTGTCCATCATGAAAATTGGAGTAGAGGTCGCTATCCTCAGCAATGATGAACCGATTGAATAAAAAAATCAGAGTGTGTAATTCGAGTGGGTAGAAGTGAAACTAGAAAGTCGCTAGATGTCGCTTTCTTTTCTTTTGCCTGTTTATTTTAAAGTGGTTTGAAGATTGCATATTGATTTACAAAAATAAAAATCTTTATTTTTTTTTGGTTTTCGTAGGATTCAAACCTCCGTTCGCTGGATTTCACTGGCCGCTGAGATTAACGACGCGTTATACCGCTGCGCTACCGGACGCACGCGCGGATATGTGAAATTACTGCATTATATTAGAACAAAGGACCCGTCATATAATAAATTTTTGTGACGCATTTCCGTTTCATCCAAATTGCAAATTACTAATGGGGCTACAGAAGTTTCGCTCCAAAAAAATTAATAAGCAATAATCACTTCAGAAAAACTCAGTAATACCGTTCACAAAATAGATTCTTAAAATCGTGATTATTTCCAACTAATAACAGAACCTATTATCCTAAAACATATTATCTAATAATAGTTTTTTTTTAATATGGGAACGTACCCATACTACGTGACCCACTTTTTGCAACTTTTAACCCCCCCTCCCCCCTCGGTGACCACGTGTGGTATATTCCAAGATCCCCCACTCCCACTATAATTTTCACGTAGTAATTCATAAATATGGTTTGGAAACATTTCTTGCTAACAAAAAGTAAAAAAAAAATATTTGGCTTATATTTATCTTTATTAATACGGCGCTTGCTGCGTTATGGCAAGAGTGCAAGCATACCTACCTTTAATCACAAGTGGAAAAAATATTACCAAGATAAAACTTATGTCAAATTATAGTATAACCAGAACTTAATTTAGATTTATTGATTGACTACGTGATAAAAATCTAAGCGCCCCCCCTCATTGTGACTAAGCATGGTACTTTGAAGATCCCCCTCCCCCCCTGAACGGGTCACGTAGTACGGGTACGTTCCCTAAATAAATAGTAAATTTTTATAATGTAAAACCAGTCTGGTGCGTTCTTTATCTTTGACTAAGCCTTAACATATCACCCATATTTCTCACTCACGAGGCTGTTTTTAGTGAAAAATAGGCTTTCAGCAAAAATGCTCTTTCTTTCCGGTGCGAAATGGAAAGTACTTTCACCAACTCGTTGTTTTTTTGCTGAACCATTATAATAACCATTTTTCGGCTTCAGCAGTACACAAATACATTATTAGTTATGTATGTATAAAATTTAGGGCCTCTTCGGAGTAAGTTGGAGAACGCACTCACAAAATAAAAGCATTTTTTTCCATATAAGTATCATAAATTATGACAGCGCATTCTTTTGCGAAAAAAAAATAATTACACGTTTTTGATAAATAGTAACTTTGTGTTTAGCAATTATAATATTAAATAAATAAGTACTATAGTATTGGGAATGTTTTATAAGGAACGGAACTTTTTATTGAATTTATTTATCGAAACCGAATCGATTATTCTTTGCACAAGTACCTACGTCTCCTCTTCTTTACATGTAAAGTACTCACTAATAGTGTGGATCGATTTTTTGTTTTTCTCAGCAGCGGGGTGTGGAATGGATGCTCCATGAGGATACTTTTAAAAGTCATCATGACAGCATTAAGATATTTCAAGTGCAAGTACTGCCCCAAGTCAATTCAAATTTTACAAAAATAGCGAGAAACTAGAAAAAGAAGGGTTTAATCTTTGCTCAATAAAAGTAGTTAAAATATAAAAAATTTAACTTTTCATTTACTTGTAATATTATCTACTAATCAAGAAACAATAAAAGTACCATTGCTACACAAAAAAATCACAAACAATGTTAAAAAATAAAGTCAAAAATCATAAAAGTTATTGTGTTTTATAGTCCTTCTTCGAATTGAACACTGGCGTTATACGACAAGATTCTAGCTTGTTTTGTATCCACCATTAACGTCTTTCAGGGTCGCAAACAGCAGAGCATGATGCTGTTACCACTTTGATGCATCTTTGCGTGTGACAGGGCATCAATCGGAACTTGCACAAAATGTTGAATTCGATAATTTTGTGGTCTGCAATGCCATCAATTATTGTCTCGCTAGATATCAGTTTTGTAAGAGGTGGTTCTGATGGTTTTTCCCAGTAGATCAAGTCAATATAGTTTGCTGCGTTAAATTAAAAGTAGGTAGCTTAAATACTCTTATTGGAGAGAACCCTGACGTACGTTCTCGGATATTTAGAATCCGTCTCAGAACCAACTCTCTAATTTGTCTTCGTTCGTCGTTTAGCGTACTAATAAGTATATTTTCGCTGTAGCCAAAATACCCGTTGCGTTGAATTACGGGATCTGCCACCTTTTTGAAATACTCTAGAAGGTAACGAGACAATTTTATGGTTTCGTGGAGGAGTCTCGCCCAGTAAACACAAGAAGGTTGTGTTTTTTTTAAACCACATCGGAGCATACACTCTTAGCATAAATTCAGTCAATATCACCTGATTTTCTGTCGGATTCTTGGTAGAAATGTAAAGTCGGAGAATAGTGTTGGCTGTTGTTAACAAACGCAAATGACAGATTTTACCAGGATTTCTTTTGGCTAAGTTTTCGTTACATTGTCCTTCGGCGATTGCTCGGCACATTTCCAATAAATAAAGCTGGTCTGTGCTAAGGTCGTCACGGGATTTTGTAATGTCCAGTAAGTTGCATTCTATTGCTTGAAATTCTATCACAGGAAGATGTTCACAGTTCTTGAGTAACTTTCTTAGTTGGCCGCTAAAGCTTCTAGAACCTGTTGTCGTTCCACTAAGGTATTCGAAAAGGTGTCTCAAACTTAACTCGTTGGCAAGTATTTGACAGACCAACCACTGAAGTGGACGATGGAGCTTTCCTTCAAGAAGTCGAATAATGCCAGACTTAGTTCCAGTATTAACTGCTGTTCCGTCACATCCGATAGCCACGATGCACGCTAAATCAATGGATTTTACCACAAAATATGCAAACAATTTGTGAGCTATTGTTTTAGCATCACCGAACTTAACGCCTATGTGGCCAATGTATTGTGAGCCAGGTTCTTTTAAAAGACTGATATGTTCTTCTATCACAACTTTTCTGCGTCCATCCTACATGATTAATGTTTTATCCTTTCAACCTTCAAACGATATGCAAATGCACGAATCAAAATGGGGCTGATTGATGGCAGTCAGGCAGTGTGGTCCTAGTTTTGGCACGAGCACGTCGAATCTTATTAAGATCGATCACGTTTGTTAGATTATCTGTTGTCACTAATCCAATATCTTGCATTGTAGCGCAGACGATGGCAGCACCCGCCCAATCAGAAATACTGTATCGATCCAATGTTCTGGATACAACAGAAAGTCTACTGTCTGTTGAATTTATTACATAAGAAGAAGAAGTAGATGAAGCCAAGTATTGTTGGTCAGTTGGAAGATCAACGTTAGTAAAACTTGAAACTGTACTGCGAGATGTGGACGGTTGATCTAAAGATGTTTGTTGCGTTTCTTGGTATAGTGCGCGAAAAAGGACTCAGCAATTTGTCAAATTTTCGCGGGATTCATAAAAAATATCGTTTTTTTTAAATGTTATTATTTAAGGCGCGGCAATTTTTATTCATTATGAAATGTAAAAGTTAAAATTAAAGTATTCATATTGACACAAAACTGTTTTAAAAAGGGTCAATTTTTTACCAGATTGTAAATAATTCAACTGCTTTGTGGCAGTACTTGTTATCAAAATTTTAAATTGATATTTTGTATGCTTAATTGTATGTACCTAGAGCATCTATTCCGCACCCCGCGAAAACTGATTTATAAAAACAAAAAATTTCCATACAATGGCGATCCACCCTACTCACTAAGGCATTTAATGTTTCAATATATATATCGAACGTGTTATATAAAACCATGGCAAACTCGTAACATCATGCATTTTTATCGAAGAGGAAATATTCTTCATTTGCCATGCAATCACCGGAATGTTGATTTCGCAACACTTTCAATCTGAGATGACTCAACAGTTTCACAACAGTTTCACAATGGTTTCACCATATTTAATACATTGTGAAACCGACTCACCTGCCACTATAAAAGGTCTGCGAAGAAAGCAGTTGGCATTCAGTCTTCACCATCAGCGATCGGAATAACATCTCTACACAGTTACTACCTGAAGATCCTCGGCATCGAAACGCTGCTCAATTCAAGACGTCAGTCTCGCCGACACCGGTTGGAACTTCAAGACGTCAGTCTCGCCATCACCTTTCGAGGCTCCAAGACGCAACTCTTTCACCTCAAGCACCCGATGGGATAATACCTACAAAATGCTGACGCCTGAGCCCTGACCATCTTGCTCCGGGCTGCTAGCCCGGGGCCCCCTTGCATCTCTCTGCCCTGAAGACAACGCCGAAGCCCCGGCCATCCTTGGACTCCTTTGAACTTGCTGATTCTTACCAAGCCCTTGAAGTCGCTGCGCTCCCCTTGACCATCTGGCTCCGGGCTGCTAGCCCGGGGTCCCCTTGCATCGAGCCTTGCATCTCTCTGCCCTGAAGACAACGCCGAAGCCCCGGCCATCCTTGGACTCCTTTGAACTTGCTGATTCTTACCAAGCCCTTGAAGTCGCTGCGCTACCCTTGACCATCTGGCTCCGGGCTGCTAGCCCGGGGCCCCCTTGCATCTCTCTGCCCTGATGATAACGCTTAAGCCCCACGGCCATCCTTGGGCTCCTTTAAACGCAGACCTACCTGATCATGACGCCACGTGCAGCACGCCCAATAGAATGCAGACCGATACCCTGGAGCCAATCAAGATGTGAGTGGCTGCGACCGCCCTAGCCTAGGATGTAAGCGACGCACTGCCATGCAATGACAAGCCGGCCTACTTAAGAGTTGCTGTGACCGCCCCCGCCTAGATTCCCTTGGATACATAACAAACTCGAGAATATACATCATCTGGAGCGCAGCCCATCTCACATAATACACAACCAGCGTCCAGCGCAGCCTACATACTCCGATGCAAGAGCATTCCATCTCACGATGCGTGGCGGAAGATACCCAGCATGAATACTTCGGTAACCAGATACTCTACTGTGGAACTTCAACAGCTGTCAAAGCGAGAATACATCTCTATCAAGACATTGGAATTGTCGGGCGTTTATGTGTACTGGCGCTTATTGTTTACAGTTTTTGTGCAAGCCTACGGGTCTTGTACAATACACATTCAATGTAATAAGTATGTATGCTCTTATTTATTTAAAACCACTGTTTACTTAGAAGTTCACTCAAGGCCTTCATACGGGAGGCCCCGAGGAAAATAATTTCCTTGAAGGCCTATATCTACTTTGGAGATGCAGTGTGGATGATCTTTTTAGGGAAAGTAAGTTCTGGGAAGGAAAAATGTATTTGGGGTGGGTGTGTCCAGTAATTACGTGTGAATCCATCCCTCCTACCTGCTGTCCAGAGCGATGGGTCGAGAGGGTCCAGCTGGAAAGGTCAAAGGTAGTTCCTCAACCATCCTCTCCCAATCGACCTCCTCCGTGTTTATTGAAATCTCTACGATTATTCTGTTTACTTGTTTTATTATTATGTATTTCCCGCAGGACCTATGTCATAAGAGATGCTGTGTGGAGGGTCTTTTTGAGGAGAGGAAGGAATGAACATGGGTATTTAAGAGGCCTATGTTGTAGGAAGGAGGAAACATAGGGGCCGGCAAATCGTTCCACAGCTGAGCTGTTGAATACAAGACCGAGTCGCAGAAGCGACCCGTTTTCATGTGACAAATGTCAACCGTGTAGGTACCTACGTATGTTCGGCAAGCGTTTGGCTTATTCCCGACTATTCACCGGTGCCGAAGGGATCAATGACGCTAGTTCCTCGGAGGCACCTTTGAAATACCGGTAGAACAAGAATAGCATTCCCACCCGACGCCGATGCCTGTGCTCTAAAGATTGCAATCCGTTTGTTAATTTAGGAGAATCTATCAAACGGATCGCCCGTTTCCGCACAGAGTTGAGGGGTTTTTTCAGGTATTTTGTGGCTCCAGACCAGAGGTGGCCACGAAATTCAACCATGGGGCGCACTTGTGATGTGTATAGGGTTAGCAGTTGTGTACTATTAAAGTATCTGAGGGCCCTGTACAGAACACCAATTTATAAACCAATACAACAAATATAAATGATTTTTACCAGTAGGCCACCGTTTCTAATGCCAAATACACATCTTTTTACACTGATTTTTTTGACGAGCTTTTAGCTTTTAGCTGGCACGCCAGTTTTGTGAAAAATAGGTGATTCATATAGTTTAGCAGCAGGGAAAGAAGGCGTAAGAAATTATTAACTACTGCAAACATTTTAGTTTTTTCGCGATTTTCGATTTGTGGTTAGGCAATTTTGAGCCGACTCATTTGTATGATTCTATTTACCCCGCCGAAACTTAAAGTTTTTTTACCAGTTAAACCGATTTACTGAGAAAATAATTGTGACAATAGATTTTCCATTCTGTGGGGCACTTTGATATATGTTTTCTTAATTGTTTAATAACGACCTTACTGCTATTGACTCATTTAAATGTGTTATATTGTTTAGAAAATGTATGTCTTGTGAACATATTGAGAAGCCAGAAATAAATACGTTTCCTTACCTCATTAGGTAGTATTATATAAAGATCATTCGTTTATTAATAGATTCAGAAATATTCAAGTAAATTGTTATCTAAGACCCTTTGTTTATATATGAGAGGTTGTAGGCTTGTCGTTGTTAAGCGGAACGTGATTAATTTTGGCCTAACCACAGCTCGAAAATGGCCTTGGAATCCGAAACAGTTGTCACAATAATAAAAAAAAAAAAACTCAAATACTTGCAAAACCTGACAACATCATATTAAATTTTTTTTAAATGGAGTTTCTCGAATGAATCACAGAAACAATTAATAATAAACACTTTCATTCATTGAATGGCATTGCAACGCACGCCGGGTACTCGCTAGTAAGGTATAAGATGATGCTAATAATTAGCTAAATTGTTTAAGGAAATATAACTAACTAACTAACCATCACGCCGTTTCGCCGCAGGGGTAAGCAGAGAGGACGGACCGCCAAACAACTCGATCTTGGCACACACTCCATGTCTTCCTCGGGCGTCCACGACTTCTTCTTCCATTCACATTTGCGTCATATATTCTCCTTACACTCCTTTCCTCGTTCATTCGCTCTGCATGTCCAAACCATCTGAGCGTCCCTTTCTTAATCTTACTCATTACGCTTACATCAGCCTTAGATTCTCCACATTTCTCACACGATCGTACATGGTTTTACCACACACACGCCTCAGGGATCTCATTTCTACAGCATTCAGTCTACTTTTATCCTTCCTCTGCCAGTTCCTTGCCTCACTGCCATACATCAGGGTAGGTACCAGCACTCCATTATGGACGGCTAACTTCGCTTCTTTGGACAATTTTTTGTTGGCGCCAACGGCATTCAGTCCTATCAATAGAGTTGCCTGCATTTACCCCTCTTTCGATATCTCTGTCAGCCCTTCCATCTCTCGTAAACATACTTCCCAAGTACACAAACTGTAAGGACAAGGACAGCTGTAACTGTAAGGACACAAGGAAATATTGTCTATTTTATTTATTTCTAGCGAGTACCCGAAGTGCGTTGCAATGCCACTCTAGGAAATATAGTGTGTTTTAATGCTGTTGAAGTGATTTTGGATACAGAATATTTTTTTGTTTTTCCGTCTAGTACGATCACGAATAAATCAGAAGGTTTTCCGACGTGAGCAGGCCACATAAAGCTGTCCGTGTGAGAAGCATGGATTTTACAAATAACCCACCTGCTCTCTCCTACCGCCACTATAACTCCTTTGCACCTCTCCCTCTGCCTCTCCCTCCTCCCCTACCCATCCTTCAACCTTCCCCTGCGTATGCTTTCCAATGCGTTCCCGTTCCCGCCCCCGTTCCATTCCTGCGTTCCCCTCCCGCATTCATCTGTTCCCCTTTCACCTTCGCCGCCTTGAAAATGAAATTTAAAAAAATGTTGTACTATGAATAGATTGTACATAAACCATAGTTTCCAAAAAAAAGTATGCAAAAAAAAAATTGTTAAAATGAAAATTAACGAAAAAAATCGGCCTTAGTTTTGCAATAACTTTGTCGTAAAATAATAATTTTTCGTTAGTCGAGGCTCATCCACATATATATTTAATTTTCTTTAGTTTACACTTTGAATGAATGAAATGTGATGAAAATTCGATGAGCTATATTCCAACAAACTTGAGAAATGTGGTTTTAAAGTTAACTCTTGTAACCGGGCCGCTCGGGTCTCCGTTCTACCTGCTCGGCGCGCACAGCTTCTAACTATATTTCAAGATCGAATTTGACGCTATAACTTTGGATATGTATTCTCCATGTATAGAAAGATTTTTAGGTAAAAAAAGTCGAATTTTTATATCGGCTGAAACAGACTTAACACCTGTGTAGGTGTATGAAATAAGATTTTTCGTTAAAAGATGTGTCTTGGTATTTTCAAATAGAAGGGAAAAAATTTAATAAGCCCGTGGGCAGGTACTTCAAATTCAATTTACATATTAAAAATTGATGCGTGTGAAAATATTATCACTTTTTGTGTGTTTGAACATTCTTGACCCGATATATAAAGTGCGAGAAGCAATGGCCACTGCATGCGGGTTGTGGAAATTCACAGTACCTTTGTTATTGTGGACACTGTTCGGCGTGTTGTTAACATGTCCCGTATATCCCGGCTTCTCTTTGTGGATTAAACGTTCCAAAGGATTGAAAAAATACTTTTTTTGGACTAATTTTTCGCCAGAATAGTTCAATTCTTTTAAGTCCGACCCACACTTACCGATCTATTAGAGTAGCAGCAGGTCACAACACAAAGGAAAGTTTATTTGCTTTTCGTTGTCATTATAATTTATCAGAATTTTCCTTTTTATTAGATACCTGTTTTAGGTTTTAAGTGGAATTTACGCTTTATTCACGCTTTATCTTATACTCAATAGTACATAAATATGTAGATCATTGTCGTTCAATTATATTTTTGCTTCGGTAGATAGCTATTTTGTTTAACAAAGAATTCCAGAGGTAGGTTAAATTTAAGAAAATGCGAAAATGGGACTTAATAAATAATTTGGCTTTAATATACATATTGAGAGAAGTGAGTTTAGAATCAACTGAACATACTAGTATATTAGGTGCCACCCATAGAAATGAATAACCAACGATTTAAAAACATAAATATGAAATCAACCTAATCGTTTGAAATGGTTTTTTCTGAAAAATCAATGGTAAAACAAATAATATAAAAGAAATTAAAATACACCAATTAATATAAATCCTGGTTTAAGAGTTACAATTTAATAAGCTATTAACCATTTGGTCTCTAGTGGGTTGACATGTTGTTCTTGTATTGTTTTGTATTTATAATACTTATATAGTGCAATTGCTTAACGTGGATTCACTAGATGATCATTTGGGGAAGTGTATGAAAGGGTTTAGTTTTTCCTTCTTTTTTTTTTTTTTTTTTTTTTTTTTTTTTGGGGGAAAATTTAACCCGGACATTTAAATCTGGTGCATTAAAAAGAGTTACATATTTTATTTAAAATTAAAAGGGCAAATAGTAATTATAATATTTATTGTTCTGATCATTCGTTTTGTTCAATCGCGTAAAAATTCATATGTTTTTTTTCTATTTCGATTCTATGAATTTTGTAATATAGATAATAATAACCCAAAACATTCATAATATTTCTCGATATCGTCATCCAAATAAAATGAAATGAAATTTATTTTTAATTTTTAACTAAAATCTCAATTTATAATATTTAATTAAATTAAGACAATATTGGCGAAACTCAATCGAACACGTGGATACAGAAAAATCAGAAAAAGATATTAGCACCTCTGGGACTCGAACCCAGGACCCTTTGCTTCCGTGGCAAGTGCTCTACCAACTGAGCTAAGGTGTCGATATCAAATTCGATCACTTTTAACTGAATCATACTTCGACTAAGAACTACCAACATTATCTTCATTTTCTTAACGCACATATTATTTATTGCCTGCTATCTTTATATAATTGCAAGATTCAACCCGAACTAAATGCTATCTAGATAGTGTCTGGATAATTTTTTATCCATTTTATTTTTAATATTTATTTTATATTTACACCCAAAAGGCTTTTACATAGAATGCACATTTTTTTTAATTACAGTGAAAAGAAAGGATTTACAAAATACAAGTGTCATAATATATTATGTTAACAAAATATAGGTTACATAAAATATATGCGTTAAAAAATTTGGTTACATAAAATATAAGCGTTAACAAAATACAGGTAACATAAAATAAAAGAAACAAAATATAGTCCATAAAGTACAGGAGTTCACATAAAGTAGGTAATGTTTAAAATTGTTGTTCACATTAGTTTATGGGATAGGTAGAAATACATAGTTGGCACATGTGGCGTTTGAAGTTTGCTAAGTTCAAATTATTGTCAAATGCATCCATATTATTTAAGTATTTGTTACCAAGACTATGTAAACGTTGTATTGGAGAATGTAAATCATAGTTCGAATGAGATGTACGTATATAAAATGTCAATGTTTGTCCAGTTGTTCGTGTAGGTACATGTAGATTTATTAATTGCAGGAGTTCACAAATATCGAATTTAGAGTTTAATAATTTTATTAAAAAGGTTAGGTCATTTATTTTTCGTCTGTTTTCTAATGTTGGAATATTTAAAGTATTCATTAACGACGGGTAATTTATGTGCTCAAAAGGAATGTTAAGTTTAAACTTTACAAAACGTAGAAATTTTCTTTGAATTTTTTCAATAGTACGTAAGAATATGAATTTTGTAGAAGGGCGACCAGACTATGGAGTTATATTCTATTAGGCTTCTAACAAGGGATGTGTACAGTAGTTTAATGGTATGTAACGACTTAAAGTTTTTAATTGTTCTTAATACATATCCTAATGTTGTCATACCCTTATTTGCAGTTTGTTGAATGTGGACGGTGACGTCTAGTATCTCATACATTATTATGCCAATACGCGACATCTATTGACTTTTCTGCAAGTCTAGGATGAATATTTATTTTTAATTTTTAACTTTATGAGTAAAATCTCGAATTACAATATTTAATTAAATGAAGATAATTTTAGCGAAACTCAATCGAAAATGTGGGGACAAAAAAATCAGGAAATTTATTATGAAACAAACAAATCGAAGTAATATAAAAAATTATATTTTTTCACATTCTTCGAAATTTTTTCGAAAGTGTAAAAAGTAGGCCAAATAATAATAAATAATCGATTTTTATCGAGAGTTATAAAAAAACCCTCGTACCAACACATCTGATTTTGATTTATATGTGACACCTATACCTATCTATGTATGTACATGCAACCAGTGGCGGCTCGTAACTTTTGGGTGTGCTAGGATGCTAATATTAAAAAAATGGCATCATGGTTGTTGTCGTATGCGAAAAATATATTTTTTTTTTTTTCAAAAATCGGTGTTTTGTATGAAGATTTTTCAGGAAATCGGTGCGGCACACCGCAAAACTGAAAATTTCTGAAATTTTTCATACAAAAAACTGATTTTCAAAAAAAAAACAAAAATTTTTTTTTCGGCTACAACAACATCAATAATGCCATTTTTTTAAATATCAGCACTCTAGCACACCAAAAAGTCACGAGCCGCCACTGCACGCAACCGTGTTTTTTTCCGTGTCTTGTTCCATTTCATGTTTCGTTTAGATTTGTTAGTATTATCTTCTTTTTCAATGATACATTGATGCGTATAATCTTCCAAATCTATTTAAAAAGTTATTCTAAAGAAATTGATTACAAAATAACTTTATTTATTTGTGTAAATCATTATTCATAAACGAGTCGCACGCAATTCAACACAAATAAAGGCCATTTAAGCATCACCACAGTAATAAATGTTGTATTTCAGGCCATATGCAAATCAAATCAACCTGCTCGACGTACGAGATTATGCTGCAGCCGGCGAGTGACTGAATCCACTTAGGAAAGCGGGAGAGAAGGAACCGAAGTAGAGAGAAATGAAACTTACTAATTGTGAGCTAATTTCAGAACTAATGAGTGCCACATGAATAAAGTACTTTTCTAGAGGGATTTGGTGAAAATTTCGCATATTTAATAAGCTGCTGGTATAAGTTAGGTTTTGATATACGAAGCATTCATCTATACATCTTCATATGTTTGTTTTTGATATTTTGGTTTTACTTCGCAATTTTGCAGGTCAATAGATTAGTGTAACTACATCAATATAATTTTAAAACTTACTTGTAAGCCGTAGCCATATTTACACCGTAGCGTGTAGCGTATAGCGCCCTTGACGTGATTTTTCAAGAAAATGGCGCTTTATAAATCAGCTAAATATTATTGGTATAAATATGCTCCCTTATTCAAGAGATATTTCATTGAAAACGCTAATTAAAATTGATTAAAAGAATGGGAAAAATCCTGAGGATCTTAAACACTGAACAATTTATTTATAATTTATTGTATTTCGGATATATTTTTTTTCTGATATTTGCTCTACATTTTTGTACTAACAGTTTTTTCTTTCTCATTCAGTATTGTTATTTTTTAAATATCTTATTACGTTTATTTATATATTTCTATAGGTACAAACACGGACACAGAAGAAGTACAAGAAAGAAAATAATATTCTCACAACTATAAAAAACTGATAAACTCAAGGATTATTACAATTCTTCATCTACGAGTATATTTGCCTTTTAAAAGAAGCAATGTTATTAAAATTGGATATTTCGACTGAGCGTGTTTCATTCTCCATCTTTTTGACGACCGTCGTGGTCTAGGGGTAAGGCTCTTGACTCACAATCCGAAGGTCGCGGAATCGAATCCTGGCGTGGAAAATAAATTTTATTTGATTACTTCGTGTTACTTCATAATTAATTCGCTTAAAATAATATGTAATATATTTGCGGCACGTTTAAGGGTGGAATATACTCTCAGTATCACCCTGGTGTAAGACCACCATTCAGAATTGAAAAGTTGCTTGAAATGGCTTTAGCCGTGTTTCGTGACCAGATTTGAATAGCCGGGTACTTTTCCATCTTCCTCTTCCCCATCTCCTTTCCCTTCCCACTACTCTCAGCCTCACAACACACCCCTATTGGGGATGCCATAGTATCAATTAGCCACTATATTAAATATTGTATAGTTATTATTTTTAATGATGAAAAAATATCAACATTTAAAAAACAAATGTTGTTAAAAACCCATTGATAAACGGCGGTTGCGTCTGACTACATATAGTGTGGCGGGCCGGATCGGTAGAGACATGTTGAAGGAGATCTTTTGACTTCTCCAGCCGGGCTCTCTTGACCCATCACATCGCCTTGCGCCGTTGTGGGAGGGATGGATTCCGTCCATCACTTCTAGAACTTAGTCTTCTTCCTGTCCTTAAAAATACCCTACTACACAGAGCATCGCAAAGATGACGCAGGTCCTGAGGGAAATTATTTTCCTAATGTATTTTCAGAAATGGTATTCACATTCAAGTACTACCTTTCGCCCGTATAAAAAAATCTTATCCTTCTGGATAAAAAAATACAAGTTTGCGGTTCACACGCGGTAGAAGTGAAACCTTCAGAAAACTAAAGTAGACAAGAGTGGGGAGACTACGATGCACCCCACAAATAGGATATCGATTATTCTATCTCATTCTGTCGCAGGCTTAATCCTACAGATGCATATGTTTGTTTCTTTTTAGTGTCGCTTTTTTACGTTTCATCGAGTTTCAAGTCGGTGGTAAAGAAGTTTTCACTTCAAAAACTTATAATGTAATATAGCATGGTTTAACGTATTTTGTCATAGTATTAATTTTTTTTTAAATTTAAAACTCAACATTAATTGGTGAAAGTGGAAGAAGAATTCACTTTAAATCTCGATTACAAACTTAATTGCCTAAAATAAATAAATTATAATAACTTCTTCTAACACAGCAAACTTATTTTGTGGCACCATTATGATTGAAATTAATAAATTACTTGGTTTTTACCACTTTTAACAACAACAACAACACAATAAAAGTGGTAAAAAGCAAGTAATTTATTAATTTCAACTAAATTATAATAAATATATTTTCAGGTAGTTAAAAATTTCTTTAAACATTTTATAAGAACTCTAAGGTTTCTGAAATTATACCTTTCACGGATTATGAGTTGCTTTGAGGTTAGTTGCATTTCAGTTCCGTTTAACTCCCGTCTATTGGGAAATCAGACTTCCCAAGGTTTAATGCTGCGTAAAAGTTACACCGTAACTTGAAACCAAGCGTTTTAATCTTGCCCAACTTTTCAAAGAAACATGTTGGTACCAACTTCTACATATTGCTTATGATCTTATAATTAATTTACAGAACCTATTAACTATTATAAGCAGATGATACCACCAGCCAGGACCCTGATTCAAATGGCCCAGGATCCGCTAGAATTTTAGGGCACCGTAATAAATAGTTATAAAATCGTTTCTTTTTTTAGCGTGAACCTATGACTTGATAACTCACTCTAAACTGGTTGAGTGAGTTATTATTTTTCTTTTACATGAATTACATGAACGTCATGTCAGTGGAAACCAAACTTCTTAAAATGGTAGGAATTTTTCATCTTGCAACGGCGCACGGTGATTCGTTTCATACAAACCAGACGCTAATAAGTCACTTTTGAATTCCCAAACAATGACGTCATGGCGACATTACCAGATAGACAGGATAATAAATGCATGCTTAATTGGGGTGATTAGTGCACGCATTAACTCATACCAGAGGCCTAAAGTCGAATAATGTGTTTTGAAATTATCATTTGCATTTATTAGCTTGTCGCAGCTCGACGTTTAAAATTGTGTACTATGTTTGAAAAGTGTTTTTTTTCGTTTCTGTAAAATGGTGGCTACTTTGGAAGGTATGTCTTACAGTTTTTTTCTTAATAATTTAGTGTAAATAATTTTAGTTGTTTTTTGAATAATATATAAGTTTTGTGTTTTTTTTTTTGGCCTAAAAATATTAAATTTCGAACTTCTCGAGAGTTTATCCCAGAGAGTATATCAAAATCACACGATAATTTTCTTTTTTTTTAAATAGTGCAACTAATATTCTATTCACATCAGTTTGGATATTAACCCACGCGAATCCACATTATTATTATTTTTTCATTTAACAGGAACCACGTGCGAGATTTCCAGCCTGGAATTGTTCGTGACGTGGAAGAGTTTGCCGAAGAAAGAAAATCTTGAGGAAATGTTTAACAAAATTTAAAGTACATTTGAACTTGATAAGCTCAGAGCAAGTGGTGAAAAAAAGTTGAAAAACCAAAAAAGGCTTATATCTTTGAATATAAGCAGAAAATGGACCGTAATTGTAGCAATTTATTACAATCAAAATACACTTTTTTACTTTTTACACATAATTGTTTTATTATAAAGCTCAAATACTCTATTCATACATTGTTTAAAAATAAAAATAAATAAATAAGAATAAATAGAAAAAAAACGATAGGAAAAAAATAATCATTTTTAACACTAATTTTCATAAAATTAGTATTGATTACACATCAATAGAGGGTTAAAAATAATTTAATCATGTGTAAGAGTTTTTAGCGTCTAGCATGTATGAAACGAATCACTGTGCGGCGGCGGCCCCAGACATTACGATTTATGACCAGTAGGTATCCTCCCACCGCCTTACTCTGGTAAGTGGAGCGTATTTCACTTGTGGCTCAAAATCATTAAAGCAATAAACAAACTGAAAAATATAACATCATTTTTTGATTCCGAATTTTTCGTTGTTCTTTGAAAGGTCGAAACCCATACCTATTTTTGGAGTATATTTTTGTTGTGGTTCAAAATTCCTCAGGCAAATAGATAATGCAGGTTGTGATGAATGCCAACCTTCAACCTACGACAAGCATACAAGAATTTTTTTTCCTCTAAATATTATGTAGAGAAAATGGTACATTCGGCGACATCTGTCCGAGCAGTTGGGAGCTATTACAGAGATCTGCGTAGAGACTGAAGCGAGGGAACCCCATATCATAGTTATATCGAGAACAAAGGAAGTTTAAATTCTACCAATAAGAGAGTGGACCTTGATCATTTTGGGCGGCCTTGAATTAATTCTCACAGGAACTTAGGTTGAATGAACTGTATTAAAAACAATACTGAGGACAAAGAGTTGAAAGATTATTTACTCCGGGTCGTGTTTACATAAGACGCGATCGGGAACTGGGGGTTTTGGGTACCTAAAGTCTTAAACGGAAACACAAAAAAATCTTAGACGGGAATGTTGAAAATAAATAAATGAAAAATCATCAATAAGGGCACGGAAAACGTAACATGAATGGTCCCAGGGGTCGATTTAATTAAAACCGATCTGGAATGATCACAAAAAACGGGTAGAATCTCGGAAAATTTCACAAACTGAAGATAACCTGGAAAAGTGGGAAAACCTATTGATATGGAAATGGAATGGTGAAACGAAGTTATTAGAGCCAAATATCTCAAAAGAAAACTAATTGGAACTACTTAAATTGACTTTAATAGGTACCGGTATAAGGATTACTCTGATCTGACAACACTATTCACGATAAACAGGATATTGAAAATATGGCATGTCAAAGGCCACGGTATATTTTGGTCACTCTACAATTAAATCAAATCACGGGAAAAGATGCTTAAGAGGGCATTACCAGAGAAAGCCGGAAATACGTCATTTTCAAAAAAGTTTTTAGACGTATTGACTCTTTTCCACAAAAAATTATAAATGGATTTCGAAAGATTGTTCTTTTATCTAGCATAGTTATGTAATAAATTTTTAGATTTTTTTTTAATTTTTAGTATAATAAGGTTATTCCATAGGTCGTTGGCAGATTTGTTAAATTTTCAAAAAAGTTTTTGTATTATACCACACCCATTTCAAATAATGTAATCATGCAGTAAAATAAATCAATACATTATCTAGCAAAGTTATGTATTAGAATTTTAATTTTAGTTTCAATAAAATCATTAAAAAATATGTACGTACATGTTTTTCTTGACGAAAATTGGTCCATTTGTGTATTTATTTGCGCACTTACAAACTAATATATTTCAGAATTTTTTAACATTCTTATTAAATTTAGACATTATTGAAAAATGATAAATACTTATAATCAAAAAATAACTACAAAAAGTACACCTTTTTAATAGTTTTATCATCACGCCTTTCAGCATTTTTGGATGAAGGTATAAATTAAAGCTAATTTGGATTGAAATAAATTCGATATTGAGTTATAATTTAAAAAAGCTGGTACGGATAATAATCAATCTTTCTCATTGTAACCGCCCTGCACGATCGGAAGAACAACTTTCGACGAAATGTGGATTTTCGTCCGCTGGCTGGTTAAACGCTCTTAACGTAGCCTGACACTGGGAAATACGCGTGAACCGTCGAAGGAATCGCTAACCGTTTGACTAGAGAAAAAAGGTTGGCTATCACTTTGTTGATATGACTTTATCCAAATAAATTTATAGAACATGATTTCAAGCAATTAAGGGCATCATTAACACGAAACGACCTAAACAAAATTATACAAGTTAAATACGAATATTTACTCTAAAATAAAACCATTACTTTTTATAGTGTGGGCATTAACAATGAATAACGAGCAAGTACATGAAATTTTTATTATAGATACATGTCAATGAGAAAATTTATGTGATTTTCTACGAGAGGGAGATAGTAGACAAATTTGGCTCTAAGGCATGCGATAGGAGATTAACAGAGATTTGACAAAAGGTCATATACGGAGGAACCGAATTTGGTCCTTTTCCTATGAAAGTCTGGGCGATCAGGAGTCATTTTTCTATGAAAGGAGAGCTCTAAGAAATTTTTAAAACACCATGGTTTGATAAAGAAGGGGGAATTCGTTGGGAGATTGGGGGAGAGTTCGGATGAAATAACGGGAAGTGCGCGATCAAGAAAAATGTAAAAGTGCGCGAAGAAGACTAGTAAACTTGTGCTTCTAGTAGAGTTGAAAAATGTCTACCAGTGTTTGCAAAAAATTAGTAAATTCAGTGTTTTATTTTCCCTTTAAAATTGAGGAATAAAATTTTCAAAGACGACCAACGGAGAGTCCGGAAAAGTGCCTAAATAATACTTCGTGAAAGTTCGGGTGTTTTATAATGAAAGTGTTTAAAGTCAGTAAATAAGAATTAAATGACATTCGGGGTTCTTCCTTACAACTTATATTTAGTGGTTTTATAACAATTAACTTAGTGGTTTTATAACGATAGGTATCCTAGCTATCTACCGATCACTATCGTTCAATGACATCCAAGATTTCCTGGAAAATCTTATTGGTGAGTTAAAAAAAACTAAGGATTACGCACAATACGTATTGATCGGGGACATGAATATAAATACTATAGGAGAAGTATTGCACAGGCAATCCGACGACTACTTATGTGCTATGGCTGAAAGTAATTTTATTTCCAATATTAATTCTCCAACTAGGGTACAAGGTAGCTCAAGCTCATGTTTGGATCATATATATACCAGAAATATAACAAATTCAAATGCATTTGTAATACATAATACAATCACTGATCATTACACCACTGCAATCAGTATCCCAAACTCAACACCCAAAAAACATAAAATTAATCACAAACAGATTATCGATTATGAGGCTTTATTAAATGATCTTAATAATAAAAACTGGGAATATGTTTATAAAGAGACTGAAGTTAACAATGCTCTAAACTATTTTATTAATGAAATCAATACATTCATAACAAAACACACAATAACTAAACGCATTCCATATAGTAAAATACATCTCACCCCATGGATTACCAACGGCATTGTTAAATCTATACACAAAAGAAATCAACAATTATTATAAGCAATAATTATCAGCCTGAAACACTCATCCACATTGAAAAATCTTCCGAGAAAAGATACATGACGCCAACGGGACTTGAACCCGTGTCCTCTCGATTGCCGGTCGATTGCTCTTGACCACTGAGCTATGGCGGCTTATCTCGTACCCGCCAAATGATTCAATATATGCTAGTGTTTCATTCAACAATTACTGCTTATTATATTTTTTCCACCTGAAAACAACCAACTTTATTTTTGCGAGAGAAACATTGTAAGTGTTAAGTCCCTCGCTAGGTGGCGTCGAGACAAATTATGTCTTCATTTATTGGGGAAATACTTAAACTTGTCAAATATTAATTATTATTTTTAATTGTAAAACTAACGTTTTTAAGACAAGATTTTTTATGCATAGCACAAAGGGTAACAATTATTATAAGCAATAATTATCAGCCTGAAACACTCATCCACATTGAAAAATCTTCCGAGAAAAGATACATGACGCCAACGGGACTTGAACCCGTGTCCTCTCGATTGCCGGTCGATTGCTCTTGACCACTGAGCTATGGCGGCTTATCTCGTACCCGCCAAATGATTCAATATATGCTAGTGTTTCATTCAACAATTACTGCTTATTATATTTTTTCCACCTGAAAACAACCAACTTTATTTTTGCGAGAGAAACATTGTAAGTGTTAAGTCCCTCGCTAGGTGGCGTCGAGACAAATTATGTCTTCATTTATTGGGGAAATACTTAAACTTGTCAAATATTAATTATTATTTTTAATTGTAAAACTAACGTTTTTAAGACAAGATTTTTTATGCATAGCACAAAGGGTAACAATTATTATAAGCAATAATTATCAGCCTGAAACACTCATCCACATTGAAAAATCTTCCGAGAAAAGATACATGACGCCAACGGGACTTGAACCCGTGTCCTCTCGATTGCCGGTCGATTGCTCTTGACCACTGAGCTGGCGGGTACGAGATAAGCCGCCATAGCTCAGTGGTCAAGAGCAATCGACCGGCAATCGAGAGGACACGGGTTCAAGTCCCGTTGGCGTCATGTATCTTTTCTCGGAAGATTTTTCAATGTGGATGAGTGTTTCAGGCTGATAATTATTGCTTATAATAATTGTTACCCTTTGTGCTATGCATAAAAAATCTTGTCTTAAAAACGTTAGTTTTACAATTAAAAATAATAAACAAAAGAAATCACCTTCATAAAATAGCTAAACGAGACCCATTGAACGATACTAAACAGCAAAACTATTACCGATACCGTAATATTTGCAAAACCGTTATTCGCAAATGTAAAGAGCGTTATTATAAATCCTTACTCGATAAGGATAATTCCAGCAAAAACATGTGGAATGTTGTCAGAGACATAACCAAAAGTAAAAGAAATACCAGTACATCTGTAACTGAATTAAATACCGGAAATTTGACTATAACTGACAATCAATCAATTGCATGTCATACTAATAAATATTTTGCATCTGTTGGGTCAAATCTAGCAAAAAAATTTTTATTAGAAACCCAGAAAACGGAAGACTCTTTAGCATCGACAATTGAAACAAAGGAACAATCTTTTTCATTTGATATTAAACCAACTACTGTAGAAGAGGTCTTAAAAATAATCAACAGCCTTAATACTACACATGCAAAGGGTCCAGATAGTCTAAATACACAAATACTAAAAAAAATTAAAAATCAGATTTCTGCTCCGTTATCATATATTTACAACTTAAGTTTTGCATCAGGAATATTTCCTGATCACTTTAAAAAATCAATAATTGTCCCAATTCACAAAAGTGGACCTAAATCTCTTGTAGAAAACTATAGGCCAAAATCACTTTTAAGCGCGATATCCAAAGTCATTGAAAAGCTTTTCAAAACTAGGTTAAACGAATATGTGGAGGAACATAACATTATAAGTCCAAACCAATACGGCTTTCGGTCGGGTAAGGGAACGGATAATGCCATCGCATGTCTCACGGAAACTATTGCAGGGAATATGAACCGTGGCAAGAAAACTATTGCCCTTTTCCTGGACCTGGCCAAGGCATTTGACACAATATCTCATAAAATTCTTTTACATAGACTTAGAAATATAGGAATAAAGGGAAAAGCTTTTCAATGGATAGAAAGTTATATATCTAATAGATTTCAACAAACCAGAATTAACGAGGCTATTAGCACTTCACTAAAATACACTTTTGGGGTACCACAAGGAAGTACACTTGGGCCCCTTCTCTTTATTATATACATAAACGAACTTTGTAACCAACACATTGGTGGCAAAATTATCACGTTCGCTGACGATACAGTTATTTTGTTTGAAGGAGATGATTGTAAAGAAACACACCACCTTGCGAACACAGGTATAAACAGAGTAAAACAGTGGCTGGACAGTAATTTGCTTACACTAAACATACAAAAAACAAAATATCTTGCAGGTCAACCCAAAACACCCCATTACCTCACAATACATAATATTAAGTGTAGCCTTGGAAATAATAACCATACTTGTAAATGCGAAACCCTTGAATGTGTTAAATCTATTAAATATTTAGGTATAATAGTGGATAACCACCTTAAATGGAAACAACAAATTGAAAACACAGCTAATAAAGTGCGCAAGCTTATTTATATATTTATAGCATTGCGTGAAATTATAAAAACTCAAGACATTAAAAAAATATACTACGGACTCTGTAACTCCGTCATAACCTACGGTTGCATTGGATGGGGTGGAACAGGATTAACAATATTATACCCGCTACTGAAGGCACAGAAATCCATTCTACGCGTCATTATGAAGAAACCCTTCAGATACTCGAGCGACGCTCTCTTCAAGGAGTTTAATGTGCTTGATGTTCGACAGTGTTACATAAAAAAAATAACAATCTGCGTCCACAAAAATATAAACAAAACAATAACAGTCGATCATAATCATCAAACCAGAAGTAAGAGCAGAAACGACCTTTCTATTCCAACAAGCAATACTGCGGCTTATCAAAAAGTTTTCTCATACCTGGGACCAAAAATATACAACAAAATCCCCTCTCAATTTAAACTGTGTGAATTATCATCCTTCGGTAATAAAATTACAAAATGGTTATTAGACTTAGGTAGGACAGATTCCGAAAAATTATTAAAAAACGTAGTCTGAGTTGATTTCTTCGATTTTGTATTTTGTATTTTCCTAAAAAATATTTTTTTATTTTTCTTTCTTACATTTATATATTATATTTTAATTTTATATTTTACATGTATCTATCTGGATTTTATTGTTTATTACTGCTAATTTGTATTTTCCTAAAAAAATTCTTTTTTTTATTTTTCTTTCTTACATTTATATGTTATATTTTTATTTAATTTTATATTTTACATGTACCTACCTGGATTTTATTGTTTATTACTGATGTATACCTAGAATAACACAACTTATATCTGATATTGTACCTAATATCTAAGTAACTCCCCCACTATGTACCATTATTGTTAATTATTATTTAATCCATTAATGTGAAATTATGTACACGCAACCTGCCAATTTGACTGTCCTAAAACGGGAAACCTTCCCAGTTGGACAGTCAAAGCTTCCTTTTATATTGTTATATCTTGTATGTAATAAATGTAATAATAAATAAATAAAAAATAAAACAAAAATCCAGTGTCTTAAAATAAATCAAATTACCGGATAAAAGAAAATATAACACGCGATTTTAAAATTAACTATAGGTGATATAATAATTAAAACTTTAACTTTACTTTAAATAACATGACATAGGTAAAATAAATAACAATAACGAATTGTTCGAGTCACGTTTAAACGACAGTGGTTCAATAATAAGGCGGTTAAAAATTATTTGTGAATTGAATAACGAAATTGTAATAAACAGTAGTGATAATAATTCGTACACTTGGAAAACGTGCGTATCTACGGTTATTAATTCTAAAGTGATATTAAAATATTGAGAATAAATAATAATTTACCTAATTCCGGACGATAAAATTAAACATCTGATTTGTTATTTGATGAATCACCTCTCGAAGGCGAATGAAATAAAACAGTAGTTAATACGAGGTTGAGGAACTAAGCGAAATACCGAAGTGAATCTTAAATAGACAGATATTTGAAGAGTTTTTTTTTTCATCATCAGAGTCTTTTCTCAAAAAGCTAGGAATCCATTAGCTAGGAATCGAAAAAAGGGAAAACCTCGATCACAATGTCGAAGTTATGAAGGTCCCGACTGGAAAAAATTGTAATCGATCGAGGGCGGTAAGATAAAACCAATTATTAATTATTTTCAGAGACAAAGAAGAAAGGGACGAGCGTGCATCACCAATAAATCAATCGGAGCTTTGGAGTTTTGTCACTAACACGCTGCTACTAATTAAAGATTATGTTATTTTTCCACGCAGGATAGCAATGCCCACCAGCTCGAAAGCAAGTCAACCAGGAAATATCTATTCTAGAGTTAGGCTATATATGAAGGTATTATCTTCAGTTAGGTAAATACGCTAATTTATTATAACTCATATAAAACGAATCGAGGCGCGTAGGACGTAATAAATGACTATTGTGGAAGCTCTTTATTCTATATTTCGTGTGCGGGAGTATACATGCGTCTCGAAATTAGGTCAAACAAACAAATACCTACTTATAAATTAGGTTATACAAGTACTTGTTTTAGTTAGGTAGGTCTATTGTTTACGTAAGCGCGTATAAGGATAGGCGACATACGATATCAGTTTGATTCGTAACCGAAATACCTATATTTCTCAGAACTATGTAGGTCAAGCAAACTATACCTTAGTTGATGCTAAGTCATCCAGATACCTCTTAGGTTAGCAAAGTACCTACTTAAACGACCAATGTTTGCGCAAAGCTAGGACAAGTAAAATATAAAAGAATTAGTTAAACAATGAATCGTGTTTCAAAAGGACAATGACCGTAGAAATAAACAATCTCCAAAGTAGGTCAGTATACCGAAGGTCACCTATGTGAAGTGTAAACAAATAAACCATAAAAATATGATGTAGGTATCTATTCATTATCGTTCATTCGTTCATTGGAGGTAATCATCTATTGGCACAATGTAATTAGGTATTACACGATGTGAATAGAAATGTGCCTCTCAAACAATTTAAGGTATTTACTTGTATAATAATAATAATAATTTATTCCAGAATGTGTGTAGGGAAAGTGCAGTGCAATGCGCTCCATATTCTAAAATTACAAATAAAGACAATAATAAGACGAGGGAAAATAATTAACGACAACACATAAATTAAATAAATTAAATAAAGTACTAAAATAAGAAGATGGTTAGTTTCTACCGGTAAAATCTATTTGGGGTACCAGAGAATACAAGTAGAGGATGCCCGCGCTGTGGTTCAGTGCTTTCACTGCTTGGGCTTTGGACATACTTCTGTCAGGTGTCTTCATAAAGAAAAGGACAAACCGTCGTGTACACACTGCGCTGGTGATCATTCCTACAAAGATTGTGCTAACAAAGACAAAGAACCTAAATGTAAAAACTGTGATAGCAAAAATAAAAAAATGAACTGGAATATTGACATCAGGCATTCTGCAAACGACAATACGAAATGCAATGTGTATAAAAAAATGAGCATTTTAGCAAAAGAAAAAATAGAATATTGACTAGAAATAACATTAAACCTGCCTCAAAGTAGATACAGTGCTATTATAATACATATGAAGTTTTCTCGTAGAATTTGCTACATTTCAATAAATACAATTATTTACGTTATTATTACTAAACATTACACATTTCTATTTTCATACTATTTTACAGAAAATAATCATTGTATAAAGACATTAGATTTCCAAACGTCGTCATATTTTGTTATTAAAAATTCACTTTATTACATAAATATTGTTATAAAAATTATAAAAGATCGCCAAATAACTAAAAAAAATAAAATTATTATATAACATTATTTTTTGAACAGTAATATCATAACGACACTTTCAAAAACATTTTATTGTTTACTTAAACATGCATATATTCATTATGTACTATATTTCACATTCATAAATATAACAACAGCTTTTAAATTTTTTTTTAAATATCATAAATATTCTGAAATAACACTAGATGTGAACATACAGTTTATTTTATATTTATTAAGTCTTTATCAAAAAGTACTTGTACCAATTAGCTCTAGAAACAATCACTTTTATATTGTTAAATATTTAACATTAAATTCTTTAATCTTTACTCAAAATACTTCTCCTTTTAAACAAAACAAGAAAATAATTTATTTTTACGGGCTGAAACCTACAAAAGATATTAATTATAGTTTAGGTTTCATAAATGGAGTTATTTTATATTGCTCTCTTTTCATGTTTACTGGACAGATAATAAAAATATGTGTTAAATATATTTTTTATGTATGGGATAAAATCAACCTAACAAAAATATTAAATTTTATTGTTTTATCTAAAAATCAAATATTTGTAATATTATTACATGTTAAAAGCATGGAAAACTATTTTGTATCTTTATATTATACTAAGGGCTTTTACTTTAAGAAAAAGAATTGTGATGTCTTTGATAAAAACAAATGCTTTATCATAATATTAACTTGTATAATAACTGTTTATTGCCGTATTACGCTAAGTATAAATACGGGTATTACAAAAAAAATGTATGTAATTATATCAAGTATTAAATTGAAGCTTATACTGCATTATAATATAGAGTTATTTCTTATAGAAATATTTCAATATGTAAAATCAACAAAACTTCGTATCACAATCTTATTGTATTGCATAAAATTTAACTACGAATTCAATGGCTCAGAATAATTTCTCGTATATAGATAATGATAACGAAATAGAATGTAGTACAGTAAATAGTTTAGAAGATTGGATAAAAAAAGAAAACCCAAATGCGTCTGATAATCTTGTTTGTATTCAATTAAATATAAGATCTATACAAAAATATTGGAATATACTGCATATATATCTACTTAATTGTTTGAAGCATATTGATATTATAATGCTATGTGAAACATGTATTGAAATTGAAAGTACGTGTTTGTACAATATTCCCGGATATAATGCATATAACTACTGTAGGACTGATAAGTCAGGAGGAGGGATTATATTGTTTATAAGAAATAAATTTGAATTTAGACCAAAATCGTTCCAATCTCTACATTTTGAAAATATAACAGGAAAGCTCATACTCCAGGACAAAACTAAAGTTAATATAATAGCTATCTATAGACCTCCTAATTTCAGTAAATCTTCATTTTTAACGGAATTATCATTATATCTTGATACAATTAATAATAAGGAAAATATTATCTTACTTGGAGATATAAATCTAAATTTGCTTAATGACCATGATTATATCATAACTTCATATGAAAACTTACTAACTAACCATTATTTAACAAAATGCATTAATGTAGTAACCAGAGAAGCTGTATTAAATGGACAAATTACTCGCACGTGTATTGACCATATATTTACCAAATTTAGAGGCAAGAAAATAACTGCTTGCGTCTCTGAAAATAATATTGCCGATCATTTTATCACTGCTATTAATATAAAATCTCATAAACGTCAGGTAGACTTTGCAAATAAGTATATTCAAATCATCTCACAAAAGGCTATTGATCGATATATCAAAGATTATAACTGGAGTAAACTTATAGAGGAGAGGGATTGTATTTCATTATATGAAAAAATAAAATCTTTATTTGACAAATTTTACAAGAGTAGTTCTAAAACGATAGTGCAAAAACCGAAAACACGACCTTTTGCAATAAATGAATGGGTAAGCAGTGAATTATTATGTCATATATATAAAAGAGATAAACTTTATAAAAAATGGAAAAGTACACCAACAAACAAAACATTTGAAACAGAATACAAAAAAACACGAAACCTTGTCAATAAACTTATAAATAAAGATAAAACTAACTACTATAACAATAAATTTAAAAACTGTTTTAATGATACAAAAAAAACTTGGGACGAGATAAATAATATTTTAGGACGTAAACCCAAAAACGATTGTGATGAAACTATAACACGATATATGTTAAAAGATAGAACTGAGGATTCTGTGTCAAATGATTTTGTGAATTACTTCTCGGATAGCATCAGCAACATGTTACATAAATGCAATCACAAAGCTACTAATATAGTACTCGAAGAACTACCTTATAGTTTATATATACCAAGAGCTACTATAACTGATATTGAAAACATTGTTAAAAAAATGAAAAACTCTAAAAGCACAGGTATTGACAATATAAGAATGTTTGATTTAAAAAGAAATGTAAAAACTCTTGGGCCAATAATTACTCATTTAATCAATATGATAATAAAGCAAGCAAAAATTCCACAAGAATTTAAATGTAGCATTACAAGACCAATATTTAAAGGTGGAAAACACATTGAACTAGGAAATTATAGGCCTATTAGTATACTACCAGCATTAGAAAAAATTCTCGAAAAATTTATATCAAATAAATTAAATAATTATATTGAAAAATTCACTATCATAGATCCAAATCAATACGGCTTCCAAAGAAAAAAAAACACTGAAAAACTACTGCAAGATTTTTCCAATTATATAAATAATCAATTAAATAATAAATTACATGTTATTGTTTTATTTATCGATAACTCTAAAGCTTTTGACACAATTAACTCTAAAAAACTTCTGAAAACTCTAGAAAAAATTGGAATAAGAGGAAATGTGTTAAATTTATTTAAAGATTATCTTAGAGATAGAAAAATATGTACCAAAATAAATAATACTTTTAGTAAAACAAAAAATGTATCTGCAGGAGTTCCACAAGGTTCCATATTGGGGCCTACACTATATATAATTTATGTAACTATAATGAAAAAACTTTTCTCTTTTGTTAAACATTTTGTATTCGCAGATGATACGGCATTGGTCATATCACATAAAGATCTAAAAATTGCAATTGAACTCATGCAAATTGACTTTAATCAACTTTGTAAATGGTCACATGATGCAGGATTATTAATAAATGCTAAAAAAACCAAAGTAATGCATATAAGATCACCTAATGCCAAATTTCTATTTAATCCTAATATTATTTCTCACGATTTTAATTGCATCCATAAAAATATTCCAACTAATTGTAAATGTGATAGCTTAGAATTAGTTACGGAATACGTGTATCTTGGTGTTACAGTAGATTGTTTTTTAAATGGGACAAACATATTAAAAAAACCTTTAAAAGACTCAGATCAATTGCTGGCAGAATGTACACATTAAAATTTTTTCTTTCAATTGAAACACTTAAAATAATTTATATGTCACTGGCAGAATCTATTATAAGATATGGATTAACAATATGGGGAAATACTTCTATAACCAATCTGAAACAAGTACAAGTTGTACAATACGCAATTGTAAAATTATTAGTCGTCCCTAATATTTTCAAACAGAGACATGATACACCGTTGCTGTTTCAGAATGCCAAAATTTTACCAGTGAAAGCAATACTATGGCACAAAATTATAATTCAGCATATATTTACCCCGCAGCATAAAGAGAAATTACAACATAAATACAGCACTAGATTCACGCGCAACGACGGGTTAATAGTTCCGAAATTTAACAATAAGTACGGACAGAGAACGTTTGAATACATCATACCGAAGATATTTAATTTATTACCTGACACTATAAAGCAATGTAATTCTATGAATAAGGTTGAATATATGGTGAAAAATTGGCTATCGGAAAAAAAATATTTGTATTGATAATTGATATGTATGTTGAATCTGTAGATATAAGATGTAAATTTTAAATGTAAATAATCTATATGTAACTAAAATATAAGCACCTGTTGACAAGCCAATTGAATTGGCTTAGCAGGACTTGTTTGTTGATTTTAATTATGTATATCTGTTCTTTCAATAAAAAAAAAAATAAAATAAAATAAAATAAAATAAAAAAAATAAACAAATAACCATGAGAAATGAAATACGTAACGCTAAAATCAATGGGAATAGCCAATTGATAGGTATAACTAATACCTACCGAATCCTTTCACTGACGAGATTAGGGTATGTTATATGACCTTCGATTGTGTATCTAAAATTTCGATTAGAGTTCAATGACACGGTCACCTAGATTCCACCAACGAATAAACAAAACAAAAACACAAAAGTCAAGGGGCAGGTTTATCAATCATAGCTTACGACGGAAACTTCGCCCAATATGTGAAAGTAAAATCGACGTTAAATTCACTCAATTCTAAACAACTGATTATACTAGAGCGATCGCCAATAGGTAGCATTGTTTTAGCATGCAAAATTTCGCAAAGTAAAGTACCTCGACTAGCTTCAAACACAAAGAGAGCTCATCACAATTATTCAGGAGGTCATTGATTCAATGACAACTTGATTTACCTCATTTTAAATCTTTCTTATAGCAAGTAGGTATCCAAGAACCCATAAATACCCAAAAATCCTAAATACCTAACACACGAGGAGCTAGTGACCTCATTTAAAAAACACTTGTGTTCAAATACTCATACAGTCCTAAATCCTGAATTTGCTCACGCATATAGATTTCAAGGCTGCTGTATGCAATTATGTGCTGATCGGAAGGGTAGTGAGAACTTTGTCCGAGAGGAAAATTTTAAATCCTGTGACGGTATTGTCGAGATGGGGCATGCGGGGAGAGGTAGAGACGTATGCGGATAATACGCAGGCGCGGCATTTAAAACTACAGGTTATTTGCATACCGTAAGCTCTTGTCAAACCTGAAAGCAAACATAAGGCTCATAAGGTGCGTTTTATGTCAGCTAGTTAGAGGTGGGGGAGCGTATTGCTAATGGCTAGTCACGTGGGAGTATGGATTCGCCTAAAACAGCTGCGTGCCACATTTAACGGATAGAGACATGATAAGGGAAGACATGAATTACCCCTTCTAGACTCAGTAGAGTTAAATTCAATCCGGAGGTGTCGGAAGTCGGAGTGAAACAGAAAAACGGCATGAAGACTCGGTATTCCCCCTGCTGGCGTGAAGGGCCCCTTTCATAGCATGAGACGCTCGTCGAAGAGAGTAAAACTCGGATTTAAGGATAAGTCTAGCAAACGTACTGGGAGAATTCGGTTTGAAATTGTCGTTCATCGGTTTTCACTTGGTTAGCGGAGGAGCCGACTTTTCAGCAAACATATTATCCCCTCCATATCCATCCATCCTCACTATTCAAACAATTTCGTGAATACTAACTATGAATACTAACTATGAAGACAAAACATTATGTTAGGAGAAGCTGCAGACAAGAACTCAAATTGAGAAAACTGGACCCTCGAGTACGATCATCCTACACCGGTAAGGTAAGGTTTGCTTTCTTGAAATGTTTAATTTATTAACTGTTGTTTTATGTTATCGATGTATCCGCGGTGACAGGAAGAATTAAATAAACACACTAAATTCCTACGATAATCGAATAGACACAAAGTTAAAGGCGGGGTTAGTTTATCAAACTCGGTTAAAAGATACTAAAATAATAATAATTAATAAATCGGAAAATTCTCACCCTTTCTCTAAAAGAATCTATGGGTTACCACACGTAATACATTATCTTCTCTACATATGTGTGCATATTAAGTATGCAAACAGATGTAAAATCTAAAACAAAAAATTACACAACGAAGATTATAGAAATAATGTGAACAAAAATCTTAAATCTTGATTACTGTGAGAAAATCGCAGGGATTTAAGAAGATAGGGTAGGTTTAGCTAGATTATAAGGCATAGGGGTTTAGAAATCACGAGCCTGAGGTAGAGACAAACTGGAAGGAGGGTTTAGTCAGGCCATCATACCTAGTGGTGTGATCAGTAGGACATAAGGGTAGAATTATGAGCGTGGCTACGAGACAGGAGCTACGAGATTTGAACTACGAGGTAGAAGCTTAGAAAAGTAAATCAGCTAGGTAGGGTTCATCACAATTGGTGTCAAAAGTCAAGAGTGGCGGACCATTACAAGGTGTTATTGAAGGAATCGGTGTTCGTCACCACAAATATTGTAATATTATTAAAATAAGTTTACATCCTGAAAGGCAATTAACATCGCTAGCGAAACCATGAGTTTTTAAAATTTACTCAATTTTTTTGCGTTACACCGGGAAATTAGCCGACAACCACCAAACTCAAAGAGAAAAACTCAAGCTGTAAGTTTTACTAACCAACTAACCATCATATTTCGAAGCATGATGATTTTGGCACATACTTCTTGCTTCATTCACATTCAAAAATCATCCATACATATATTACATACCCTTCCGTTATCATGACTCTTTCATTTGGTTAATCTATTTATTTAATTAAAATGTATTACAAAAAACATGGTAAGTAACACATTATTCCCAATGATTTGAGAAAAAACTCATTACGGGAAGGACAGACACATATAAGTACATTTTACATAGATATTACACGTTTAAAAAAATACAACACATTGAAAAAAAAATGCATTGTCAAGAATAGAGATTTTAGAAATACTGAGAGACATCCATGCATATAAAAAAAAGAACGTATGAAGGTGAGCGAATATTCACTGGTTTAAAAACATTTTTAGGAAATATTCTTTAAGCGTTTTAAATAATATTTTTATTAGCTACCGGTTACTTTATTTCATGAGGTAATGCATTGTATTGTCTATATGCAATATATTGTAATGAGTTAATACCAAATTTAGTTGTGTGGGTAGATGATGCTAGGTGTATTTGATTTTGGTCTCGTTTTTTTTGCTGGTACATGTCTGAATTAAAGGTTGGTCTGATGTTAGTGTGTGAGGATTTATGTATGATTTGTAATATTGCACTAGTGATATTGTATTTAGGTAGAACCGTAAAAGGAAGTATGTTTGCTTTGAATATATATGTTTGATATGTGTATCCCACGATCAAAATTTGATCACGCCATGTCTTCACCAGGCGTCCCACACTATTCATCCATTCATATTCGCGTCATTCATCATCCAACTCATTTTTTCTTTCATGAACGTTGTAACATGAATACTACATTGACACGAATAAAGTGCAAAATACCTACGCCTCACGCCGGCACGTTAAACAGTAGATAAGATTATTCATAAATAATAAGTCTGGATTGACAAATAACATTTATTAATATGCAACATAAGTTCACATCACGGTAGAGCAAAAGACATTAAATCAGGGCGTGACTGCACACTACAGCAAAGATAAAAAGATGCCGAATTTTCCGAAAAACTAAAGGTTATCCTTTGACCTTTGATTCCAACATGAATAGGATTTACCCACCAAAGATTCAGAAAGCATATCCATGAGGATAAACGATGGAGACAGGGTAAAATGCTTCTTTACAAGTAACGTTTAAAGTGTACCAAAGTACGATGAAATTACATAGTTTCACAACATATTAAAGTAATCAGTCACCGCCTGTCACATTTCTGCATGGTGAAAATGCTTAGCAGGTGTTAAAAGGGAAAGGTTTTCTAAGAAAAAAATTTTGATGTGCTACATAGCATTTGATGTTGTACATAAGGCGTCAACCCCCCCCCCCCCCTCCCAACATCAGTTTCAATGCAAAATGATTCATACATTATTTTATTAAATTTTGTAAGTTTCGTTTTTGAGACTTCCCTCGTATGTAGGGTTGCCATCTGTCCGGCTTTAGCCGGACATGTTTGGCTTTTTTAGGTCGTGTCCGGCTAAATATTTATATGTCCGGCCTGTCCGGCTTTTGTTAGGCTTTTTTGGTTCTCACGGGTTTTGTCTTCCGAAATTCTGAAATTGGGGGAATATTACTTTCAAAGAGTTTTCTCTTTAATAAACAACCAGTGGACCAAGTAACGCAATAAATTGCAAACAATTGCTAAGATGGTGTACACATTGTATAATTTAAAAATGACATGTCAAGGATTTTATTAAATGATTTCCAAAGAAAACGACGTTTTGGATAAAGTAGGTGAAAACGCCAAATATACAAAATGGTAGATTTTTGTAATTTGTGAATAATTTGGAAAAGTCGAGATTTCATTTTAGTTTATGTTTTTCGTTTTTTATCCACAAAGATAAATAATATGTTTCATTTTATATCTATTTAACGAAAAACTTTTGTCAAATGTTTAACCAGAAAAAAAGTTATGTTTTGTTTGTTTGTTTTATAAGTTTAGTATGTATTGATACAGAAAACTGAATATTTTTTTTATTTTGTTATTGACATTATCTATAATATAAAAATGAATCGCTAAATGTGTTGGTAAGCGCAAATCTCGAGATCAGCTGAACCGATTTCACTAATTCTTTTTTTAGAATGTTCCTTGAAGTACGAGGATGGTTCTTACGGAAGGAAAAAATTAAGAAAATTGCGCAGAAAATTGGATAATTTCAGAAAACACCGAACTTTTGACAGATTGCGTGTTTGAGAATGACATTTTGATTATTTATTAAATCAGGATTCTATTTTTGAAAATCCTTAGTTGATAAATTTATTTAAAGTAGGTACTCCCCTAATATTTTGAATCGAATCAAGAATTTTATATATTTTAAATAGGTACCTATGTTAGGTACCAAATTAAATATACAAGAAAAATGGAAATTTGAATAAAAATTGCAAAAGGTGGCACGCGGAATGTTTAAAAACTGAATGTACTGGGATTGAATATACGGAATGCGGGAGGAGGGTTGGCGGGACGAGGGAGCGGGAAAGGGAAAGGGAAGAGGGAAGGCGGGGAAAGTGGAAGGGGAACGCGTGAGGGGAAGGGGACGTGTGAGGGGGAGGGGAACTCGGGAGGGGAACTCGGGAGAAAGGGGGTGGGGGAATGGAGTGGGGAGAGGGAAGGTCGAGGTGACGGAGTGGGAACGCGAGAGGGGAAGAGGACGCAGGAGAAGAAGGGGAGGCGGAAAGGGAACGGGACGAATGGGAAAGGACCCTCAGGGAGAAACAATTTCTTTATTAAATGGCGTAGCAACGCATGCCGGGACCAGCTAAACAAATGTCAACTGATGACAAGGATAAGACAGATTAACGATTGTTGTTATTAAATTGGCTAATGCGTGATTAATAAACAACTGTAACTTGTAACAGATTTTTTATTATTATGTATAAAAGTTATGTCCAAAATTATGTACGTACGTCCGGCTTTTAGGGCAAAATGTCCGGCCTTACAGAGCGCAGAGTCAGGCTTTTTTTATTTTAGAAGATGGCAACCCTACTCGTATGTAGGCGTGAAAAAAATACATCGTATATTTTATGTCACCGTTATTTTTCGCTTTAAAAAGTCTGGCTGAAAAAGCAACGCATACGATATTAAACGCAAATATTATTACACTGTATTATATAAATATTAATTATAGGTATATATTTATAATTATTTTAAATATTAAGTAAAAGTATATGTTTCACGTTCACAAACCTACCTTATTACACCCAACATAATAAAATTGCAAAATATATTATGTTAAAATGTTTTTAAAATGTATCTATTATGTAAAAATGTTAATTAATAGGTAAATACTGTAATACATAGAAAAAAAATAATATGCATATGTCACTTACATAATATACATACAAATGTAAACATATTTCAAAACCGAATATTTCGTCATCAGTATACAAAATTCACTTGACAAAGGACAAAATAATATTTGAAAAGATAAATTATATAAAATAAATAAAATTATTATAAAATAAATATTGCCGGTATTCAACAAAAATATTTATGAATTAAAACAGTGTAATCAAGGAATTCAAAATAATTTAAGAATAATGTATAAAATGAATAAAATTATTATAAAATAAATGTTGCCGGTATTCAACAAAAATATCTATGAATTAAAACAGTGTAATCAAGGAATTAAATATAATTTTAGAATAATATATAAAATGAATAAAATTATTATAAAATAAATATTGCCGGTATTCAACAAAAATATTTATGAATTAAAACAGTGTAATCAAGGAATTCAAAATAATTTAAGAATAATATATAAAATGAATAAAATTATTATAAAATAAATGTTGCCGGTATTCAACTAAAATATCTATGAATTAAAACAGTGTAATCAAGGAATTAAATATAATTTAAGAATAATATATAAAATGAATAAAATTATTATAAAATAAATGTTGCCGGTATTCAACAAAAAAATTGATTAATTAAAGCATTGTAATCAAGGAACCACACAGATCCATAAGAATGAATACGAAAAAAATATTATGGATGTAGATATCAATGTGAAACTAAATTTGATAGATGGCCGTTAAAAAAGGATACAAAAAATATTGACTGGTCAGTGGCCGAGTTGGCATAGCGCTTGGGTTCCACCCAGGCGTCGTGTGTTCAATGCCTCGGCTGGTTATGTCCTCTATCATAAGACAAGCAAAAATTTTCACTTTCTGTGATGGTGGTAGGAGATTTTCAAATACTGTTAGATTATTGGTAACCCGAGAATGATTGTTTCTTTTAAAAAAAGCATAATATTTAATTGACCATCAAAATTTCCAAGTTATCAATTTCGATTCAAAGATTTGATTGTATCTGTAAGTAATTTTTTTTATCCTTTATTTAAGTCAAAGAATAATTGGTGTCCAAATTGTGGTGGGAAAATTCAGAATAATAATTATTATTACTCAAGCACCTTAGTGATCCAACTCTAGAAATAAAATGTAGTAATGTAAGTCTTATCAAAAACCTACAATCGTTACGAAATAATTTATAGATCCCCTTGTTTAAAATCTCATCTTTATCCTTGTTATTTAATACATTTAACATATCATTCCTTTAATGTTTCGCAGTAGAATTAAAAGGTTAAATTTTTAGTGACTGTGCCAGAATGACACAATTTTTAAAAGAATTGTTAAAGAGGTTACCTAAAACTAATAAATCGATCGACAAAGTAATATTATAAAAAAATACTAAATACGCGCTTACATTTTTATAGTCTCTCCTCGACCACGCTTAAAAAATGTTCGGGTTGTCTTTTTTCCAGACCAATTTATTGTATCATTTTCTTCTTCCAACAATCCCTTACATGTAAATAGTTTTCTGGAAAGTATGACATATCTCCCCGGAATTCCCTCATGCATTTTATCTCAACCACATAAACAACAAAACCTGAATTACAAATCTGCTAGTGTTTTGTCTTATGCCATCTCCGCTCTATTTCACAAGCGTGCGAGTACATTACCCTTTACATTAGATCGTTTATCGTGGCCCATAAAAATGGTATTACTCTTTTGGGACCTCTGCGTAATAGAGAATGAAGATCCAAAGGGACCCTACACCAAGATGTGACGAGAAACGGCAAATACAAACTAGACAGTTTTCATCGATCGTTGCAGATGACTGCGTTCATACTGTTTAGTTTATGGTGTGAATTAAGTTGCGATTTAAGCAAATAATATTTGACGACTATTCAATTTGGGAGGCGGGTACCGTTTATTGGATAACCAACACCTCTGCCGAAGGTCACCGCAAGTGATTTGGTGACTTAGCAGTGGTACCCGGGTTCATGGAGTGATGTTTATCAGGGTCTTGGCGGCGGATGCGTCTGCCCACCAGCTGCATAACAGGCCATTAGGAAAGAATGGTTGAGGGAGTCCCTTTCACTTCTCCAGCTGTACTCTTTCGGAACATCGCCTTGCACCGCCGCTGTTGGCCGCATGGATTCATAAGTTCGTCACTCCTAGACACACTGACCTCCAGATTTCTACCCACCCCTAATACCCTTTTTCTTCCCAGAACGTCCTCTCCTTTTTCCCTAAAAAGACCCTCTACACAGCATCCTAAAAGATGACATAGGCTCCGAAGGAAATTTTTTTCCTCAGGGCCTCCTCAGTAGAGCTAATGTTAAAAAAAATGTAAGTAAGGTGGCCAAATAGAGTTATATTCAACGTGAAAGTGGAGTTATATTCAACGTGACTTCGAACTAAAGAAGAAAAAAAATTCCACGAAAAATTTTGAAATCATATTTTGATGAATAAACAAAAAATCAATCTCACAATGTTGCTTCAGATGTTGGAAAGTACCCCTTTAGTTGTACATTACATTAGCAGATAGACATTATTGACCCAACCTTTCAACCTGTAATAGCCCTCAGTCGAGACCGATCGCTCGTCAAGTAAATACCCCTGTTAGGTATGCTAGCCCAATCCTTAACCAATTATTTTTTTCTCAAATACAGATTTTCTCAAACGAAGTTAATTTTTTTTTCTCAAATTTCATTCTTAAACATTGGTTTCATATATGTATCCTTTGCCTTCGCCTCTTAACGCATACTTTGCCTCTTAATCCTAATCCTATTCCGTCTTTTGCCTCTTAATCCTAGTCCTATGTTCCTCCTCCACCTTCATATATTGTAATTAAAAAACATTAATTAAATAAGAAAACACCCTTACAATGTCATACTTTATCATTCACTATCATCAATGGCAAGTTCATAATTGGCATTTCTTTTATTTATTTGTATTTATTAACATTTAAACCTGCTAAACTACTTATGTAGTTTGTCAGCAGGTACATAATGACAATATTTTATGCAATAATATGGTACATTTTCAAACGGTATATATGTATAATGTTGGTGATAAAATAACAATTAGATAAATTGTTTAAATTACAGATAAATACATAAATAGTAATATGAGCCGTATATAAACAGGAAAAAACGAATTAATTATAGTTAACAATATTATTATTGTATTATTGTGTAATCTCGGATTTGCTACCAACGTTCGCTAAAATAAATTGATTAAAATAAAAAAAATATATTATTTAATTCTTCTGTGGTTAACCATTTTGATTTGATGGTAAAGCGTGATGGTTTATCTTTCTAACACCTTTTAGATCTTATATCTCACGTGACAATTAATGAGTTTGTTATATCATGTGGACGTAAAATTGATGTGGAAAAATTAGGAAAGTATGCACTAGACGCAGCCAAATATTTTGTGTATAAGTACCCGAGGTACGTTACGAACACCCTGCACAAGTTTTTTATCCACGCCCAGAAATAATAAAAATGCATTATTGCCGATAGGTCAATAAACAGAAGGGACACAAGAAGCACAAAACAAGGATTTTGAAAAAAATACGTGGAGCATCATTTCCAAAAATAAAGCTGAGAAAATATCAGTGCTAATGCAATCAATTTGTTGTTGCTGTCATCAAATCCTCTCACGAGCAAAAAAACTCCTAAAAAACTCTGTGAAGCTCCCAAAGAAGCTGTGGAACTCCTGAAATGGCTCCATGCTTACGAAAGTGGAATTTATCCAAGTACTCAGGATGATGATGATGATCATGAAGCTCCCAAAGAAGCTGTGGAACTCCTAATGGCTCCAGAATAACGTAAGTGGATTTTTCCAATTCCGATGATGATGATGGGAGTAACTATGACGATGATGATGACGATGATACTACAAATCTAGGAAGTTTATTTGTAAAGCAATCAAATCTTTCTATTTATCCACAATGTAAAAACGTATTCCTTTTTCTTTTCTCTATCAAAAACTTTGTTAAATATTATGAACTTCTAAATTATGTATCACGAAACTACTCTGAATTTATTATTTCTGCTATCTTCATTATGGTATCTACAATTTTAAAAAGTTTTTTCTTTAGTTTTCTCTCTTTTTCCACGTACACTTTGACTTCTGCAGCTGGTCCCGATGGATTCAGAAATATTATTAAAAAATATTTTCTTATGATTATGTATTACAAGCGCCTTATATATTTCTTTTGTCTCCAAAATGTTTATTTTCTTTTTCTTAATTATTTTTCTTGTATCCAAAAATAACAAAGTTACTAGTTTTAGGCAGGACGGAGTCAGAAATATTATTTAAAAATATCATGTAATAATTATGTATTTCAAGCGCTTTATATATTTCTTTTGCTTCATTTTTTTTCTTTTTCTTTTACTATTTTTCTTGCATACTCACTAGTTTTAGGCAGGACGGAGTCAGAAATATTATTTAAAAATATCATGTTTTGTAACAATTATGTATTTCAAGCGCTTTATATATTTCTTTTGCTTCATTTTTTTTTCTTTTTCTTTTACTATTTTTCTTGCATACTCACTTCGAATACACTTTTTCTTGTATATTCGATGCTTAATTGATTCTAGAACCTAGTACTCGACTGTATCATACATTATAATTATTATGCAAATTGTGAATCTTAACTCTACTTAATACTATATGAATCATCATGTACCTACCTACCTAATATGAACGAAACCTGTCAATGTGACTGTCCTAGGAGTCCTTCCTTTGTTTTGATTTTACGGATTCTTTCGTAATCCTCTAACTCCACGGCTTATAACAATACCCTTTCATGATTCTAACTAACTAGTACTACGGTTCATTTGGCCTTTTTATCATAACCTTCTGAAGTTGTATTTAATTGCTGAATTTATGTTACATTAATGTCATCATGAGGAAAAAGTCGTTACTGGATAAAAAACCTAGTTGGACAGTCAAAACTTCCTTTTACTGTTAATGTATTTTTATGACAAATAAATAAATACCTTTTCCTTCCCAGAACATTCTCTCCTTCCTTTCCTAAAAAAACTCCTCACAGTAGGTTACAATTGACAGCTTCCCCAGACAGTGGCGTAGCTGAATTTTTTCGCAAGTCAACATCCGTCCCGGGTGCCACCCATGCGGCACCCGGGACGGATGTCACCCCCCGGGGCGTGGTGTCCCCCCCCCCCTTCCTATTAAAGTTGACTTGCGAAAAAATTCAAAACGCTAATTTCGACTTCATAAAATTGGTCCATCCTGGGGGGGAAGGGGGTGGCTAGAGAATTTCAGATTTCCCCACAAATATAGGCTATGTTCGCCTATAAAAAGACCTAGACACAAAATTCGGGGCACTCCACGGGGAACATATATGAAAGAAAATAACAGACAGCGTTCATGTATACAATACTTTGGTGACAATATCCTTCGTAATTTTTTGTCACCCCCCTGTCGGGTGGCACCCGGGCGGACCGCTCCCCTCCCCCCCCACCCCCCGCGCCCCCCACGCCACGCTACTGTCCCCAGATATACCGCTTGAATCGCATTCTGAAGGTCGCAGGATAGAATCCCGGCGTGGCAAATAAATTTTATTTGATTAATTTGTGTATTTAAGAATTTATTAATATAAAATAATATGTAGTATATTTGCGGCACGTTCCAGAGTGGAAGATACTCTCAGTATCGCCCTGGTGTAAGACCACCATTCAGAATTGAAACGTTGCTTGAAATGGCTTTTAGCCGTGTTTGGTGACCAGATCCGAATAGCCAGGTACTTCCCCACCTTCCTCTTCCCTATCTCCTTCCCTCCCCACTACCTTCAGCCTCACAACATATCCCAATTGGGGATGCCATAGTCTCACCGGCTCCAGACGAGATCAGTTTGGACTCTTGTGCGGTATTCAAAAAAAAATATATATATACATATATATATACATACATGTTAAAAAATGCTTTAAGAGGGCATTAAAGAGAAAACCAGAAATAATTCATTTTCAAATCAGATTTTAGACGTATTGACTCTTTTCCACAAAAAATTATAAATGGATTTCGAAAGATTGTTCTCTTATCTAGCATTCGCATGCAATAAATTTTGAGAAAATTTTTAAATTTTTAGTATAATAAGGTTATTCCATAGGTCGTTGGCAGATTTGTTAAATTTTCAAAAAAGATTTTGTATTATACCACACCTATTTTAAATAATATAATCATGCAGTAAAATAAATCAATACATTATCTAGCAAATGTATGTTTTAGAATTTTAATTTTAGTTTCAATAAAATCATTAAAAAATATGTACGTACATGTGTTTCTTGACGAAAATTGGTCCATTTGTGTATTTATTTGCGCACTTACAAACTAATATATATCTGATTTTTTTAACATTCTTATTAAATTTAGACATTATTGAAAAATGATAAATTCTTATAATTAAAAAATAATTACAAAAAGTACATTATTTTAATAGTTTTATCATCACACCTTTCAGCATTTCTTGATGAAGGTATAAATTAAAGCTAATTTGAATTGAAATAAATTCGATATTGAGTTATAATTTAAAAAAGCTGGTACGGAGAATAATTAATCTTTCTCATTGTAACCGCCCTGCATGATCGTAAGAACAACTTTCGACGAAATGTGGATTTTCGTCCGCTGGCTGGTTAAACGCTCTTAATGTACATTATGTCAGTTTATTGTTTTTTTTTTCCATCATCTAAAATTATTAAAAAAAAATTGTTCTCCATATTATTCACTAAATCATGGAAAAAGTAAAAAGTTTTTTGGGTCGTTGATAATTAGCAAATAAATAATTTAAGAAAATAAATTAACATCTGCAATAATTGAAATATTAATATTGCGGCAGGAAAATTCTTCGTAATTCGATCCATGGGTCATCGTTATTCACCTTTTACTGGCCCGCACAATTCTCCGAAGATCCAAAGACGAATATAATTAAATAAATTGTGAGAAAGGTTGGCCGAAAGACGGAAATTTTATGAACCCTTAAAACTTATCAACAATAATGGAATTAGAGCTCCTTTTCATGTGAAACAATCAACAACTCTCCCCATCTCCTCAAATTGTTTAATAAATAGTTATAAGGGTTACGAGATATTTTAATGGGCCTAAAGTCGGGAGGGGTGAAACTACCTTGACGAAACAAAATTAATTAACTGAACGATGTTGCTCCCAACAAACTTTCCCAAAATAAGAAGCCTTACAGAGTCGTTTTACAATCATTTCAACTTCTGATTTCATTTATAATCTCGTAGCTCTGTTCTGAAACAAGAAAAACGGTATTTACCATTGACAAAAAAACAATACAATAATCATCAAACATACTAACTATATTTGTAACCGTCTGTTAGCTCCGATCCGATGAATTCTAAAACTCGGATTTGTTTTAAATTGTGTCATTTTCGATTGTGCTCAGACGAGCTATAAAGTAGGTTCTTACATTATTAACATAATATTTAAAGTGAAATTAATTGTTATTTGTAATATTCACATATATTTTTTTTATGTGCATTTATAATATTAATATTCATATCACATGTTTCGGGTGCGAGTCTGCGCTCGTATACAATATTTTGAGATGGTGGCTTGTGCTTTTTCGGGTTCTACAAAAATTAACATAAATAATATTATAATATTTCTAATTTTTGAAACCGTTAATTCCACATTCATATTAAATATTATATTAAAAGAGCGAACTTTAACATTTTTTAAAATTAACTTAGTAAATATTATGACGCAAGATACCCATTCGATCTTCAATCTTTATTTTCACTTTCACTGTTCATTGTTTTAAAAAAATTGAACAGTTCGTCATATTATACTCGTATATGAAGTTAATGTTCAAGTTCTGTGTAAGTTCAATTGAAGTTCTGTTGTTATATCATTATATGCCATTTGCTTCATAAAACTGGTATAATCATAGACCTTAAATAAAGCTTCACAGAGTGTGAAAATTCACTTAAAATTTTTTTATTGTTGAAATTTTTTGAAACAACCTATCCTTAATTACAAGAAAATTAAGATAGTGTTGGTAGTTCTTGGTTGAAGCATGATACAGTTAAATATGGCCGAAGGAGACAGGATCGAATTAGCTCTGTGGTTTCATCCGGCAAGCCCTGGATTCAATTCTTAGATGCAACCGAATCTTTTTCTGTTTTAAATTTTCGTTTGAGAGTCGCTACTTAATGTCTTCAACGCCTAAAAATTATAATTTGAGGTTTTACTCATTAAGTTATTCCACGAAATTAAAAAAAATAAAATTTTATTGCAGTTGTTGAATAATTTGCATTGATTTCTAGAAATAAGCAAAAATACAATCGATTTGTCGGAGAGATTTTCAATTTATCATTTTTCGATGCTATTTTTTCAAATGTTCGTTGTTATTTTTTTCATTTTCAATTCACAATTTTGTAATTACTTATTCAGATGTAGAACAGAATTTGAAATGATTCAAACTATTCAGATTTTAAAATATGGTTCCAGAACTTGAAGGAAAATATGGTTACCTATCAGCAATCAAAAATACATACCGTGTATGGTCTGCTAAAGCAAGAAATTGGTAGGTACACTGAATGATTCGTCTGTAATTCCGCTCGAGTGATGGGTGTTCGGTTTTCGATTTGGCCATTCAACTTAATTAATATCATTCCTCAAAATATGAATATGGAAACATTATGAACTGCTCACTGCGGTTTTCATCATTTATCCCATATTTTTGGGCTCTATTAATTTGGCACATTATGGCAAGTGATCGCTCAAGACGTTTTGCAATAATGTGACAAAAGGAGTGGTTATATACATCGGGTTGTTAGGAACATGTATTTGGTTTGCAGTAAAAAAAAATGTTATGAGATTGTAAGCTTTTAAGTTCGATATAAAAAACATACATACCGGAATTTTATTTTCTTATTGCTACACTTTACCAGTTTTTTAAACTGTATCTTTTACAGTTATTGGTTATCAATATATGTCATAGAATTTAAAGATTACAGTTTGAGAATTTTTGTTACATTCTAACCATATGTATTTTACAAACCACCCTAGAAATTTGAGATAAATAATTTTTATATTGCTTGAATTGGCAGACTTCAATCGATGTTCAAGGTCTTTGTTGAATAGAAGAAAAAAATGCTTTTATACACCAGCATTATATAACAGCGATTAGAGCACAAGGTTTTACGAACTTTTTAATTAGTATGAGATGTACTCGTTGGAACCGACTAAAGAGTATCTAATTATTTGTTAAATCTGTAATATTACAAAAAAAATTTGAAAGACAAAAAAAAAACGAAATTCAACCACTTTCTAACAAGAAATGAGTTCAAATATGACAGTTTTTTATGGTTTGGCAACTGCTCTAATAATAAGCATACATTCTTTCTTCAGCCAAACTATCAAATCAATCTAAAAAAAATACCAAAGCATTTTGACACGAATAATAGCGATGAATAAGTGGATATATTATGTAAAATAAAATGAAAAATATTCCAGAAATAATGGAAGAATATAAAAAATGTATGGAAATATTTCAGTAATTCCCCCAAGCACCGGCGCCGGCGAGCAAGCCAGGGCTCCGGGATCAAACGTGTTTCAGCGTGTCTTCCATAGATTAGTGATTCACCCTTGTGATTTTGAATTTATGACCCTTACGTTAGTTTATATGAAGGAGGCTTTTTCGCCATCTCGTGGTTTTACCATATTGAATGCAGAATCAACACAGGCCCGGCTCGTGGATATTTTACACTTTCAGCTAAATATTTATGCATGTAATGTAGGTACCTAATGTGTAAAATTCTAATTTCACAACTCAGCTTCGCCTGAAATTATAACAATGTTAGTTCTGTTACTTTTCTGTAAACAGAAGGTTTTTTAAACGTGATAAACTATGGCACGTTTGTACTTATTTTAGACAAAATTCCATAGTCCACGATAGAAATGGCTTCTAGGGAGCAGAAAATAACTTAAAACGTCTTTGCATAATAAGAGCACCATTAAGAATCGAAACGTTACTTGAAATTGCTTTAGCCGTGCTTGGTGAGCAGATCTCAATAGCGATGTAATTCCTCACCTTCTTTTTCTCCATCTCCTTCCCCTCCCCACAGCATTCAGCCTCACAACTTACCGCAAGTGGGATCCCAAATCTCACTAGTTCCGGTTAGCAGGGAGCTGTTGGGAGCTCGAAGTAATAATGTTGAACCAGAAATTCATAAAAGAATTCTAGATAGAACTGCGTAACTTTAATGCCTCCGCCACAGCTTTCCGTTCGACTGTTTTTGCCGCTTAAATACAAACATATTGTTATAAAAATCAAGATTAACGATTGACATTCTCTTTTTCTAAACTTTCTTAAAAAAAAAAAATTATTTATTAAGATACATAGGTGATTGTGAAAATAATACATGGTGTCCGGGGGTAAAGTGCATTAATTTCGGGAGGTGATTCTTCATGATGGTAGGAGTAAAAAAGATTAACAACTTTTTCCGAAATTCCAACATTTTTTTCCCATACAAAAAGACGTAGGTACCTACTAAAATCCTTTGTGTGAGGTACGATCTTACTTGTTGGGAGCCTGCCGGGCACCCGACTCGATTGTGATTGGTCCGTATGTAACAGCGGAAAATAATAAATCTGGCCGCACACGCCGGACTAATTTTATCATTTTACCTAAAAACTACCCCTAAAAGTTGGAATTTCGAAAAAAGTTAAATAAATTTTTTACTTGTACTGTCATGTAGAATCACCTCCCGAAGTTAATGCACTTTACCCCCGGACATCCTGTATAATACTTTGAATTCTTCAATAAATGTACACCTCAGGTATTTAAAAATAGTTTAAAAATGTTGCATAGGGGTTTTCTATTATTAGATAATTTTGGAGTCTTAGAAATAAGAAATGAAAAATTATTAATAACCGAAACCTTTTTTCTAATTCCCATTTCGTAAATGTTTTATCGCATTAAATACCTAATTTGTTCGCCCCATCCCCTAATCCTCTCCCACCACATTTTTTTGCAGTTGTGTTTATGTCCATACTTTTGTGTTTTAGTACATATAGGTACTTATCTGGTGTGGAACGATGATGGAACCATTGATTCTGAAAGGCGTCGAAGTACTATATTATTACCAATCTATGTAGCATTATTATTTAATTAATATTGTTTTAACACCGGAAATTTAAATAAGTCCCAAAATTCCGAAAATTCCTCAAAGAAAATGTTTTGTAAATTTTATAATGGCAGATCTCACCCATCGAGAGTTTTTTCTCCCCCCTGCACACATATTCTGTTTCAATTTAAGATTTTTCTATAATTGAAGCTGAATATCTGACAAATAATTTGAAAAGTTAAAATTACTTAAGTCTTTTGCAAAACCTCGACCTTTGGGAAATAAGCACTCGAATGGTTTACCCACGCTCAAAAAACCAGGAAGAATCAAGAGATAAAAAGAAAACAAATTTAAAACATATTTCAATAAAAAAAATAAGCGGGAAAATATTTCCACGTGTAAAATTATCTTCACAAAGTTTTCATGGGTAAAAAGTAAGACAAAGGAATGACTACACTCTATCGAATACTTCAATATTTGCCCAATATTCGATGTACGACGTACCTAATCCATAGTATCAATTTCCGTCCTTCATTTGTTCTGCAAAATTAATAGAATACTTAGTTTTAACTACGTTTATTGTTTACTGTTTTTTTTTATTTGAAAGAAAAAGTTATACAATATTACAGGAAATTAAATAAAATAAAGTATTACAAAAAAAAAGAAAAGTCCCATTAAACTACTTTTTAGTAGTTTGTCAATGGATGCTTTTACTTTGAAGTTTAAAAAATCAAACTTATTATGCAGTTAGACATTTTTTTGTGTTACTACAAAAAATGTTAATACAAACTATTTCTTTCGGCGAGCCAATTTTTCAATATAATATTTTTTTACATTATTCGTACATTTTTTAATTTTAACAGGTAACATATTTGAGCAAGTAGGTATCATGTAGTGCACCGTTCTTTGTCCATATTTGTTTAAGTGCTTAGGTACGATTAGCCTTCATTTAACGTAAATCGAGTATTGTAAGTGTGGTCCAGTCTATTTATGTATATCATATGCTGAAAAATAATTTTATGCCCCAGAATTGTTCTTACTGAGAGAATTTTGAGATTCTGGTAAAAGTACGGAACATTGTGCCTTTGTTCGTATAAACTTTTATGAGCTAATAATTTAACTAATGAATTTAGTTTTAATAAAACAACATTAGTTTTAAGTAAACCCTGATGAAGTAAGCTTTGCTTACGAAACATGTTCGTTTTTTAAACAATAAACGGAGTTAAAACTAAGTATTCTAATAATTTTGAATTAAAGTGAAGCCACAAAATAAGTTTCCTGTGTTTGAAGAAGTCATTTCTTCTTATGAGCATTATTAAAAAACTTCCTTCTACAATGTATTAAAATCTCATCATTGCTTTCAGCATTTAAACAACCCGCAGGAAATACACTAACGCACATTATCACGGTGACTTAGCAGGGGTGCCCGGGTTCATGGGGTGAGGTTTGTCCTGATCTTTGCAGCGGATGCGTGGCAAGCCGGATCAGGAGAGACAGGTTGAGGGAGATCTTCTGATCTCTCCAGCAGGACTCTCTCGGAACCTTCCTTGCACCACAGTGGTAGGGATGAATTCATACGTCCGTCACTCTTGGACATACTGACTCCAGTTTCCTACCCACCCCTCATACATTTTTCCTTCCCAGAACTTCCTCTCCTTCCTTTTCCTAAACATACTCTCCACACAGCATCCCCAAAGATGACGAGGACCCTAGAGGGGATTATTTTCCTCAGGGCCTCCTACGTGGAGCTAATTTAAAAAAAAATGTTAAAAATGGTTTCGGTCCGGTTCAAAATAAAAGGTATACAATTTTCCCGAATACATAATACCATTTACATGCATGTATAGTAATCTGTATTTTTAAGTAATATTACATTTTCGTTGCTAATAAAATAACTAATTTGCCGCTATACACACACCTACAACGCTTTAACTATAACACATAATATAGATCGGCACAGGTTTTCCTAGTGAGTATACAAACAACACGAAAAAGATTGTAAAACAATTCCCTAGACTAGATGTATAAATAGTACGAGAGATACAAGATAAATAATGACGTTAATACAATCTTGAAGTAATCGGCTTTCAATAGAATTCCATTATCATTCAATCAATGACACTTCCAGTATAACCTACCAAGCCCGCTACCTGCCGTGTTTTACATAACAAAAGACATTTACCATTACAGAAAAATACTTATTAGGTGCTTAATTTGATTTGCCAGGTGGAAAGGGATGTTCGACAAGTCTGGGCATTTTTCTTGACACTCGAACCATTCAACAAGAACTGACAGCTCTTTCTACTTCTGCTCCCCTGTCTTCGCAGAATTTCTTTATGGAAGATTTCTTTGAGTGGCATACTCTTCTCCCATCCTTTCTATTTCCTGATTTCGATTCGAGCAGATACCCCCCGCCGAGGCTATTGTAATTTTACTAGCTGCGGGATCTCGCGATAAGCCCGGGATTTTCGCACGAAAATTAGATGTATATTTTTACGGCGTTGTAAAGAAATTGAGTTGCTCGAGTTTATTTTAATGATATAACTTATAAAGCCAGAGGCCTAATTCATGTTCGTCTTTGAATACCAACGAAATAACAGCAATTTATTCGCAACCTACCGAATGTATGGGTCAATGTAATTTTCTTTGTGTTTGTGTACATACTTATTTCGGGGATCATAAGTTTTGGAAATAGTAATAACAGGAAGAATATTGTTTTCAGGGAATAAAAGTTTTTATGGGATCGAGAATTTTACCAAAGGAGTACGCTCTTGGAAAGGTGACCGAATTATGTGATCAAAAATTTATTTTAGTTTTAATGATTTTTATTTATTTTTTGACATTTACCTACCAGTGAATTATATATGTGAAGGAAGTGATTTTAAAAAATGTAGTATATTCTAGAAAGAAAAATGCATTTATTATTATTTATGCATTAAACCGCTTACTCCTTAATGCGGAATACTTTTTATCCAAACAGTTAGATTTAGCTTTATTATTACGAAAAGTAAGTATTTATGTCGGGGGAGACCAAACAACATGCAAAAAATATGCATTTAACATTTTAATTTTGTTAAAATTAATTCACTCGCGCGGTAACGCCATGTTTATTCATCGTTTTTATTTTAACATTTCATCAATGCTGCCAATCATAGAAAAAATATTTTTGCGTAAAAAAAAGTGAATGCATCATTGAAAAGTTTGTGCCTGTATTTATAACAGTAGAACATGAAAAGAAATGTATTAAAATAATTACACAAACCCGCTAGACAAACCTTGCTTTGCCAACAAACCATTCAAAACCTGGGATGTTTTTTAAAAGTATGATGAAAAGCGAGTTTATTTCAGAGAATTTATTTTATAAGATTGGTACTTCCGACAAATGTCATATTTTATTGTCTATTAGTTAAAAAAGGAACATTCCGTATTATCCGTGCATCAAACTTTGACAACACGAACTTCCGTATTATCCGTGAGGTGGACTAACTGCATATTTACCCACTTATTTAACTCACGGTCACCTCTTTTTCTATTTTTTACATTAGCTCCACACAGGAGGCCATAAGGAAAGTACTTTCCATCAGGGCCTATATCATCTTAGGGGATGCTGCGTGGAGGGTTTATTTTAAGGAAAGGAGGGACAGGAAGTTCTGGGAAGGAAAAATGCATGAGTCGTGGGCGGGAACCTGGGGATCAGTGTGTACAGGATTGACGGACATATGAATTTATTCATCCCACTGAGGTACATGGCGATGGGTCGAGAGAGTTCGGCTTGAGAAATCAAAAGGTCTCCCTCACCCGATCCGGCCCGCCATGCAGTCGGTGGGCAAATGCCCCCGCCGCCAAAACCTAAACAAATTTCACCCCATATGAAGCGAACCACTTGGGGTGATCTCTGGCAGAGGTGTTGGTTATTCAGTAAATGGTTCCCGGGGCGGCGGTACCCACAGCCACCTACCAAATTATATTGTTAACTTTTACAAAATTAATAAACAATCATCATCGGGTGGTAAATGGTTGTTTATCAGTTGCATATAATTTAAAACTAGTGTCCAACCGAAACAGGATTTTCTACCGAAACCGAATCTTCGGTATCTGTCACAGTTTCGGCCGAAACCGAAACCGAAACTTTTTTGGAAATGCTAAAAATCTATTGTTTACTTAAATTTGGCTTATTTTTTACACTTATACCACCAGCTAACACGTATTTAATGAAATTTAAAAAAATGAAGTACGTGACTTTTTTTTATATTACTGCTATAAAACAAACAAAAAATATAGAACTTACCAAAACATGTTAAAACTACTTCTTGGAACAAAAATTATCAACATTTAAAATATGAAGGAAGGCCTTAATTGAGTGTTTTAATTGGTTTTACAATCACAACATCCTTAAGACTGAATTTAACATTTATTGAGATCTTTTAATTGCAGGTAGTAATGTATGTTTACCTATCAGTCTCAACAAAGAAAGAAAAGAAAGATAAATTCAGTTTTTATGATAAATTAACCAGTCTCAACAAAGGTTACCTACTATATTAAAAAACGAAATATTTGACGAAATACATATTTTATACGGTGACACACAAGTCACAAACTCACCCGAAGTCAGCCGAACGATGCGCGATAATTCAAGAAAGAAGAGGTTCGGCAGATTTTCTGCCGAAACCGAAACTGATGCCGAAACTAGATTTTTGCCGAAACCGAAACCGAACCTTCGGTGGGTCACTATTTAAAACACGTTTATTGGTAAGGGAATAATTATTTTGTTCATTTAATTTAGGAATACTTTTTTAAACATAGGTAGGTACGTAAGTTTTTTACTTTTTTAATGTGGTCTGTAAAACGATTGCATAAATTGCCCTATCGTAGGCAATGAATTGCTTGCCATATCGTGTATGTATACCTACTCCTTACTCATAAACGTGTTCTAAATTTTGGACAACTGACATTCAAACATCTACTTTACAATATTAACATTATTTATCAGTTGTATAAAATTTAAAACCCCTTTATTAGTAAGGCCCCCAGTTTTTTTAAATGTATGTTACTCGTATCATGTTATCTTCTAAGTGCGTGTTTGTGACGTTTCAATGATGAAGGTTTGTATGTATGTAAGCATAAGTTTATATATCTAATATATGACATTCTTTTGGTTTCCTTATTTTTGACAGTTTTGTTTTAAAATAAGATAAGTAGTTTTTAATTAACTTAAGATATAACTACGCATATTCTTAATTCAGAATGACATAACGACTAAAATGAAAATTGATAATCGTTTCGGATGCCTTATAGTTGAAATATTTAAAATACGATTTTTGTCTATTCATTTTAACAGGTTACCTAGGTAGGTACTTTATTATTCTTTTCATATAAGAAAAAATAAATATTTTATGAAACTTTTGTATTAATTTCAAGAAGAACACTAACCCTGGCTCATCCATCAAACTTACGAAGGCATCGAATTTTATATTAAATTCTGCCAATAGATTTTCGGATGGAATAAATCTGCAAAATTTTCTTTTTGCCAAGAAAAATACGAAATCTCTCGGGTGGGATAATATAAAAACGCAATTCGAAGGGTACATTAAAAAAGCAACAAAATGTAAAGAGGCGAATGAAGATAGAAAGCAATGCTTCTTTAGTTTACGGTCCTTTATTCATAATGAACCCGATTCCGAATCTCTCGACACTTGGCGTTGCTTGTTTATTTTTTCAGCAGCCGTCGGCAGTAAATACACAATTATTTCGTCGACAAATCTATTACAGAAAGGGGAAAACGGCGAGTGAAAGAGAATTGCGAAGAAAAATGTAACAGCTCGCCTAATACTTGGTTTAAGCACAATGGAACTCAAGTGAGCCTAAAACAATACAAGGATCTACCAGTGCCAAACAGTACCAAGTCAGTACCTATAGGTACACCGTAAATATATGGCAAAAAAGGTCCTCGCTTAGAGGCCCGAGTCTGCCTTCTACCGCTATTGTTCCACGCGACCATTTATTAAACTTAATTATAAAACAGTCCATACAATTTGCTGCGCTGCTACATTTTGAACTTTGCGGTAGGTACTTTATTTGAGGGTTAGTGATATTTTTGTCAGTTAATGAAAGAGATGTGAAAAAGGGAACGTAAATCAAATTATTACAATTTAATTTTCACTTGAACAATTCCGTCGGTCCTTCTCTCGTTTAATAAGGGTTTATTGTCCAGTTTTTTTTTTAAATTTAAATTAAAAGCATCCTACAATCTGGTTTCCCGGGCTATACGGAAATTAAAATACCATTTAATTTCGTTGATAATCTGATTTGAACAAAAAAGGTATTCATAATTACGGCATCGGTCGCAAGTTAATGGCTGAGTTCAGGTACCTAGTACCTACCTACACATGTGAAGAAATTAAGGAACGTCGCTAACGTTAACATTATCTGGAATAATAACCGCTTTGAATATTAAAATACGAAACTACAAGAACATTAGAAAACACATTTGGCCCTTTTAACAATATTATCCTACTCACGCATAACGACACCCGAAAGCCGACTAAACCAACTCGCAGCTCGCTACTTGCCACGCGCTCACGCTACTCGCACCCACCCAGCAGTTCGACGCTACCGCTACCTAACTCGCTGTGTAATTAAGTCCCAAATTTCACTTACCTCTTACATTTGATATTTAACGCTCAAAAGACGAGTCGCTCGTGTAAATTTACAATTCGCGGCATTAACGACAGAGGCATATTAATTTGACACAATTATCGCAGCCGTATAATTCCTCTCTCCAGACGAACGCCCAAAGGTTTAAGGCTCAGCCGGGTCGAGGGCCGCTGGTTACTGGGTACTGGGGGCTACTTGTCTTTGCGGTGTCATATTTTGACCTAATTATACCATAAATAACTAGGTGGCTCGGAACAAGGGCTGCTTAACTGCCCCACACGCCACCCGGACAACCCTCATACATTCCCAACCAACTACAACACTGAAAGGACCGAGTCTAGAGCCTGAAGACTGGAAACTGGAAATACACTAGTTCCACCGTCTGGCAAATCATGCCATTTTGTACGCAATCTTGATAACTAGATAATTAAGCATCACTTGATATATTCTTTAACTTTTTTCTCTGAAAGGTATTTCATTTACGATAAAATAAAATAAATTTATTTTCGTGTCATGACCTTATAATAAATCTATCAGCATTATTTTAGTGAAAAACAAAAACACATCGAAACGAAAAATCGAAAAAAATATTTTGGCAGAGATCTGCATGCAAAAAATTTCGTATGTAAATTTTCGATTTGCCCTTTACTTGCTTTACCTATGTAGGTACCTACCTACGTATCCGAAATGGAAAAAATAAAGTTACTTCAAAAACGAAAGTTTACAATGTACAAATATCCATTTACATTATTTGAATACGAATATATTTTCCCTTCATAAATGCTGATAGAAATTCTGGGAGGAAAAAGCTCAAAGGTATTGTGAATATAAAATACACATTTTAGGCAGTATTTCAACAGGCCCGCAATCGATTATACATTATTTCGCACTTTTGCTTTGGATGGCACGTGGCAGGTGCTATGGGAGTGACCACCTGATAGCTGGTAGCTGATGGCTGGTGGCTGGTATTGCCACGTGTTGGATATTTAGCGCTGGAAGAAATGACGGGAACTTCCTCACCTGCAACCGGATATGCTCTTGAAGGGGTCCAGCTGCTCGCAGCAACCTGTCCGTACCTCCTAATACCTTCTGCTTTCCGCCTCATGTGGCTAAATAATATTAATTTACTTTTAACTTTACAACATCTTACTTACTTATCTTAATAATATTATAAAGGCAAATGTTTGTATGGCTGTATGTTTGTTATTTTTTCACGCAAAAACTACTGAATGGATTTTAATGAAACCTTACAATAATATAGTTCATACATCAGAATAACATATACAAGCAATATGCAAGCGCCCTTGAGGTGATTTTCTCACGAAAATGGCGCTATAGAAGTTATCCAATTATTATTATTATTATTATTATACGAGCTCTGGCATCATGAATTTTGTATAAAAAAATGCAGTAGGTGGCACGCGAGCTGTTTGAAAACTGGATGTACCGGGAATGAATGTATGGAATGCGGGAGGGGGGAGGGGAACCGGGGTGGGGGAAGAGGAACTCGGGAGGAGGGAGGGGAACTCGAGAGGGGATGGGGAGGAGTGGAGTGCGGAGGGGGAATCGAAGTGGGAACGTGAGAGGCGAAGGGGACGCGAGAGAGGAAGGGGAGGCGGAAGGGGAACGGGACGAATGGGAAAGGACACCCAGATAGAAACAATTTATTTATTAGATGGCATAGCAACGCATGCCGGGAACCAGCAACAATATTATAAACACGAAAGTTTGTGTGGATGTTTGTGTGGATGTCTGTGTGTTTGTTTTTCTTTCACGCAAAAACCACAAAATGGATTTTAATGAAACTTTACAATTATATAGCTCATACATCAGAATAACATGAAGGCTATAATTTATAAACCTAGTTAGGAAGGGGACGCGGGAGGGGAACGGAGACGCACGGGAAAGGTGATTCAGGGAGAAACAATGTTTTCTTTGAATATGGCATTGCAACGCATGCCGGGAACCAGCTAGTAATAATATAAACATCGATTATTTATTTTTCCCATTCTAAAGTTAGTAACTGCTTGGGTTTGGAAAAAACATACAACTAGGTAGGAATGTATTGAAATATTATTGGATTACTACTGAAAACCGCGTAAACCAATTTCTAAATGAATTGCAACAGACCAGTTTCTAAATTAATTCGAAATTTATTAAAATAGTGAATTATTTTATTGAGTAAGGTTACATACATCCTTTTATGTTAAATGTTTTAAAAGGGGGCACCTATTATAAGTATACATGTATAATATATAAGTAATTAACATTTAATCTTTATTATTAATTTTTGTATTTCAAAATTTTAATTTGAATTTTCATTTTTATTTCTACTTTTCTTTAAAATGTAATCTTTTTTTTTCTCTTTAGTTTTAAGTATTTCTTAATATTTTTTGGAATGTTAAAATATTAAATGTACGACTACCACAACACGGGCATTACGGGTTATTATTTGTAACTAATAAAAAATTTATGAAAAAAAAAAAAATTTGTATGAGATCGGTCAACTTCCGTTTATTGATGAAAGAAATAACTTAGTAAAATTGGTTGATCTTCGTCTTCGTTCGTAAATTTTCTTACTTCCAAGAAGTATTTGCTTTTAGTTTACTTTTACGATTCCTAAAAGGTTATCGAAGTACATCCTTTAATTAATAACCCTAATGAATATTGATGGTATTTAACGAAAAGTTATTCATTCCGCAAATCTAACCTAACCTAAGAGAACTGTAGGCACTCTAGTTAACACATAAAACTTTACAAAAAAAAAAATTAATCCCAAAAGTAATCTAGTAATGTTCTATCGAAAATTCATTTCAATGATTTTGAAACAAAAATATCTCAAGAAACGCACAAAATTATTATACAAATAAAGGATTCTTAAAGAGCCTCTGTGGGAGACTCCGTTTTTGTGTACTGATAATATACTTTTTTTAAATGCCGGCAACCCGGCCGTTTATTGTTATAATAATATCTTATACAAACAAGTTGGTAGCCCGCCTCACTAGACTAAGTCTGTTCCGAGGCGGGTACAAATTAATATACACATAAACTTACACACACATACATTTACATATATGTACATACATACACACATATAAGTACATACACGCATATGCGCACATACATACACACAGGTATTCGCATACGTGTACATAAACGAACACATAGATACATATTAAAACATAAATACATATAATCAAATAAGAATTATTGGGAGTAGAAATACAGTTGTCAAGGAATTAACATATTTCCATAAAACCAAAAATTCATCAGATACACATGGTAATGCTAGCATCTAAATCTAGAACTATTAAATATCAACAAAATGAATACACATAGTAATGCTAGCGTCTAAATCTAGAACTATTAGATTTCAACAAAATAATATACAAATGAGGTAATAATAATATAAGCATTCGTAAAACAAAAGCAGTATCTATAATTAAGATAAAATGTCTATAAGTAACCAACACATATATGTAAATAAAGAGTGAGGATTAAAGACTAAGATGAGATTACTAATAACTTGGTGATGCTTGCCCTTTTTTGTGTAGTAACCATGTATTGAAATGTTTGTATAACCAGTTTATGTGGTTTTTAGTGGTACAATAGGTGGTTGCTTTATAATATGCTCAATGAAAAAATAAAAACTATTAATACATTACATTTATTCAAGAAAATGGTCAAAATATGTATAATAACTGAGAGTGATGGTTTTGGATTACCCATGTTGTCGCTTGTATCATAAATCATTCTGGAATTCAGCTATATTTCATACAATCCAAATTTAATAACTTAACTTATATATTATTATGTACTTTTTAATTTGCTTATTGTTATAGTATCTAATTTGCTTATTGTTATGTTATCTTTAATTTGCTTATTGTTATATTTTTTGTAGGTTTATAATTATATTTTTATTTAGTTCATATGTATGTTTTTTTGTTTAAATTACAATGTAAAACTGCATATCTCGATACAGGAATGCCCTAGTGAGATATGCAGTTTATGTTTCTCACGTACTTCTTATTTTTTTCAATAAATAAATAAAAATAAAAATAGGTGGTTACTTTTAGGAAGATTTTGAAAATGTGAGGTGGGAGGTAAGATTCGTGCTTTAGGCAAAACTGATAGTATATATAACATTTAAATAATCTACTCGTACTTACATAGAATATTATTTAAATGTTGTATATACTATCAGTATATTATCAGTACACAAAAACGGAGTCTCCCACAGAGGCTCTTTAAGAATCCTTTATTTGTATAATAATTTTGTCCTTTTTTTGAGAAATTATCGTTTCTGCATTTTTACTATTTTAGAAGTGAAAAAACATGATGTTGTTTTGATATTTTTGTATTTTTACGATTGTTTTGATTATATTCTCCTCAAATATACTCGTAAATACGAGTTTGAAATGAAACGACAAGCCACAAGGTATTTTTTGAAACCGTGTAAAATAAATTTGTGTTAATAATACTGTTTTAAATGTATAATAGTTGTGTAAAAGCCCAAGGGGCGTTAATAAATAACCTTAAAAATCCAGAACGAAAGAAAATATTAGTCTGCCCACATACATAGATAATCTATTTTTATATCAGAGATTTTTTCAAGACAATCCGAAAAATGGGACCAAAGAAAACAAACCCGTAAATTTTATATTATTTCTCCGACGCCAGCAAAATTTAAAGATAAAACACACGACCCTTTTCTCGATTTCGTGTCCAATTTAAGCCTCGCTTTCCGCCATACATATTTGAGGTCATTAGCGATGAGGGCGATCTCTCTTTTTCGTTAGGAAGGAAACTTAAATAATTTTTATCGCTTTTTCCCGGAAGCTTAGGGCGGAAGAGGGCCGCCTCTGAAATCAAGGGTGGTTTGTGCTTACCACTTTAGCAGCGAGCTTTGTTTGGAAATTTAATAATCCGTCCACTCGTCCATAGTTGTACGTCAATTTGGTCAATTTGCTCATTTGGGGCGCTTGAAACAAGGCCAGTGTCTTTAGTAAAAAGATCACGAATCCTTGCGAAAGGTGGACATTTTTTTCACAAAGAATTTATCTAAGCAATGCAAAATCATGTGAATTTGAAAATCAGATCGATTAGAAATACTTTCGATTCTTTAATTAAATACTGTGAATAGAACACATACTTGCTTTTGAAATAATCGAGATTTTTTTAGATTAGTTTTATCATAAGCCAAGAAAAAAATTATGTGTAAGGCCTGTAAAAACTGCTTTAAGGTTAAAAATCTTCTACTTACGAGCCCCATTTCGATTACGGTTTTATTGGACGGTGTGGAAAATTAAATTCTTTGGAAAATGATTGTAAGACATTTAAATATTTGTGCCTGAGCTTCGCAAAATAAAATAAAACACGATTTTTGGCCATGTTTTTTCGTGAATAAAATAAAACAGGCAGCTCTTATTAAACGAGAATTTAAACCTTATTGCCATCTACATAGGGAGTGTTACTGTTAGCGGCCTGATACCGATTTTATACAACGTGGTGCACCAACTTAAGAAAATGCTATTAAAGTTACCGCACTCGTTTGTTTCTTCTCACAATCAGAATAAACGTTTAGGGCTTTTATCCTACTTCTACCCAAAGAGGAGCAACTGTACGTAGTTAGTATCAGAGAACGGTTTGTTTTCCTAATGTTTTTTATATAGACCGGCATGCATTTGTTACGGCTTCCCTCATTCCTACCTTAATTGATTCAGCCGTCTTCAAGACCCGCATTAATAAAACTATTGTTTTGCTGTGTGACAAGTGTACGTTGTGTTATTCAAGTATTATTGATCGGAGATTCCCAGGATGTGGATTTTCTAAGGCGACACTATAATTTAGGTTTTTTTTTTCAAAGCAGCAAGCACCGAGCTGGCAAGGTTCAAGTTAATAGCTACCCACCTGGAATGGTCTCCATCCAGCAACAACGGCAAGATGCGCTCGGATTCTCCAACTACGGATGATCCCACGAACATCGGCAAAGGGATGCATCAATCGACCACAGAAAAGTCGCCCAGGCTCTACTTTCTATTTGGTATTCTCAGTTGTCAGGCTTCCAACTGCCCTATCCAAATAAAACAATGACGCTAATCGGAACCTTATTTAAAAGTCAACTTTATTGGTAACCAATAATAACTGTAGTGTATGTGAGCTTGGCAGAGTGAGATAGAGATGAACGAATAAGTGCGCGAATATGTGCGCATCAGTTTTAATAAACCAGCATTGTTAATTTCAGGTTACAGGTGACAGATCAGGTTTGTGTCGTTTATAAAGGTAACAACATTGTTTAAAGCGTGCAGTGCAAATCCGTGTTATTAATATTATTTACTTCCTCGTGTATATCAAGGATTCCATGTTGACCAAAACGAAAAGGAGGCCTCCACTTGTACGTTCTTATTACAGATACTTCGTCAACCCGCCTCAAAACGTCGTAAAACCCAGTGGTTAAGTAGTTTTCCAGTAGAGCCGCTCTTTTTTTTTTAATACCTCACAAGAGTCTCAGCTGCTCTTGTCTGGCATCCCCAATTGGGATATGTTGTGAAGCTGAAGGCAGCGGGTAGGAGAAGGAGATAGGGAAGAGGAAGGTGGAGAAGTACCTGGCTATTCAGATCTGTTCACCAAACACGGCTAAAGCCATTTCAAGCAACGTTTCAAGGTCTTCCACCAGGGCTTTACTGAGAGTATCTTCCACTCTGGAACGTGCCGAAAATATAATATATATTCTTTTAAATGAATTCTTTGTGAAATAACACAAATTAATTAAATAAAATTTATTTGTTTTATAATCACACCGGAAATGTAATGATTTATAAATGGTTCATTAGTTCTTTCAACGTTTCACCATAATGTTAAAAAAAAGTATGGATCGAAACATTTCTTTACGTATTATTCCTAAATTTATACCTAAATAATTAACCGGCGAAACTTCACTGTGCAAACGTTCTGAAAATTGGCCCGGAGCTAGAATCATTCCGGACATCCGGCATGGCGGAAGTCTCACGTTCGCGGACCACATATGTAGGCAGTTTAAACATCCGAGTCTCGTTGCGGTAGTGCACTCCATGGATTTCCAACGACAATGTCACTAATGATTATCAATCTCACGTAGTTTTGATTTCAGATAATGCATAATAGGTAATAATTTAATGAAAATAAATCACTTTGTAACATAATTTAACAAAAAAAAAATTGAATGATTTGTATAGCACAGTTTTTGAGAGAAATAACCTCAATGACGCTGAAATTACCAACGTATTTGAACAATTTGAACAACAAGTTCTGTTTTTTATATAATTACCGGGCTAGTTGCTTCACAGAGCTGAAAAAATAAAAGATTTCGAACAGAACTTGAAAATTAAAATTACTGAATTTTTCAAACTCTGCAATGTGAGACAACTGGCCCTTTTTTTTTTTTTTTTTTACATTAACTCCACACAGGAGGCCCTGAGGAAAATAATTTCCCTCAGGGCCTATGTCATCTGGGATGCTGTGTGGAGGGTCTTTTTGAGGAGAGGAAGGAATGAACATTGGTCTTGAAGAGACCCATGTTGTAGGAAGGAGGAAACACAGAGGCCGGCAAATCATTCCACAGCCGAGCTGTTGAACACAAGAACGAGTCGAAGAAACGACCCGTTCTCATGTGACAAATGTCAACCGTGTACAAATGTTGGGCACGCGTTTGGCGTGTTTCCCGACCATGCACCGGTGCCGAAGGGATCAATGATGCTAGTTCCTCGGAGCATCTTCCATTGTAATACCGGTAGAACAAGGATAGCATTCCCACCCGACGCCTGTGCTCTAAAGATTGCAATCCGTCTGTTAAGATGGGAGAATCTATCAAACGGACCGCCCGTTTCTGCACAGAGTCGAGGGTATTTTTCAGGTATTTTGGAGCTCCAGACCAGAGATGGCTGCCAAATTCAACCGTGGGGCGTACTTGTGATTTGTACAAGGTTAGCAGTTGTGTACTATTAAAGTATCTGCGGGCCCTGTACAGTACGCCCAGTTTTTGGGAGGTAATTAACTTCGACCCTTAGTAATTAACTTCGACTAAAGTGACTTGGAAATAGAAACTCTTAAATAGATGAATCGACTTTTATTTGTACGAAACCAATATGATCTAACATAAAAAAATAAATATACATTATAGTCCCTTAAAATGTCTCAATGTGGTTGTCCAAATATTAACAAGAAGAAAAATAAACTATAAATGTGGCGAAGGATTCCGTCCTAGAGAAGTAAATAAAATCACTCGATTTTCCCATGTAATCATATAAAAAACCTGTATAATTAACTGACTTGATTTATAGAATACAATTTACTTTGATTTGAACTCCTACAAATTTGGAAAATTAAGGTTCCTTCTAAATTTAGTTATTTTCTTTAATAATGACTGATGTGTGATTATGTGGATGCGGATGTCGAAGGACCTTGTATGTGTTTTGAAATATATGTGTGTGAAAGACCACTGTACAAGTAGAAAGAATGCACTTAAAGGAAAGGAAGGAAGGGACTTACTGCGGTAACGTGTGACACTCTCTGCTATCTTGGCTGGGTGTATTCACGCACTTATATACTTGCGGTATGCGGATTCAGTTTGAGGATGCGGGATGCGAAATATTATAGATGTTCACGCGGCGAGTTTCGATTGACGACTGACTGTTATAGTAACTAAATAACAGGTACATAGGGATGGGTAAGAAAAGGAATATGATAGGGATAGATAGGAAAGGTATGCGTGACAATCAAGCTACAAGCACAGAGTCTATGATAGATGTAGATGTATGTAGGTAGGTGTAGCTATGAATTGTGTAAACGCCCAACCAATGACTGTTAAAAAAGTACAAAGCAAAATAGTTTATTTATAAGCATCCTCAATAGGGATTCCTGTTCCGAGGCGAACTGTAGGTTGTTGTACGTACTCGTAATTACATCGTGATTTCATCTTCATCATGTATGTTGATTTCCACAAACTAAATAACAAACAAAAAAAATTAAAATCTTCATAATATTATTAACTCCATGAAGTAATGGTGTTACTTAATAACTTGAATGATTTCATCATTTTTATGTTCAGTTAGCCATATACTTATTTCGTTTTAAACTTTTTTATCTCCATGGTGTTTTTACTTTCATTTGGAAAGGCATTATACAATTTTGTAGCATGTAATTTTGATTGAGTTCTTGTGGGTACTTTGAGGTTTATTTTGAATTATAAAGTTTTGTTTTTTAACGAGAAATGATATAATTTAATTGAGGAAAGAGTTTAAATTAAGGGGCGAACGATTGTGTCAATGTGAAGTTTAAATCAAATCAATCATTTCATTGAAGAAATGAGCAAATGCGAGCATTAAACATTTATTGAAGAACTTAAAACAGTGCAAGACAAAGTAAGAACCTCAAAAACTATTTTCAATTTGCACAATTTTTGCATGATGAAAATCATATTTAATCGAACTAATTAGCCATGTTATTATATAATGCTCGTAAATAGTAATTGTCTCACCATTCGTCTTATAAAAATTATACAACTTATTATTATCGTTATCAATTTTAGTCACTAACTTTCTTGTTGGTGGTTGTGTCCCAGCGCAATTAAATATAATACGAAATATGGAAAGTGCCTAGTGCCACAAACATGTTAGGAATATTACCAGACATTTTCCAAAAGCTTTAACAATATAAACAGTGAAGTGGGTTATAATGTGTTATACTAAACTATTCAAAGTTTAATTTTATTACTCTGTGCGATGTTTTCAGGCAAAATTAACGGCATTTTAGAGCTTGTTCGTGCTTTATTCATTATCGTCCTTCGAGTTAATTTGAATCATGTTAGGAAAACAATATAAACAGCATATTTTTGGATAAAAAAATGTGTAAAACGTTTAATAAGCCCTTTAAACCTGCTCAATTCTTGAATTGTTTTTTTTTTTCTTTCAAGATCCACTGACTAAAATTGCTTAGTTACAAAATGCATGCATTATTAATGTTATTCCTCTGAGATGTTGAACTACTGTTAATTGTTTACAAAATTGTCCATTGATTGCCACCTATCGGATAAATACACGGTTTAACTAACACTCATTTCTGGAAGTTTTTAGCTGAGGCATTTTTTTTAATGACTAAGTTCACAAATTTGACATTTTTTGAGTTTCTGATGTATGACACATACCTTAAACGTAATCCGTAAAACATTATCCGTTTATGTATGGTAGATTTTTGATTCAATGTCCATAAAAAGGTTCTCTTCTCCAAAACACCCAAACATTCTGTTTTCGCTATGGCAAATCTAAAAATATGCATTGCCATCGTTATTAGCAATTTAGTAACATAAATAATTTAATACACTTTCCGAGTATTTATTTAAATAAATAAATGACTTAAGTCCTATTGACAGTCAAGTGAAATGTTATCCGATGAATTTGCGAATAATATTTATTTACATTGTTATGCGTCATCCGAAGCCTGATCAGCACGCTCGGAGATGGAAAACTTTTTTGATAGTTGGAGTGATATGTTATCGGAAGAAGAAAGTACCGCCAAAGCAAATGAAATACTCGCATCAAAAATATTGGCACAATCGTTGATTGTTATCTGCAATAAGGAACCCCAGTGAAAAATATTATGGCTTTTAAAAAATATATACATATAGACCAATAAACGCTGATTCTGAATATATAAGTTTTATTAAATTTTAATAAATGTAGAGTTTTTTAAAAATGATTAAAAAGTCTATTTGAAATCGTGTTATTAAAACGCACTGTCAAGTTGGTGGTACTGAATTTTTAGCACTGATGTCACTGCTCTCCTTAATTTTCCGGTCACCTGGTGATAGCATATTGAAGTTGTATTGAAATGTATGTATGTGCTCTACATTTCATGTTATTGGTTTATTTACATACTATTTACAGAGATTTAGACGTATGTATGCCTAATAGTTGTTGGGTTTATTGAAACATTATTTTGGCCTAAATAATTCAGTGTCAAAAATAGAGGTATCTCTATTATTTAAAATATTAAAAAATTGTAATGCTACTCGCAACCCTCCAACTCTGAACTCCAAAATGGCGGACGTCGAACAGCTGATTCGGTGCTGTATGCTGTATCTTATCAGTCGCCTACAATTGTGCAGGCCATGCTTCGGTTTCCATAATATTGATTTCGATTCGTTAAGCCAAAAAAATAATAATTTCAGACAATTTTGAAAAATATAATAGAGTAATAAATAAATATAAAAAATATAATATGATAAATAAATAATTCCACCTAAATAATGTTTTTATACATTGAATAGTTTCTTTCAGACAAAATGACAACACATGTTTAAAATAAATAAAACTTTTGGAGAGTGATGACGTCACACGATTCACCCTGCATACGGTGGTTTTCGGGGGATCTTGAAAAATTAAAACGTTGACAATTATTTTAACTATTAAAACTTACTATAAAAATTAAAATAAATGTGCAGTTATTTAAGTAAGAGGGTCATCAACCATTAAAAAAATTGGTTCGGAGTTCCTTATTGGTTATAAACACTTTTTCTAATTTCTGAAATTTCTAAGTTCTCTAATATTGTAAACCCGTTGTAAATTTGTGTGTAAATTTTTGAACCCTTTATTTCAATCAAAATAATGATTTATTTCCAAGGTTAGCAAATTCAGAATAATATTAATTATTTAAACACCTTAGATGTTCCTTTATAGTCCAGTCAATGAATGGTCCAAAAGGAGGTGTAGAGTGCGTGAGCAGGAACCTAAACGATTTCTTCAGAAACTTCTTCAGGGTGCTTAGGGTGTGAACATACTAAAAGTCCTGACGTCTAGGTGGTGAGCTATGGGGGGGAGGGGGGATAATTTCCCAATTTTCGGGTTTCCGCTTATATCTCGAAAATGGTGCGTCACAGAGGAAATTTCATTTTCAATAAGTAAAAGCTCATAAAATTATCTACAACTTTTACTACATACAAAATTTTCGAAATCCCAGCCGTTTTTGAGTTACACGCTCCACAAATGTAGATATTTTCGAAAAAAATCATTTTAACTCGCATTTTTCATCAAACATTCCTTCATATCATCTAAAATATTCATCCAAGAAAGAAGTTTATTTGAAAGAAGTGGAAAAGAATTTAATTTCCTTTTAGAATATATATATGTACATACATAGGCAAATTAATCTCAAACTATTAAATATTTACAGCAATTTTAAGTTTTTTAGGAAAATGTCGTCATTTTCAGAAAAAGCTGTCTTTATGTTATTAGGGGGCAAACATTAATTATGTGAGCTCAAAAGGGGGGGGGGGTCCAGCAAAATCTCACGTTACTTAAAAAGAATATAAGAAAGAAATTTATCTCACCAAGTGGGTTGAGGGGGGGGTCTAGATTGGAAGAAAAACTGCTCACGTAATTAATGTTTGCACCCTTGCTGACACACCACTTTTGTTTGTAACAGATTGTGGTACTTGGACTTGAATTTCATTTATGTTCAGAGTTCCTAAAACAATTAGTTTAATGACTAACTTTTAGTGGACATTCTGTGGAGAAGCACATTGATGCGATCATTCAAAAGCCGAGGAGGCATAACAGGAGGCAGAGGTGTTTCGCACAATGTACTCAGCAAGAGGTTAGTTGGTATGAGCGCAACTCATGAGATCTGCACTTCCCTTGAAGAGTTTAGTGGAGTCTTCTTCACGTCAACTGAACAGCACAAGGACCTCGGACAAGCCCGCCGGAGTATAGATACGGTAGACAGTGCCAATCTCAGTCAGTGGTTTGATGTATTTCCTCCCTTCCCACAAGTCAGTGAAGTAATGTCAATTTTCAGTGAAATTGTCGGAGATGCCACAATAATAGTGCCATTGTTTTGGATTTCTCTCGCCCGGGTTTTAGCAGCAAAATATCTTCGATGGGAGGAATGGCAGCGATCAAAAGGACAGTGAGATCCACATTCTCACCAACGACAGCTACAAAATTGTGAGAGGATTGTTCCACAGCAGTCTTCACGATAAGGTTGTCAGCATCGTCAGTGGCCTGAAGAGTCTATACCCCATTCTCCCGAAGCTTTGTCTGTAGTAAGGAGATAAAGTTACTTTTATTGGTAGGATTGGATAAAAAGCCCTTTTGAGCTCAGATAATTAATGTATGCCCCCTAATAAGATAAAAACAGCGTTTTTCTGAAAATGACATTTTCCTAAAAAACTTAAAATTGCTGTAAATATTTAATAGTTGGTGATTAATTTGCATATGTATATATATATTCTAAAAGGGAATTAAATTCTTTACCACTCCATTCAAATAAACTCCTTTCTGTGATGAATATTTTAGACGATAAGAAGGAATGTTTGATGAAAAATGTGAGTTAAAATGATTGTTTTCGAAAATATCTACATTTGTGGAGCGTGTAACTCAAAAACGGCTGGGATTTCGAAAATTACGTATAGAATAAAAGTTGTAGATAATTTTATGAGCTTTTACTTATTTAAAAAAATTTCCTCTGTGACGCACCATTTTTGAGATATAAGCGGAAACCCGAAAATTGGGACCTTCTCCCCCCCCCTCTCCCCCTAGCTCACCACCTAGACGTCAGGACTTTTAGTATGTTCACACCCTAAGCACCCTGAACAAGTTTCTGAAGAAATCGTTTAGGTTCCTGCTCACGCACTCTACACCTCCTTCCTTGACTGGACTATTACTCTAGTATTAAAATTTCTAGAACCCTTCCCCACGTTACAAATTAATTTATATACCTCAGATTGGTTTAAAAATCACCTTTTCCTTGCTATTTAATACATAATTTAAAATTTCGTTATTAGTATAAAAACAGGTTGGATAATGAACTGGCGATGAAAATTATTTATTGACATTATGATCGGTATGTATTTGTTTGACATAATCGTAACAAGTGAAATATTATGGCGTAGTGCCTGGCAATAATACAAATACCGCTTTTCATTGAAAAACCTCATCAATTTTATAATTTGTGTGCATTATTTTAATTAAGCCATTGAGTTGAACTACGCCTGTACTCCAGGACAAAATATTAATGTGTAGTGGAAATTTGTGTCAATACAAACATGTTTGAATGTAATACAATAGTTGTGTAGGTTATACTAACGCATCGCGGTATTACAGCTAACCTAACCTAACCATCGTGAAATTTATTCTCACTGGTAACGCCACATATCTCAGTCTTCGTACACCTCCTTGCTTAGTTCACAGCCATAAACATACTCTTTTATAATACCGTTTATTGACATCACCTGACTTAAGAGGAACGGCTGCGGTGCCTTTTTCATACAAAACTTAAATTTGGATATTTGAGGCCAAAATACCCCACCAAACTTAGAAATCATTTTTTCAATCGAAGGTATCGCAGACATCTCATACTGAAATGTACTGCTTTATTTATTTTTGTTTTAATTTATATATAAAGCATTAGATAACTTTTTTTGACATTTGAGAGGTAACTTCGGCAAGTATTTGTGAGTTAAAGCTAATTGTTTAATAAATAATTTTGCTCTATTTATGACGAGATGTGAAATGAAATAAAATATTGAAACTGAAATTTTACTGACGGAACCGAAAATAGTGCCACAAATCTGGTTGTACCGACGCATTTGTCAGAAAAAAATTTTACACACTAAAATACGATCCAGATGTACACAATATACAAAAAACCAGAACTACATTACCTTTTACAAGGTAACCCCACTATCAAAATCAAAATCTTATTAACACAATGGACGATAATTGTACTGATCTTTTGATCGAAAATCCTGATTAATTTTTTTTTTGTTTCTTTTACAGACTATTGCCCATTAATATTATATATATATCGCATTATTGCTAACAAATAAATAAAAACACATACGTAGGTGCGAATACGAGTTTACACACAACTTCACTTTTATAATAGCTACACACTTAATAAGGTCTCAAAGTTTAACTTCCTATATTATACTTATTATTAATATGTCTCTTTTATTTCATCTTTTCTTTCTCTATTTTTAATATAATTCGCATTTTCGCATTTATAGGATTAAACTTCCTTGTTTCTTTTCAAAGATTTTCTAGCATCCCCAGAGAAAAGGTAATTTATTATATTCAACTTAGTACACCTATTTTTTATATACAGACTACATATGTCTCAACACAGGAATTTGCCAGTGTGGCAGTGCAAAATTATGTGTCCCAATGTCCCAGTGTCCCAATGCAAAATTAATTAAAATAGTATTTTATCACAACAAATGAATAAAAAAATTACACAGAAAAGTGGTGGTAGATACCTTTGTAGGAATACATGCATAAAGGAAATGCAAAACTTACGCAAGGTTCAAGACCATGATCCAAGTCCATGATCTATGTCCATGAATTTAAGTTGCTCCAATAGAAAATATTACTGAAATTTATTGGCCAATAGCTGAAAAATGTTTACTAAATGCGACTGAAAAGACGTGGGTACTTTAATTTGCCCGAGAAACATTGAAGCATAATGTTACCAAAAACAATGAAATCCATTATGCAACTCGCAATACGGTCTGAATTCACAATTAAATAATTCGCTAATAAATAGGGATTGAATATTAAATACTGCTTGTTATATCAAATGCAAATTTTGAAATATATGTGATATTATTTGAATATCGCATATTTTGAACATGCCGTTTGCTAGTCCAGTTAACATTAGGGTCACAGGCTACAGCGAATAAATGTTTTGTGGAAACATGCGCTCGGAAATGAATGGAAGCACGGCGAACGCATTCGGAATATTTACCATCATGTCAACCGTGCTACATCATGAGCCTACAGATAATATTTATATAATAATATATCGGGGTCTGTTTTCGCATGGCGGGGCTTTAATAAAAATGATACCGACTACCGCGCGCTGGCACTCGCGCCGTTTGGAAATATGTTTTGAATACTTACAAACAGAAACAGTGCCTAAATGCAAGGGCAATACAGAAATAATATACTAGTGAAATCAGATTTTTTTAAATATCACAACCACAGAATCAAGTCCCTTGTGGAAACCATTTCCCTCAGGGCCTTTGTAAGCAACGATTCGAGTGTGAATGGTGTTCTTTCACAAGGCGATATTGAACTGGTATATTTATTTATTTCAAAACATACGGCACAACATGTGCCATTGACATATATTTATATGTATTATAATACAATAACATAAAGAAAGTGCTAGCTCTGACAACACACATCGAATCTGGATTCCAGAAACGGCTTAAGTCTGCGGCAGCGTTCATTGATCTCTCTGCGGCTTACGACACGGTGTGGCACAAAGGCCTCCTTGTCAAGCTCTACGACACCATAGAGGATGGCAACACAGTACGACTTATTGAGCAACTACTAACTGGCCGTACTTTCAGGGTTTTTCTAGGAGAGCTAAAAAGCAAAAAAAATGCACCTGAATAATGGCCTTGCCCAAGGCTCAGTGCTGGCCCCATCACTCTTCAATATCTATACTCGAGATCTTCCTCACACTGAAGGCAGAAAAATTGCTTACGCAGATGACTTCGCCATCACAGTCCAAGCCAAAACCCTCAATGCAGCAGAAGAGATCCTTAATTCTGACCTCAAGGCTATGGAAGAATTTTTCCTCAATTGGCGACTAAAGCCAAATGGGTCGAAAACAGTTGTGACAGCTTTCCATCTCAGTAATTCACAGGCAAACGCAAAACTCTGTGTTCAGTTTGATGGAAAAAATATTTACCATGACCCCCATCCCCGCTATCTTGGAATAACTTTGGACAGGAGCCTGAATTACCGGAAACACATGGAAACAGTGGGCAAAAAAACCAGGACAAGACTAAACTTAGTCAATAAGCTGGCTGGTACTAGCTGGGGATGCGACGCCAACACGCTCAGAACGGCATCCATTGCCCTGGTTTTCTCAGCAGCTGAATACTGTGCTCCAGTATGGGCCAGAAGCGCCCACACTTCCATGGTCGACGTTCAGCTTAATGCCACAATGCGAACCATCAGCGGAACCTTAAAATCGACTCCTCTTCCTTGGCTCCCCGTACTTGCAAATATAACCCCGCCAAATATCAGGCGAGAGATTGCAACACTGAGGGAATACAAGAAGGCGCTGCAAAAAAGCGAAATACCCTTGCACGATGATGTCGTTTCTCACCCGGCATGCCGCTTAAAGTCTCGAAAACCCTTCTGGACGGAAGGAGAAAGACTCCTTCGAACACCTCTCACCCCAGAAGATAGGTGGAAGCTTGAGTGGCAATCAGCCAACGTCAAAAACGCCGATCTCGTGCAAGACCCCACTGAGAGACAGCCTGGGTTCTCATTGCCTCGCAAACTCTGGACTGCCATCAATAGAATAAGGTGCTCCCATAGCCGTTGTGCTCACATGATGCATAGATGGGGCTTTAAAGAGTCGGCGACGTGTGAATGCGGTGCGGTGCAGACCACCGAACATGTGGTCAACGAATGCCCGCTCCGTTCATTCCCCGGCGGTATTTATGAGGTCCACAGGGCAACGCCTGAGGCCCTAGACTGGCACGCAGACCTAGATGTCCCCCTCTGACCCCCCACCATACGAAAGAAGAAGAAGAATAAAGAAAGTGACATATAAATGTAAAGTTAAATATAAAAACAAAAGGTAAAAAAAGGAGTTAAGGTAATGAGTAATAAATAGAAATAAGATGTATAAAATGAAAGTATAAAATAAAAGTGAAAACTATAAAATATAAAGTATAATGTAAAAGTGAAAAGCTTAAATAAAAAGTTAAAAGGCAGGAAATAATATAGTTAAAATTAAAATATATAGACTAAAAGTTACCTGTATAAATAATATAAAGTACAAAAGTTATAAATATTAAAAAAGTATGACAAGTATACAGTAAGAAATGCTCTTAGGAGCCAAATATTGAAGATAAAATAAAATAAAAGGAAGGTATTACGGAGTATACAACGCGATGTGAAAAGTAGGTACCTACGATATGTTTCTAATCCATTGGTATTAGAGTGCTTACTGGTATTTCCAATTTGGGAGGCGGGAATGGGTACCGCCACCCCGGGAACCTTTATTGGATAACCAACACCTCTGCCATAGGTCACCCCAAGTGGTTCGCTACGTTTGGTGATTTAGCAGGGGTGCCCGGGTTCATGGGGTGAGGTTTGTCTAGGTCTTGGAGGCGGATGACCAGGACACACTGAACCCCAGATTCCTACCCACCCCTTAAACCCTTTTCCTTCCCAGAACTCTCCTCTCCTTCCTTTCCCTAAAAAAACCCTCCACACAGCATCCTCAAATATGACATAGGTCCTGAGGGAAATTATTTTCCTCAGGGCCTCCTGTATGGAGGTCATGTAAAAAAAAAAAACATAATATTATGGTTACATGATTATATTTATTATGATTACGTGGTAGTACTAGCAGATAAATTTTGTCTAATGCCTCTTTTGTATGATGACAGACTTCCATATACCAATCTGACATGAAAAAATGATAATTGGTTATTTTATTGCAAAACGTTATGTTTTTTTTAGTTTGAGTGGAATTTGCAGTTGTGTATCAATTTGAAAGAAGAAGATCTAATTTATTTAGTTTTCCTTGGAACCGCCAGAAATATTACGAATGGGAAACAGTTGTGAGATTATTCCACATCAACCTTATTCTCCTGATGTTTCCTATTTGAAATCTTAATAAAAAAAATCTGCAATGAATATCTTCGAATAACGGCATTACTCTCCAAAATTATATGGACGGCCACTTAACTTATTTTGTATCTTCAGAAACGAATGAAAAATTAAAAAATTTTAACTGAGAAAACATATTTTTGGTTAGTTTGTAATTGCCTAGATGATCTAAATTTATATATTCATCAAAAATTTAAATAACGAATAACGGTAGGAATCATTTTCATTAAAAAATAATAAAAAAAAATATCGAGGTTTGGCATCTAAATAATTATTAAATAAAATTGCAATTGATTTGTCAATTTTGGTGAAATCACTGATACAAGTAGCTTTAATTAATGGCAAACGAATATATCCATTATTTCAAACACAATTTTATCGAGGATGGAACAAAAATGTCATTGGTAATTACTGTTATAAATTCATTCATGTTTTTCAATTGGTTCTTGTAATCCGAAAATATTGGGCTATTTTTTTAAAGACCGACAAACATTCCGGGTTACGAAAAACCGGACAATATTTAAAAATCTCCTAATATTACCACATTAAGCGGAAAATGTTGCTTGTGTCTTGACGGAGGACTTATCCAGACGAGGAATCGAGCACGCGATGCCTGGATGCCAACTCAGCCACTGACTGACTGGTCAGTGGCATTTAAATAATGAACAAAAACCATCATAAAGCAGTAATCATTTAAGAAGATTAGGCATTTCTGAGCAAACAACGATTATAATCTGCTAATTAATACATATTTTAACTCAAAGCAAAATTTATAAGTTTTTTAAGGTCGTTTCATAAAAATTCTCCAATCCAAAAATTTTACAATTATAGTATTAATATCCAAAATCAATGTAAACTATACTTTTGCCACAGTTCTTCTAATAAATAATGGTTTAAATAGGGTAAAACAGCAAATGTAAAATCAAGCGATGTCTAGTGTTTTTCAATATATTGTCCCCTGCGTGCGAAGTCACATCTTTTCCAAGCCTAAACTTTCTAATAAAAGTGTGTTTATCTGAAGTCATCTTCGAGGTTATATAATTTTTCAGAATATTACGTACGACGGTAGTTATGTTCTTAGTAAATCCACACAAAATGTGCCTTTTAGGCCTGCACATTCGTAAGATGTGTAACGTGTACATGTAAGTATATTTTTTACGAAATGGAAATGGTTGTCAAAAGCGTGCTGAGCACTATGATATCATCCTTGTCGTCTTATCGTAAATTTAAATGTGGGCATAAGTTTTAATACAAATATTCTGGAATCCTGACTAAAATAAATTCAGAAAAAACATAGGCTGCTGTCGTAACGGATGTATCAAAACTAACCCCATATTTCAGAAAATCTTGGAATCTTCATTGTTACCTGATATTATTAGGCTGATAGATGCGGTGATTTGAATTGTGCATTCCTGAAAACACCAATATAATGTTCAACAATATCGTTTGCTATCGGAAGGTTGATGAAATTAAAGCGAACTCTAGATATTATTATGAGGAATCAGGGATTTGAACACGATATTATAATGATTATTATGAAATAAAATTCCTCTTCCGCCCTCGAGGGGCCGGCTTGTTCAAGTAAATTTTATTGAATTAATTTTTGATATTCCAGCGTGAAAGAAACTCTTAGTGACGCCCTGGTGAAAGACCACCGCTTACAGAAAAAATAGACACTTTGGAATTCTTGTGCGATATTCACACACAAAAAATAATCTGATACTGGTAAAAGAAAACAATTTAGAATATCATCTTTATATTTATTTATTTATTTTGTTATAAAGAATACATTAACAGTATAAAGAAGCTTTGACTCACCAACTAGGAAGGTCTCCCTTTCTAGGACAGTTAAATTGACAGGTTTCGTTTACATTGGGTATGTACTCGTGGGTACACGATTATTCTCGTAGGTACACGATTATTCATATATGTAGTATAAAGTAAAGTTAACATTCACAGATTCCATTCACATAATTATAAAATGATGTAGTCTTTTCGGAAAACATAGTTTGACTATTTAATTATTTTTTGTTATTGACTTTTCACAACTTACCACATCTGAATACACCATATACACCATCAGTTGTTTTTTTCTAATTAAGAAAAAGGGACAAATTTATAAGCGTTATAGGTAACAACATACTAATGTTATAGGTAACAACATACTAATAACAACTGTTCATATATCAGTAAAAAAAAATCATTGCAAATCCTTACGTACTATTTTAGTCACATTTCTGTGTATTTCTAATGTCATTTAATGTATTTATCAATTTAGTTGCGTCCTTGATGATAACTTATTTATCGTACCAATCTATAACATTTTTGACAAGTTTTTTCGTACTCAAATTAATGTTCACTCATTATTATTATTTTTATTATTCTAAATTAAAACACAATTATGATTCAGCTACCTTTGGATAATTGCAATGATTCCGGTATTAGCATTAACATGAATGTAATTCTAGATCTGAATAAACTAAACAACTATAACTGGGACGCGTACAGACTAAAAATCGTACATCAAAATATCAGAAGCATATCGAATCATGATGACTTTACAATTTTTCTTGATCAATTTAATTCTTCTTTTGATGTTATAATATTAACTGAATGTTGGATAAATAAAGACTACACCTCCAAGTCAATCCACAATTACTCTGAATATCACACTAAAATCAACCTCAACAAATCTAGCGGGATTGTTATCTACATCAAGGATGGTATATAAGCGCAAGTAGATGAAATTTCATTATTACAATCAAACTGTATGAAAATAGTATTGAATAACAATATATGCATATTTGCAATCTACAGATTACCTTCCATCAAAAATATTGACCCCTTCCTGTATTCATTACAATCAATCATTAACAATTTATAAAAAGTGGAACGGCAAATCATTATAGAAGATTTAAACATTAACACTATCCATGAATACCACCATCAAACACACGATTATCTATGTCTGCTTGTGGAAAACGGTTTCACTCAGACAATTAACAGCGTCACCCGCGAACGGAACTCGAGTAAATCGTGTATAGATCACATCAATGTGAAAAATATTAATTTTTTCGACACATTTGTTATACACACTACTATTTCAGACCACTATACTACATCTCTTTGCCTCAAAAATAAGCCTCTCACTTTAGCTAAAATTAAATATGTTGCTCGAACAAACTTCAATAACCTACTTGAGGACCCGAGTTCTGAAAACTGGCGAAATGTCCTAGAACAATCAGATACTGAGTTAGCAATGAAGGAATTTATTACCAAACTACTTGAGTATATATATAAACACACAAGCAATAAACCCATAACAAATAAACAAATAAAACTCACGCCATGGATCACCCCGGGTCTAGTCAATACAATTCATAGAAGAAACCATCTTCATGAAAAGGTTAAAAGGTATCCAGAGAACTTGGGATTATAATCTTATTATAAAAAATATAGGAATTTGTGTAAGAATTTAATTAAATCCTCGAAAGAAAACTTTTATAAAAAACTCATTTACGAAAATAACTCCAGTCCAAAACGTTTTTGGGAAACTTTTCGCAATGTAACCAAATCTAAAATTAATAAATCTTCCGAAATTAAATCTCCATACATCAATAATTCAAACTGTCAAGTCCCCAAAAACATTGCAAACTTTGACAATAGTTATTTTACATCTGTAGGAGACACACTTGCGAAAAAAATTCTCGTTAAATGTAATACAACGGAAACTGATCTTGCCAATTTACGTATCCCTAATCTTGGTCACAAAATAGCCTTAATCGAAACATCATCAAACGAAGTCATGAAGATAATTGACGACCTCAAGTCATCAAAAGCATGTGGTCCCGATAAGATTTCATCAAATCTGTTAAAAATTATTAAATCATACATAGCCATACCGATTGCGTTCATTTCAAATCTAAGCTTTAAAACGGGTAAATTCCCGAATCATTTAAAATACTCAATTGTCATATTACTGAACAAGAATGAGGACAAATCACAGATAAACAATTACAGGCTCATTTCCTTGCTCAATTCTGTCTCAAAAATTATTGAGAAAATTGTAAAGAACCGTCTCAGTCATTATCTTGAAATTAACAACATCCTCTCTAGTAGACAATACGGCTTTCGCAATGGTTTAGGTACTGAAAACGCTATTGCTAATTTGACAAAAATCATCTCTAGTAATCTAGACAAAGGGATTAAATGCATTGCAATCTTTTTAGATTTACCCAAAGCATTTGACACTATCTCCCACAAAATTTTGTTGAATAAACTACAGCAAATGGTTGGTTAGTTCCCTAGAAAATAGAAGCCAAAGAGTGGATATTAACGGCACTCTAAGCGATTCAGCCAATATTAAATATGGTGTACCTCAAGGAAGTACTCTAGAACCGCTTTTATTTAATATTTGTATAAATGAGGTATGTAATAGTTCCTTCGCAGACCACATAATTACCTTTACAGATGATACAGTTTTATTGTTTGAAGGCAAAACCTGGAATGAATCTCACAGTAAAGCAGAAATTGGTACAAACAAAGTCAAACAGTTGCTAGATAGCAATCTCCTCACTCTAAACTCGGATAAAACTAAATTCATCTGTTTCAGTCCAACCCAAGCGGGTCAACCAAAAGAAATTCATAACATTATTATACACCATTGCAATGACATAACTACATGTAAATGCAATACCTTGGAATGTGTAGACAGCATTAAATATCTTTCATAGCAATTAGAAATATTCTCTGCGTAAAAGACATGAAACGAATTTACTTTGCCATGTGTAATTCCATATTAGATTATGCATCCTTAGGTTGGGCGGTTGTACTAAAACAATACTTGATCCCTTAGCAAAATCTCAGAAATCACTTCTGAGAGGCATACTCAAAAAAACGTTCGGATACCCCAACGATTCATTGTTCGAAGATTTTCGCGTTCTTGATGTAAGGCAATTATATATTAGGAAAACCATAATACATACCCAAAAACAGCGGCTCCACTACCCTTCCATAGACCATTCCATGTCATGATACCAGACATGCAAAGAGGAACCAAGTAGTTCCTCCCACCACTTATTCATCCTTAGCTCAAAGACAATTTTCGTACTTAGGCCCTAAATTGCTTAATCTTATACCCGATGCTTGGAAATCAAAAGTGATAGCATTCTGCGTAATCTGGTAAATGATTGGCTTCTGGTCTTGGGGAGAGCCGAATGCGAAAATATGTTAAACAACAGCCATTAAATTTTCTTTTTTGTTGACATTCATTTATACTGGTATTACCTTAATATTATTTTTATACAATTTAAGATCAAAAACTGCTTAATTTTTTTTTCTCTTTGCATTTTCTTTTCCCTACTTTCTTTTTTCTTTTTTAACCCATTATTTTATTTCTTATCCATTTTTTGATTCTCGAGTTTTTCGAGAAATTTCAGATTTTTCAAATTTCAATCAAAGATTCATCAAAATCAATACTAAAATTTCTAGGAATGGTTGAAAAGCATAAGTGCTAATAAAAATTTAAAAAAACTCTTTTTTATTTTTCTTTTGGAATGTTCTCTTTATATCTCGTCTCTATATTTTATTGTTAAATATATAATTTACACTTATAAGTAACTTCTTGTATCTACCATCAAAACCTTAATATTATTATTTATCAAGTGTTATATTTAAGTATAAGACAATATTATAGTCAACACACTAATTACGCGTAAAAAATCTGTTCATTTTGACTGTTCTAAAACGGGCAAATTGCCTAGTTCGACAGCCAAAGATGATTATAACGATGTAATATGTAATGTTTTCAAATAAATAAATACATAAGTTAGTTTTAAGCTTATTTCTAGTTTGTGAAGTTCCTCAGGGGTGATAATTAACTAATGTTGATTATAATAATTATGAAATTTCCATGCATTAACTGAACAAGATGTCGCCTTCATCCTTATCGGCAAGAGTCACAGAGGGTATCGAAGAGCCATTAAATCACACGCTTAATGTAATGAGTCCGGATCATGCCTTCTTTCAGACCACGTTCCGGTCGTAATTAGCAGCTGACCGCCGATAGGAGTTTGCATCCGCTCGCCGAAGCGTTGCATTGTTTTCACACAAAGTGCAGCTTTCGCCCCGGACTTGATGCGCCAACTTGCCCCAGCTAACTCCGTACTACGCCAACACTGCCGGTGCCGGGCTTCCCCCACCTCACCTCACCCATTGATATTACACCATTTTACGTGGGGTAAATTCCCGCATGGCCTCTCACATCTAAATGCTTTCATTACGGGGCAAGTATTTATCCCAAGAAGACAAATCATTTCAAAGCCCGCCCATTAAAGGAAAGGTTCATAAACCAAATTTACTTAATGCTAATAGACAGTAGCCACCTACTTGATCAAGTGCAGTATTTACTTAACTGTTTGATTTTAGAGAAAATCATGTATTTTTTTGTATAAAAATCATGCATTTTAGTAGTGATAAAGGTCTATTACCCTTTATATGCAGGGGTCGCTGGATAAATTAATACTTGCCAAAAATGAATACAAATGTTTTTATGACTGTGAGTTGATTTCATGCAATGAATATTTTGAAATATTATTTATTTTTTTTAAAGACAAACGTTCCCGGGTTACGAATAACCCAACATTGTTTGAAAATCTCCTACCACCACCACAGAAAGCCGAAAATGTTGCTTGTGTTGTGATGGAGGACTTAGCCAGCCGAGGAATCGAACACGCGACGCTCGGGAAGGACCCAAACGCTATGCCCACTCAACCACTGACCGGTCGACATATAATTAGGTATAAAGTATAAATAATTTACAATATGATACCAACACCTCTGCCATAGGTCACCCCAAGTGGTTCGCTATGTTTGGTGACTTAGCAAGGATGCCCGTGTTCATGGGGGGAGGTTTGTCCAGGTCTTGGCGACGGATGCGCCTGCCCACCTGCAGGGTGGCGGGCCGAATCGAGAGAGACTGGTTGAGAGAGGCCATTTGATTTTTCCAGTCGGACTTTCTCGACCCATCGCCTTGCACAGCAGTTGGAGGGATGGATTCATACGTCCGTCACTCCCGGACACACTGACCGTTCCTTCTTCAGGGCAAATGTATACTGATTTGACAGTTTTGAAATATGGATGGGAACAATACTCTCGACATTGTTCCCATCAAATATTGTTTGAACAATGTCCAGAGTGGAACAATGTCGAGAGTATTGTTCCCATCAAATATTGTTTGAACGATGTCCATATTTCAAAACTGTCAAATCAGTATACATTTGCCCTGAAGAAGGAACGGTCGTTCTGAAACCGGTCGGATTTAATCAAATATAAAAGTGGTTTAAACAAAATTAAATTATTCCATTTATTTATAGATTATATCTACCGTTGGTTTTTCTATTGTTTTTTCCGCAGCCAGGGCTGAGAGAAAGGGAAGAGTATGGTTGAAAATGCCTTAAATCTTCAGGTACAACTGCAAACCTATCTAATTCTACCCTTTCAACTTCATTTCCTTACACAACCCTTATTAATTTTACTGCCCTTTGTAGCGCCCATTTTATGTTGTGTTTATAACAACAATATTAAATCCACGGTTCCGAAATACGAGTATACATTTTTTACATACTACAACTATGCAGAAAGACCGAACGTAAACGAAATTATCGGCAGCTTAAAGCTATCCGTTTTTTAATCCAGTAAGTACGTTAAAAGCTCATAAATGCCCCCAGGATAGCGCTTGCAATATGGAATATTTGATTGCATATGCATGCGCAGTCAAATCACACGGCCTATTAGAAAATCGCTGCAGGCAAACATTGAACGTTAACAATGAACCTTCCGAAGGACTAGATAAATACTGCCATAAAATGATAATTATTTTATGAAAAAATTAAGGAATTTACAACATAATTTCAATTTTATAACCTTACTATGTCTCTCGCATGTTTTCCTTTGCCCCAAGGCAAATGGGAATAAGCCGCAATTTCAAGTGCAATCACCTCTATATTACATTACGATATTAGCGTTTTTCTAGTTATTCATTTGGCATTTTAAACCTGCCGCTGAATGCTTACTTTACCTTTTGATATGAAGGATACATATTGTGTGCAAGGATTGGTGAATGTTCTGTAATATTCGCTGAATTGAAGTCCTAATCAAAAATACCATTTCATTTGTTTTGTTTTGCGTGTATCCTAAACAAATCCTAAATAATTTCAGCTTGTCATAAGTTTAAAACAGAATTTGATAAGATGTTCCGAAATTTTACATGATAAAATTAATTATATTTGATTTATTTCCTCAAATACAGCAAATTTATTTTGTGGCACTATTTTAATTAAAAAATAAAAGATTTCTTTGTTTTAACCACTTTTAATGTCTATAAAACGGTAGATTTTAGCAAACCATGAGGAAGAGAGCATCGCTCTCGAAACATGTCGATTTTATAGATAATAAAAGTGGTTAAAATAAAGAAGTACATAATTTTTAATTTTTAATTTAATTTATTATTATCCTAGTGGTCGGATATCAATAACGCTACAAAACTGCGCAAAATACTGACTTTTTTAAAGTAGGTATATTTTATGTAATAATAGTTTTTTTCAAGTTGTGTCATCTATAACTTTATTATATTTTCTTGTGAACTATTATTGAATTAATTTAGTTATTTTATTTTTCCTGTGAAATATATATTAAAATAGAAAAGTCTGTAGTTTGCGATAACAAAAAGGGTTAATAAAATGAATAAGGTAAACATAAATAAGTCTCAGCACGGGTTTAAACAGTTGAAATATCTCTTCCACAGCGTCAAACTCTCAATTTCTGCTGGTGTTTACTTCGCTAAACCGTTTCTCAGTTGGAAAAATGTCTACGTTTCTGTGAGAAATCTCCGCAATTCCCCAAATATTGTTGACTCTACCACCCTTGAACATTGTCTCTTTCAATAAGAAACAGTGGATGTCTAAAATACTTCGGTTTATCACCCCAACTTCTTTGAAGGGATGGTGACTCACGGCGCCCCCACCCGTGACATTTAGGGGTCGTAGAACAAAAGGTTCTCAAAATGCGTACGGAATTGTCTTTTAAAAGGTTTTTCATTGGTTTCGCTTCACCTGGTTAATTGGCACAAAGTAAAATATACAACGAAACATTTCGTCACGAAAAGGGAAGGAATTTTCTTTAATATTTTTCCATCAAACATTAATTATTCTGGGTTTGGGTAGGTTTTAAACTTCACAGTGTAACAAAAAATCACACTATGAAGCAGATTTTTTTTTAATTTCAGAATTAGAAAAAACTCAGTTGTAAGTGTGCACACTTTTTTCGAGTGATTTTTCAACTAACTACATTCAGGTTATATTATATCGGTAGTATTCACATTCAGAAATTAATAATTGTGTTGGACTCTTCAAGAATAATAGGTCCTGAGTTACAATTTGGTTTATTATTTATGGTACGTGTTTACAATGTATATTCTTCCGGTCTAGAAAGGCTGAGCTTAAATTAAGTCAATGGACCCTTCGGTAAATCTCGGCAGCGTTCGTGTTCACGACACGTACAGAGCTGGGATGTACTGCTCTAACTACTACTGCTCCAGCGGACATCTGTCGGAACTCGACAAAAGCTCTAAGTCTAACGACATCTATTAATAGTAACTGAAACTACGTGTCTATCTTGAACACTACAGATTATAACGTAATTTTTTGGCAATGTTTATTGAGCTCTAAAATATCTGTTTTCCTGTAAAAATTATACTTACTTATATTATGTTTCATGTGCACCGTCTTCAAAGAAAACATATCGGTAAAAGTAAAATTTGGGCAAGACGATTGTAGAGAGTTTTTTTAATTGGAGTAGTAATGTATGTGTTGAGTGTATATAATATTTTGAGTAAAATAACACCACAACAACATAAGGACCAAAAGACTTAATATAAGTTAGTACGATAATTAAAAAGGCCAGTTTTTTAACTGCATTCCATTCACTTTTGGCGTCATGGAACAAGTTTTTTTTTATCAATGGACACAAAAAAACGCATTACCTAAAATAACATTTTCGTAGTTTAGTGTTTTTAATTTATTTAGTTAAACTGTTAAAGTTGAGACAATGCTGTCGACAGTGGCGCACGTCGAGGGTGGTCGAGCGAACATATTCAGCAAACTGCACACCAATCAATTGCCACCAGAAATTAGGGGTTGACACCCCACCCCAGGGCTATTGGGGTGACAGTGCACAGTGCACCCTGCACACTGCCATCTCTACATATCTACCTACTTAGTTTATATAAGTTATATTGTCGGTAAGTTACGCTTTGGGGAAGTCTTTTCATGCGTGCAGCTACAATTAAAGTCACGATGACAGATTTACTTTTTATGGGCGTTGAACGTCGTTAAAATACAATTTTAAGTGATCGTTCGGTATTAACTGATGAGGACAAGCGAAACGAATTGATTGTTCAGCTTAATTAAGACATTAAACATTTTATTCACCGGTGAATTGCGAATTCGACCCGCCTTGTTTTAATTCTTACTTTCTCATTTTCCATCAATTATTGTTTTGAACTTCTTTTGAGGACCACTTTATTTTAAATTACGGTCTCCAAGTTTCTGACAAACCCGCCGTTATGTTAGCATTATAGCTCTTTTTTTCATTAACTCTACACAGGAGGCCCTGAGAAAAAAATCCTTCAGTGCCCTTGTCATCTTTGGGGATGCCGTGTAGAGGGGTTTTTCAAGGAAAAGAAGGAGAGGAAGTTCTGGGAAGGAAAAATATGTAAAGGGTGAGTAGGAATCTGGGGTCGATGTGTCAGGAGTGACGAACGTATGAATCGACCCGTCCACTACGGTGCAAGGCGATGGGTCGAGAGAGTCCGATCGGAGGGGTAAAAAGGTTTCCATCAACCAGTCTCTCCTGATCCGCTCCGACACGATTAAGCAAATCTCACCCCATGAACCCGGGCACCCCTGCTAAGTCACCAAACGTATCGAACCACTTGCGGCGACCTATGGCAGGGATGTTGGTTATCCAATAAATGATTCCCGCGGAGGTAGTACGCATACCCGCCTCCCAAATTAGTATGAATTAATTTACATTTCACAAATGCGCCGCCGAAAACCACCTGCATTCTAGGAGAAATCGTGGATTGTAGCTGAGCAGTGACCCTTTCGTCAATAAAATCAATGAAAAAAGAACATAATATAAAATATATTTTTAAAATCTATTTTTATACGCACCAGATTTAAATGTCCGGGTTAAATTTTCCCCACAGGAAAAACTAAACCCTTTCACACACTTTCCCAAATGATCATCTAGTCAACCCACGCTATGCAATTGCACTATATAAGTATTATAAATACAAAACAATTCGAGAACAACATGTCAACCTACTAGATACCAAATGGGAATATAATTCACCGACTCCAGATATTTTCATATCAGAGGGTTCGGCTCTGTGGCATTTCTAATTGAACCTATAAATCCTACTGATCCCTCAATGTAAATATTTAAAAAATCTTTTGTAATCCTACATGTATTTAAAATTACTGATTTTAAAAATCTAAAATAAAATATTATATAAATTATAATAAAAATAAATATAAATAAATATAAAAAATAAAAATAAATAATAAATCTATTAATGAATGGACGTTTTATTATTGTATTATTATTATTATTAAAATGCAAAAAAAAAAATCAAAACGTTTTTTTTTTTGTTCCGTATGTGAGCCCCGACTGTACGGAGCCAGTGAGACTATAGCATTCGCAAATGTGGTATATTGTGCAGCTGAGTGGACTGGAGAGCAGATGGAGATGGTGAAGAGGAAGGTTTTAAAGTGCCTGGATATTCATATATCGTCACTAAATACGGCTAATATTATTTCAAGCAATGTCTCGATTTCGAATGGTGGTATTTAAAGGCGTTTTCACTTTTGCAGTACCAACGTAAAAATAATACTAATTAACTTATTCTGCACATCGCTGTATACTTCAGAACTGTGGGTAGATTACATTGCATCCCAATGGCATAATTTAAAAGTCACTTACAATAATGCTTATCCACTGGAGCGATTTTGGTCGAAAAATGGACCACATTTATTTTTTTGCGATTGAGAGCGGTCCAAAAATGGACCACATTTTCCTACCATTCGTTAAACGTTTATTGTAATTATTTAAAACATTCCTTGGCCAGCCATTTATTTTATAACGAAGCTATTGAAATGTTTTATCTATTGTGATCATAGATGCCGCAAATCCGAACTTCTTAGACTATTTTAGAACGAAGTTAATTTTTTTTTTTTAAATATTTTGTCCCGCCGAATTTTTGATCAAATTTTTGAATTTTTATTTTAATTATTGCGGTTTACAGAAAAAATTAAGCCCCCTTTCCATAGATATGCACCTTTCATTACACATACAACATACAGAAGTCGAAAATATTCTGTGTTGACTCGAATAAGTGTCCCTCACGGCAGTTTCAAGTTAAAAACACCCAGGATTCGCGCGATTATAAACTTTACGATTTTTTCATATTTTTTTTTTATAAATCCTACAAATATGAGAAAAACGGTATAATACAAGTTAATTAATTGGCTATACATCACTTTAATAAGTTTTTATGTCTCCATGTTAAAATTTGAAGCTATGATTTTTTTAATGTTGATAACTTTTTTTAAAAATAACCTCCTTGGAAATCTCGAGCAATTGAGGCAATTATATTTATTTCGCGTGATCGCTCCATTGTATCGCCAATAGGCCACTTGCATCACATTTAAAAAAAAATCCGGTTTAGGCAAATATTCTAAGACATTCCGTATTTTTTTTAAATCGTATTTTTTAAAACCCTGGCGATTTTTTGAAAATTTCAATCCGAAAAATCAGATTATTTTTTATAAACCGGAAAGACGGGACACAATTTAATGGGTGCGAAAAAACGATAATTACATAGCATAGGAGAATAACGATGTATACCAAAAATATTACAATTCATAAATATTTTTTTCCTTGATCCATCTTATTGATCATAAATCATTATAATGTTCAATGTCTATATTACTAAATCCAATGTAATATACTTGTACTTGTAAATTATAATAATAATGAGAATATTTTAAAATTTGATTTTGTTAAAATCAGCACCACTACCATTATACCTCTAAAACACGTACAGACAGCGTAAAATGTACGGGGTTCTCTTCATAATATCTGCCAAAAAGTCAAACCAAATGATAAGTTCGCAGAGAACAAACAATAAATGTAGTGAACGTTAAATGTCAAATTAAAAAATTCGCCTGATATTAAAGTGTTGTCACATAAAAAAAATAAATCAGTGTGGAATTTTACAAAATTAATAGGAACATTTTCGGAGATAAATAAATCAAAATCAGTTTGTGCTCGCCGTGTTTTAAACCCACGACCTTTGGATTCGGAACCAAATTTCTTAAACCCTCTGCCAAGGTAGCGCCAGAGTTTCCAATGGCTAACGATTATAATAAATTGTCAAATGAAGACATATTTCACAACTATTATTTTTAAAAGTTATGTTGCTACAAATAAGAAGAAGAAAAGTTCTATTATTTATCCTCTGCTCTTAACACAAATTTGAACTTGCTGTAAGGAAAAGTTTACAAAATTTTCCCAAACGTCGGTCGGGATTTTACTTTTGCAAGTGTCAGCATTCACGAGGATTTCGTTGCCAGTAAAACAGTATCTTTTTGTGAGTAATGTAACTTGAACTAGTTTTTTTTTGTTTTATATGTAACGTTGTAAAATATATGACAATGGAGGCATCCGGTTTCTAAAGTCTATCCCGAATTTATGTTAATGCAAGAGGGTTTAAGTACCGGCTTCGTATTGAAGTATACGGGCCAAGTTTTTATGATTTCATTTTCAAAATGAGGTTCCTTTCCTTTATTGCATTTTTATGACGACGAACGTTTGATTATGTCAATCGTGTCAAATGTGTTATCCGTTTTATTATTCAAATTAGAGCAAACGTTCTTTAGGTTTTGAAATAATTTTATATTCTTTCTATATTAGCGTAGGTACTGCGGATCATCCAACTTTACATAAATATCCATAAAATTAATTTTTTGTAGAACAAGTCGATTTAACTCGTGTGAAAAACCTCTTTTTGAAGAGAAAACTTATTTAGCACCGTTGTGATTTGAAACTCAATAAAACGGAAACGAACGACACTAAAAAAAAACGAGTGTGCTTTAGACCACACGACTGAAGTAAAACTTCACTAACTTATATCTCCAACTCGACTTCCGTTCGCCTCGCCCGATCACACTTTTCGTACCACTCTCGTCACGCATTCACGAGCTTACTCCCCAAGTCAAGCGTGCGTAAAGAAGTTTTACTTCAAAAAGACCAACACATATGTAAATCTATTGTATTTAGCCTGCGAGAGAATCAGATAAATTAATCGGTGTCCTTTTTGTGAAGCGCTCCGTGATCTCTCAACTCTTGTCTACTTTAGTTTTCTGAAGGTTTCACTTCTGCCGCGTGTGAATAGTACATTCTGTAAAGCTTTAAATGTAGGTGTGTACTGACTGAATAAATGAAAAGATATCAAGTCGAAAAATTTTTATGGAACCTTTTTTTTTGCGTACACTAATATACAAATTATAAATTTGCGGAAATCAATTGGGAAAGAAATTGAGAGCTGAAAATAGTTGCAATGATCTATAAATCCTATCCGAAAGTTTGTGCAAATTTTATGGCACCAGAGCTCACCGTTTGAGAGTGTTTACACTTACAAAAATCGGATGTCTGCTTTTAATAGCTTAGATTGCATAACAAATAATAAAGTTTCGATTTTTACAGGATAAAAAGTTATTGAAAACCAAATCTGATGGTTTTCTTAGAACCCAAAGATGAATCATATAATTCAAGTTGTTAAGGAATTAAATGCACTAAATACTTCATAAACTTTGCAGGGTTTTGATCAAATTCTCCAAATATAGAGAGTAACATAATGGGGAAAGCATTTTCCTAATGACCGGAAACAGAACGCAATAAAAAACTCAGAGGGGTCATCCTCCGATTATGAACCCTACCTTATTTTGACAAACATTGTTGGAGCACAGAATGCGGAGGGGACGAATAAACTCCGTGGAGCGAATTGTGAGTAAACAGCAGACCGCACCTACCGTACCCTTGAGACGCGCAAATAAAAACTTAAATAAACTTCCACACATTGAGTTACAAATTTCCAAACTATGTATATTTATTTATTGAAAAATAAGAAATACATAAAATTACGTAAGCTGCACATATCACTAGGGCATTCCTGTATCGAGATATGCAGTTTTACAATTTAATTAAAAAAAAAAAAACTTACATATATTATCTTGATATTTACATGTACTTAATTAATATGTCCAGCGGCATGGGCACTATGATTATATTTAAATAGTTTGTTGTGTTCACACAATCAGTATATCTCCAACACGTCTTGGAAGGAGATTTCACTTAGCGAAGAAATAGAGTTCTTTGGTTAATCTGAGGTTTATGAATACTTCGCGTATTACAAGTTTGACTGCGAGTTGTCAACTTAACTAGAAGCTACCTGGATTGCAATCTTTAGAGCACAGGCGTCGGGTGGGAATGCTATTCTTGTTCTACCGGTATTACAATGGAAGATGCTCCGAGGAACCAGCGTCAATGATCCCTTTGACACCGGTCCATAGTCGGGAAACACACCAAACATATGTATGTACACAGCATATGTACACAGTTCACATTTGTCACATGAGAACGGGTCGCTTCTTCGACTCTTTCTTGTGTTCAACAGTTCGGCTGTGGAGCGATTTGCCGGCATTTGTGTTTCCTCCTTCCTACAACATGCTCACTCCTTCCTCTCCTCAAAACGACCCTCCACATAGTATATTCAAAGATGACATCGGCCTTGAGGGAATATATTTTTCAACGTATGCAACGGCGTTTTGTGGCGTTACACGAGACGTGATTCAATTACAATTAATGATATGAATGGCAGTGCTGCAGTACCACCGCGCATGTGCTGTAATTTCACCAACTTTTCGGCCGGCCGCAAATATCATCAGTCGTCAGAAAAAACTTTTTGAATTTTTGGAGAATACTCAATAGTAGATATCTATCGAAGAAATGAGCCGTTAAGCTTATATATTCGGTATGTTCCAAAAAGTTTTTTCAGCATGCTATCATTGATGTAATTTTTATAGTTACAACATCCTTATAACTTTTGCGATTTTAGATATTCATGCCATTTTGTAGAAGACCTGAACCTGAAGTTTCTTGACGCCTCTACTTTAGATTAATTGTATATAAAGCAAATTTTAAAAACAAACCTTAAGAGGAAATACCAGCGGCGTTTTTTCCATACAAACATATTCCCCATTTATCTCTCTGGATTTTGACCCTAGAGCAAAATTTTTTTTTACATAATATAGATATTGACCATTAGCGTGTCGGTCCGTTTTGCTTTTTTTGATAATTTACTTCTTATATGTAGAAGTTAGGACCTTCCAAAAATGAATAAAATTGCCTAGTTTAAACGCCGTCAAAAGACGTTCCGTATACAAACTAAACAATGTGTTTTGAAAAAAAGCAAAACGTACCGACATAGAATATTTTCTTTTAATACAGTTAGTGAAAAAAAATTTAAAATCGGTCCAGTTTTGGAGAAGAAAAATGGGGAATACAAAACATCGATTTTGACGATTTTATTTAGGTATTTTCAGCCCGATATGCAGTTGTCCCTTTCGCTCAGTTCCCCTGAGGGGAGCGCGGAGTGGAACAGAAGACATTGGTTACAATACCAATCGACGATATTTTTAAATGACCGGCATAGCTCTTAATCTGTACCCGAGATAGGGGGGCCGAGTTGTTTTTACATTCCTAACAGGCGTCGTATTTGAGATTATGCCTTCATACACTTTGTAAGGAATAGTGCAATAATATTTGGTACTGAACAAGTCACATAGCTTTTCCTAATCTTAGCTTATTTAATTCTTGTTTCGGCGTATGTAACAGCACTGAGATTTACTGAGATTTTTTAAGCCACTGGACGAATGTAACGTTCCTATCTACGTGAGTAACTAGAGGAAATATATGTAATAATAATGGTCTTTATTCCAGAAAGTGGCGACGTTAGTTTAAGCCCTCACATCCCACATACAATATAAGTACATGGTTTCATGCATGTATTTTAGTAAGAACGTATTTATAAATAAGAATAAAAATTAAACATAAAACAAAGAGACGAAGGGATAAGTTATAATGGAGAGCAATATCATAAGATAATAAAAACAGAAGAACAATGTCGGATTTGCTAGATATTGAGATTCGCGCGAGTTGGCTTATTTTAATTTCTTTTTGTTGATTTAAAAGTATGAATTTACGGAATTTTGGATGAAATGCAATAAAATGTATGTATGTTTCTCATGTGTTGTAATTCTTGATCTCAAAAATAGTAAAAATGCATAACAACACTTTAAACAGCTGTACTGCAAAACTACAAAATCGCACATCAGACATTGTTCTTCGGGATCGTCAAAATCATTTATTGATCGCTTGGTGGTTTATCGGATGAAGAGTTGTGGGAGCCAATATCTTTCTCCAGTATTCTTCGATGCTCGGGGTTATATAATACTTCGAAGTTAGATGGAATTCAAAAACGAGGACATTTCTGGAGGATCTTTGTTGGGACTGTTGGCTCCTGGGTTCGTGTCCCAGTGTAGCCAATATCTGTTCTGACTTTTCTGTCTTAGATTTTCGATTGAGTTTCGCTAATATTGTCTTCATTTAATTAAATATTATAAATTGAGATTTTACTCATAAAGTTTAAAAAAAAAATTAAAATAAATATTCATCCTAGACTTGCAGAAAAAGTCAATAGATGTCGCGTATTAAAAATAAAATGGATAAATAATTTATCCAGACAATATCTAGATTGCATTAAGTTCGAGTTGAATCTTGCAATCATATATAAAGATAGCAGCCAATAATATGTGCGTTAAGAAAATGAAGATAATGTTGGTAGTTCTCAGTCGAAGTATGATATGGTTAAAAGTGACCGAATTTCATATGGGTTCCGTAGCTCAATCGGTAGAGCTCTTGCCATGTAAGCAAAGGGTCCTGAGATCGTGTCCCAGCGGAGCTAATATCTTTTCTGATTTTTCTGTCTCAGATTTTCGATTGAGTTTCGCTAATATTGTCTTCATTTAATTAAATAAGAAAATTATAATTTTTTTTCAGAAAATAATAGAATTCAACTCTTTAGTACAAGACATCTTTCACCATCGATCCTATGTCGAATGTTCCACTAACAAAAATATAGATAGGTAGGAGCATACTTTATTATAGGATTTAAGGAAAACTTAAAAACGAAAAAGACAGAATTTACCAGAACGATGAACTCTTACGACCTCACCCTAGGATTACTATGCGAGATTGTACATAAATTCACAAAAAATTAGGACGAAAGTGCGGAAGAATGTCTCAAATAATCTACGAATCTTTCAAACCGTTTTTTAAAAAAGAAGAAAAAACTCTTTGATATAATAATTTCCTGTCACAAAAAATACTGTTCCTCTGGGGTCCATTTCTCCATCATTATTATTTACTTAAAGCTGTGATGCGTTTCTGAAAAATATTTTCTTAAAATGTAAAAGAGAAAATTAGCTTTTTCAGCGTCTTTGTGTTTTTCGCCGGAGCTTTTTGACATTCTATTAGGCCTTTACGTCGAAAATAATTATCTTTCTACCTCCACTACTTATTTAAAATGGTAATTCAAAAATGAAATTGATGATGGCCGAATTTTTTTTTCTGTTCATCACAGAACGTTATTCGACGTTTTTAATATTTCGCATAAAAAAAAACATCGTTTCGGAAAATCAAAAACACCGGAAGAAATTTCACCACACCCAACTGGAACGTATTAGAGGCGATGGTTTTACTAACTGATGTTTAAAAAAATCCCCTCTTGATATACCAGATCTGTCTCTATTTTTATGAGTTCTTTTCAACATCGAGGTTAAGATTTTCCATTCGAGTTTAGAGTTTATATTTTCGGTAAACGGTAAATAATCATTTTAAAAGAAATAATTTCAAAATACGGTGGTGGTAATAATGCCAAAAACTTTAAATAAAATAAACATATTATTGCAAAAAAGACAAAATCTGCAAAAAAATAGTTTTTTTATGAATATTTTGCAGAATCTTCATCATCAATACAATTTTTCATTAATATAAGAAAAACGTACTTGTTTTGCGAATTTGCCAGATGAAAAAGTAATCATTAATTGAGTAGTAACAATTAATGAAATATTCGAGAATTACAGCTTTCTTTCACAGTTTATTGAAGTGAAAACGTCTTTAGCACAAGTTGTTCGCCACGTTTGGTGACTTGCCGCAGGGTTACCCGGGTTCATCGGGTGAGAATTGTCTAGGTCTTGGCGGTGGTTGCGTAAGCCCACCTATTGTGTGGTAGGTCAGATTTGGAGAAAAATTTTAACTTCTCCAACAGGTCTCTTTCGACCCATTTCCTTACGCCGCAAAATTATTCAGTGTTTTTCATACTTAATTGAACTGCCTCAGTAACAATTTTTTGTATTTGTTTTGTGATATATTGAGGATGTCGACTTTGTTTAATTATTTTCCTCCATTAGTGTTCTGCGCAAAGAGGAATGCATTTGGTAGTTAGTTCCAAAATTTTTGCGCTTAAAAAAATCCCGACTTCTAGTTTTATGTAGTAGAATCCGAAATCATTTATAATTTTATGTGGTAAACTAAGCCAGTGAAAATCCTCCTGTCTGACAATTTAAGTATATTCATATCATTTTTTAAAAGAATGTTGTAATTCAACAAAACTGCTGGAATATGCCGTTCAGTAGATTTTGAGTTTATCGCGAACAGACAGACAGACGGACAGACAGACGACGCGGAGGACTTTAATTTTTAAAATGTAGAGATAGAGATACAGAAGATGTAGAGACAGTAAACTATCCGTAAAAGATAAATAAATGCCATCGTCAACTTTTTTGTAGATCTATAAAAGAGGAATATCCCACCATGCATTGTTTTGTTATATCTCAAAGGGATTAGGCAGTGTTTTTGATGAAAGCTACAAGGCGGCTTGACTTTTTCCGACGATTCTAACAATTATCGTTATTTTTCAACCAATTTACACATAACCTTAACAAATTATATACTTAAACCTTCCCCATGAATCACTCTTTTTGTTGGTGAAAACCGCGTGAAAATCCGTTCAGTAGTTTTTGAGTTTATCTCGAACAGACAGACAGACTGACAAACGACGCGGAGGACTTTAATTTATAAAATGTAGAGATATCAATATATAATAGATGTATTATAATGTGTCAATGGTTCAGACTTACTAACACTGATATTTTTTATTTTTTTTTATTTTTATTTTTTTTTTATTTAATAAAATAGTATCAATTACATGTTTATATACATTAAATAAAGTTTTTTATTAAAATACATTTAATAATACGCTTTACACCCTTTTTAAGAGCAAAGCTCGAGTCAAAAGGGCGGATAAACGCATGTTAAACACAATTTAGAAAAACGAAAAATAATATTTTTTTAAATATATAAAACAAAAAATAGATAATTAACAGAAAATAAGAAAAAATCGTATTTGTTCATATACATAAATTATTTTTTTTTATATATATGTACAAAACAAATAATAGATAAAAAAAAAACAACAGATTGAAGCGGAGGAGATAAAAAATAATGAGAGAAAAAGGATAACTAATGTTATATTTGAGTTGTTATGTTGATAAGTTATATAAAAAGAGTTTTTATTGATGTTTTGAATTGTTTGTAATTTGTTTCCAATCTTAATTTCAAGGGTAATTCGTTAAACCATTTAACTCCAATATATTTGTAGAATTGTTGGGCTGTGGTGGTGTAACAGCCAGGTATAGTCAGAGAACCAAGGATATTTGTTCTATTGCTGTTCGAAAAAAGAGTGTTAACATTATTGAGACAATCTTTGAGTATTTGTAAAAGCGTAATTTTTTTATAAATAATATGAAGTGAAAGGACTTTGAATTCCTGAAATAATTTGATGGTAGGGTAATCGTATGGCTTTTTTAGAATTATTTTTATTAATATTCTTATAATTTCTAAAGGCAAAAGAGAAGTTTTTAAAGCACCACCCCAGCCAACAATTCCATATTGTAATACTGATTGAATTAGGGAAAAATAGATGGTTCTTAATAATCCAATATTTAGTATGTTACGTATTCTAATAAAAATGATTAATTTTCTTAACCGTTCTACTGTTGTATTGATTTGTAATTTCCATTTTATGTTACTATCTATAATTACACCAAGGTATTTTACATTTGTTTTAATAGTGAGTATAGAGCAGTTAGGTTTACATAGATATGACTTTGGATTACAATTATATGAGTGTATACATATGTTTAGATTCTCAGGGGTAGCATTTTTATTCAGAGTGAATGGTATTACAAAAGTTTTTTCTGTATTTTGAGATAGTAGATTTTGATCAAACCATTTTTTTATTATATTTATATCTAGTTCAGCCGTTTTCTGAGTTTCACTCCAGTTTAGTCCATGAGTTAATGATATTATTTTTGACTTTATGGTGAGTTTAAAAATATCATTCACATAAATGATAAAAAGAATTGGTCCTAGAACTGTCCCTTGCGGGATTCCAAAATTACTGGTCTGTGAATCACTCAGAAAACCGTTTAACTTGACAAATTGCTCTCTATGAAGTAGGTAATTTTTAATCCATGTTAAGGCATTATTGGTTATACCAATTTTCGTTAGTTTGAATGTGATATACTGTCAAATGCTTGTCTTAAGTCGACAAATATTCCAATGCATTTTTTTTTATTATCTAAATATTTATGTATTTCAGTTGTTAAATTACGATAGCATCTTGAGTGCTCAAATTTTCTCTAAAACCATAGTGATGTGCACTTAATATATTATTTTCTTTTAAAAATTTAAACATCTGTTTTTTAACAATTTTTTCAAATATTTTTGCTATATTTGAGGTAAGAGAAATTGGTCTATAATTACTGCTTAGAGTGGGGTCACCAGATTTGAAAATGGGCGTAATAATAGTTTTTTTGTAATTTAAAGGAAAGTTGCCATTTGCGAAGCTTGTATTTATGATGCGTGCCAATGGTTTGCAAAGTAAATCAGAATTTTTTAAAAGTATTTCTGCAGAAATATTGTCATAACCAGAGGAAGAATTACCTTTTAATTCATTAATAGCCTGTTTAATTTCATCAATGTTAGTTTGTTGGAATTGTTTTAAGGTGTTACAAGGATTGGAAGGTGATGTACATAGATCATTATTTTTAGTGTTTTTTATTTTAAGTGCTAATTTTTTACCAACTGACCCAAAATAATTGTTAAAGATATTTGCACATTTCTTTGGATCCGTGCTTACATTGTAAATTTTTTTATCAATATCTGTGATTTTATTTATATTAGATTTTTTTGGTTTTTTATTGATAATTTCATTGACAGTTTGCCATATCTTTTTGTTGTTGGTGCCAGCGATATTGATTTTTTCCTTATAGAAATTTTCTTTGGTTTTCCGGATAATGTAGCATAGTTCATTTCTGAATTTTTTAAAATATTCGTGTAGTTTATAGTTTTCTGGGGACTTTTTAATTTCCTTATAAATCTTTTCTTTATGTCTAATTGAAATTATAATTCCTTGAGTGATCCATGGTTTTAATTTTTTGAATTTAGATATTGGGGAGCATGTTATAATGGAAGAGGAAGATTTGATATGTTTATTCAAGATTAATTCAAAATTCAGTGAACATATATCGGTATCATTGAGCATACAACAGTTTCCCAATTTTCAATGTAAAGGTTTTGTTTTAGTTTTTCATAATTGATAATAGTTTTACGTAAATTATTGCACGAATTATTATTTTCATTTATTTTGCCAGTTTTGAAGGCTACAATGCATGTGTGATGATCAGTAATATTATTTTTCCAAATAATTGATTTTATTTTTTCAGTTTCATTTGTATTGCACCAAATATGGTCAATGCATGATGGCTTTTGCCTAAAACATTCTCTCGTATATTTTTTTATATATGGTTTGAAATTGAGCTCAGATAATGTGTTAATATATTTAGTTTTATCCTTATTACTATTGTTTTCAAAATCATCAGATATATCAATATTAACGTCTCCTATAATAAATGCATTTTGAAAGCGATTTGCGATTATTGTCACTATTCACCTAGTTCATGGAAGTTCCTAGTTACAATCACCAGCAAGTAAAAAAGTGTTGCACTAGGATTTCCTTTTAATATATCTTCCACTTCCTCGCTACAGCACCTGCGTACCTCATTGTTGAATTCGGTGGGATACAAAATACAAACACAACCCACAATAAATCTAAGGCGCAAATTATTTATTAATAGACTTTCTCCCAGGCCAAATCCTTTATTTCCCCATCAAGGTATTCCTTTAATCTTGCGTTACGTAGGCATTATACTTTTGTATTCGAACGGTGGAATTTGTACGGAGAAAGTAGCGTAACTTCAATACCTGTGTCCAAACAGTGCAGTTAATGAGCCTAGGTACCCACCTGTTACTAGTTATACCGGAAGAGTTAGTAGATGAGTCGTAACTATGTGTTCTCTAAAACGTATATTAATATGTATGAAATTCCAATGTAGTGCAGAACGATCTCAATTCCCGACGTTCTCTGTATGACCTCAATGTTTCGGCTTGAATTTAATCACAATTAGTATTCAATGAAAAAATATACCAGGAAACTACTCGCTGGAAATGGAATAGACTAGAGCGATTCCTGTCAGAAACCGACAGGTTTGAGGGGAGAGAGGCTGCCCTGGGGGCCTGAGTGAAGAGATACAAAGAGTAAATGGAGAGGTGCCAAATTAATAGGCGCTCTTCAGCGGTCATGTTGGCTCGTGGTAATGGACGCTTATCGTGAAATGTGCATTTGTAAAAGATGAAAGGATTTTTTGCGGGTGAAAATTAGGCGCACCTAACAAGAATGTAGTTAATTTACAAATTTACTATACCAAGTGCTTATCATACGTGTTTGTTTGAAGATGTGTATGGTTTACTTTTAACTTTTACTTTTATTGGTAATTTCACGTAGTGATTTGCAATTATGTATTGAACTCTTACAAAAAGATTACATTGAACTTTTGAAATGGTCTCGTGACTCTTGTTTAATCATAAATGCAAAAAAAAAATAAATTGATAGGTAGGTACAAATCAGATCACCCAATGCCAAGGCAAATATTATACCTGAAATAAAAACACACAATTCTGATTGCTTACATGTCAGTATCTTTACATTGTGTACATGTGAAAATATTGAACTGGTTAAAGAATATGTTTATTTAGGTGTAATTATTGACAGCTTTTTCAAATGGGATTTACAAATAAATAAAGTCTGTGGACGACTCAGATCTATCGTTAGCAGATTATATATATTAAAATTCTTTGTTCCAATATGCACACTTCGAATAATTTATGTATCATTAGCTGAATCTATTACAAGGTATGGAATTACAGCTTGGGGACATACCTGTAAAACAAATGTAAATCATGTTCAATCAGTTCAAAATACATTAATTAAATTATTAGCTCATAAAAGTTTATACGAACAAATGCATAATATTCCGTACCAGAATCTCAAAATTCTCTCAGTAAGAGCAATTCTATGGTATAAAATTATATTTCAGCATATGAATAGCCCTGTATACATAAATAAACTGGACTACACTGTACACAAGCATTTTTAAACAAATATGGACAAAGAACGCAGGACGACATGATACCTAATTGCTTAAATAATATGTTACACCTGCCGAAATAAAAAAATGTACAAATGGTAAAACAAATATTATGATGAAGAATTGACTCGCCGAAAGAAACAATTTGTATTAGATTCTAACATAAAAAATTCTAACTGCATAATAAAGTAAAATAAGTTCATTATCTTCAAAGTAAAAGCACCAATTGACACACTACAAGTAGTTTATTGGGACTTTTCTTTTTTCCGTAAAATATTTTTATTTTTCTTGTCATATTGTATTACTTTCTTTTTATAATAATTAAAACAAAAAATAAAAATAATAAACAAATTCGACAGTTAATTTGTTGCTATGTCGACTTTGACGATTGGATTTCTAGTTATCTGATTATTAGAAGTAGACATAATTACCTGAAATTAATTGGTTACTTTAATTCTGTTTGGGGAATGATTAAAAATCGATTTAATTGTTGCCATGTCTATTGCCTATTAAAATTATATTTATGGTAACACAGATTTTTTTATTTAGATTTTAAAGAGATGCATATTGAGTAAGAAAAATGTTACAAATAAAGCACTCTTATACAAACAATTTTACAAGTCTGAAAATGGTATTGACTAAGTTTTAGTTTTAAATTTGTTTTATTTGTTTATGAATGGTTTCACTTAACAAGGTCCATCAGACACAATTTAGCGGCCCTTAAAATTATTCTTTATTTCGCGGCCCTTTCTTAGAATAATTATCGCTTTCATAATTGGTTAATTTGGGAGGCGAGAATGGGTACCGTGCCCAGGAACCATTTTTAGATAGCCAACACCACTGCCATAGGTCATAGGTCACCCCACTGCTCTCCACCTGGACTCCCTCGACCCATGGTCTTGCACCGCAGTGGGAGGGATAGATTCATTCGTCCGTTATTCCTGAACACATTTACCCCAGATGTCTACCAATCCATCATACTTTTTTCCTTCCCAGAAGTTACTTTCCTTCTTTTCTTTAAAAGCACCCTCCCCACAGCATCCCCAAAAATGACATAGGCCGTGAGGGATTTTTATAACGTGTTTATTTTTTATTTAGTGTATAGTATTTTTTATAATATCGTTGGATAGATGTCGTAATTTTTCACGTTTACTAACATTCGAAATTGTTATTTTTATTTTGAAAGACGGTAATCCTGAGGCAGACCATTTTTTCCAATGCTTTCAGCTTCACAAATCCTAGAATTATCAAAGGGAACTACCCATACTACGTGACCCATTTTAGCAATTTTTAACCCCCCCCCCCCCCCAGTGACTAAAAAACCTAAGCCCCCCGCCGCTCATTTTGACCAAGCGTGGTAATTTGAAGACCCCCCCCCCGTTCCCTAATATCTCGTGAATTTTCAGGGTTAATAATAATAATTCCAGAGCATTCTTCGTCGCGACGCGACGTTGGCGATCACCCTGGTAAATGTATCTCTATCTTGCGCTGCCCGGAATACCTCCTCCACACTTCTAATACCGGTCTACCCTCGTACATTTCGCGTGTGTTATGTATCTCGTACATTTTGCATTTGGTTACTCGTCCTTAAATAATATGATGATAGTTGTAAATCAACCGACAAACAAAGATTATCAGATTCTGTTAAATGTATCCTACCATCATCTATTTCTGACAAAATTGATATCCCTTCACACATCTGACTAGTAAAGAATGCAGCATTTCAACTTTTTAAAACTTTAACAGAAAAAACAAGTTCTAAAGACTTACCTCCGATCTCGAAACTAGGCCCGAGAAAACGGCTTGTTATTATTGCGGCTTTATTTCCATACCGTTAGTTAAACCCGTGTTCCGTCACGTGTAATCCCTTATAAATCAGCCGCCAGTTAGCAGACTGACGCCTAACTGGGAAAATACCGTCATACGGCTTCTGCTCTCCGGGCCTCCTAATATTAAAACAGTACTTGGGATGTTTTAGATCCGGCCGCCGAGTGATACATTGCCGCGAGAAAAAAATACACGGAAGAATTACAATGGAATCTGACAGGGTGAAGAATGGCTCTTTGTAGAACGTGCGGTTTTAAAAAAATAAGTGCAATTTACATGCATTTAAACATGACGGGGAGTAAAATATACCAACCTAATACGAATGTTCGTGCGTGCAATGTTACGTTGTTTTAAATGCTGTACGAAGATATTGCAGTTTGCCGGTGAAATTTTTACTTTTGGCACTATATTATTATTGAGTACTCGGTACACGGTACAAATGTAATATACGCCTATGTATGGAAAAGAGCTTTCTGTGCTACATCTACCTACTCCAAAGTTAGTTTGTTGGATCAACGCATGTATAATACAAATTAAGCAGTTGTCTTCTGTCGTACTTCAAAATTATTTAAATGAACAAAAAATATCTGCAAAGATCCACATGGGCGGTGACCTGACAACTCGGTATGAAAACAACTCAGAACCATCTCACATAAGTCATTTAGAGTGATAAAAAATATAAAAAATTGGAGAGGTGGGTTGGGTTAGGGTTATTGGCTAATTTAAAATTATTTTATTCATTGCTTTTAATAACTTTTCAAGGAGGTTTTGAGTTGACTTTATTCTCAGTTGGGCATATCATATTCATATTTTAAACGAACATTTTATCTACCAAGTGCATCGCATACGACTGTATACTGTACAGTAAGTACCGAGAACGTAGAAAAATCCTTCATGTGCATACAAACTTTTTGATTTCGTAGAAAAACACTGCGTTGTGTTCTAATTGGAATCAATGGTAGTTTTGTTAGTTTATAGTGTGAACGATGTTCTCAATATCGTAATGGTGAGAGAGGACCATTGGAATCGATGTTGTTTGAAATGGCTATTACTGTGCGAGTGACCAGTTCTAAAAAACCAAGTAGTACTCCACATTCGTCCTGCTCTCCATATATTTCCTCTCCCCGCTCTCTTCAACCTCTCAATATACTGCGATAATTGGAGACGCCATACCAACACTAACCCGGGCAGTTGAAACTATCGTCCGGCACAGTAGAAAAAAAAATTAGAATGTGTAATTCACACGCGATAGAAGTGAATTTTAATGTGGTTTGAAGATTGGACATTCGCCTGTTTATTTTAAAGTGGTTTGAAGATTGGACATTGACTTACAAAAAAAATAATTTTTTTTTGTATTTCGTAGGATTAGAACCTCCGTCCGCTGGATTTCTCTGGCCGCATAGATTTGCGACGCACTATTCCGCTGCGCTATGGGACGCGTTGGCGAGGCGTGAATTTATGCATTATATTCCGACGACCTGTGAAAAAACTAAGCGGCCAATGAGCGCAGACCTATCGTCGTTTCCGTTTTATATCTCAACCAATAGGAGCCTTGAGCGCAGTTTGATGCATCGCAGGTGCCGTAGAACGTCATTTTCGTTTCATCAGAATTTCAAATCACTCTAACGGGGCTAAGTAAGTTTCACTTCAAAAACAGAAAAAGCTTTCTTCGTTCATCCACGAGAGATGATTTTTGATTTTTATGAGGTGATTTTTCGCATAACGGCGCTCTACAAATTATCCAATGATTATTATTATTATTACGCACAAAACAAATAAAATATTTGAATTTTTTAAGACTACCAGAAAATAATCAAAACTCTTTATAAATGTAAAAATATTCTATTTGTTTTGGAAAAACTTTCTTTTAAAAGAGAGATAAAATGACATTAACTTTATCTACCCGCAATAAAGTTACGAGTAGGTACCGAATCACTTAGCCAGTGGTATTCCAGTCTTACAGCAGGGACCAGGAAGATAGGAATGTGGTTAGGACGGAACAATAATGTTTGTTACCTTTGACCTACGACGGAGGAAAAATGCTGCGATCCTGGGAGGAATTCCAGATTCCTGACATCTTTAAAGGATGGGATTCCTGACAAAAGGAAGATGTAAGTTTACCATAATAATATATATGTAAGTAGGGAGTTCGTACTGGCTTTTATAGGTACCTACCCTCGTTAGCATAATAAAGATTTCAATCTTACGTCGTCTCTCGTAACGTGGAAAGGGTGGGTGACTGTCTGGCATACAGGAAGTTGATTCCAGTGTTGCACTGTAATTGAGTGAGTATTTCCGCTGTTGGAAGATCTTTCGACCTCTTAAACGAAGTTATTTAATTAAAATAATTGATTTATGCCTGCATCTTGCCATAGTGTTAATAACAGAATTTAAAGCTGATTGCACGATTTAAAAAAAGCAACCATTGTTAATTCTGGATTCATTGAAGCATATCGCGTGAGATCTGGACAAAATGAAACTTAGCTTTACGTCTTATGTTTTTCACCACATGTAGAGAGGTATTACCTTAATTTGACGCCATGTAAAAAGCATACCTTGCTTCCATAAGGTGGCAATGTCATCGGTAAAAATTAATATTTATTAATTAATTTTGAATAAATTTAGTTTTCGTATATTATTTTTCGGATAGCATGAATATAAGTATCTGAATTTATATATTTTATTTCTTTAAATCCGAACATATTATAGCGATTTTAATGGATGGTAAATAGGTACCTACCTAGAGATCGCGTTTGTGGTCTTATTATGGGCATAGAATTGAAATCGACAACTAAAACGCGTGGGTTTTAGGACGACGTTAAAAAATAATGCCGTATTATTTTTTACACCCCCACATAAATGGCCAGCTGCAAAAATATTTTATTTGGCAAAAACTGATTTATCTGAATCTATGTCATTTCTATAATGCCTATTCCCTTTTTACCAAAACTAAATTACAAAAATATTTTTTGAATCTAAATTTTTACAGAGAAATTCAGCGAAGGATACTTCTGTTTTTCGATATTGATAGATCAAATGATTTAATTGTTTTTTGATATTGATAAATGAAATGATTTAATATTCCTTCAATGAAGATGAAAAAATGGTTAAATATTATCTATTTAATCAGCACAATGATAAGAGACAGAATTTGAAAACCGGGATTTTTCGGAAAGCAGGGTCCACTTAATAAACATTCGAGAAATAGGCCCAATAATAAAATATTAGCAATGTGCACACTTATTCCAAAATATTTTAAACTCACCCACAATAAAGTAATGCATTAACGAATGGAATTTTTGCAACCCTTTGAATCGATTTTCGCAGTGGTTGATTTATATTACTTACACACGATCACATTGTATAAAGTAACGGTAATCGATAGAGGACATAAGATCATCTTTACGTAAGTCTTACTACCTTGATTAGGTTCACACTTCGGTCTACAGAGATTTCAATCTAGGATTGGCATAACATGAAATGCGTCTTTTTTTGATCCCAAAAAATGGAAAAATCAGACAGGCGAGGAGAGGCTTTTTTTGGCTTTTAATGAGCTTTCATCTTTATCAGGTAGATCTTCGAAAACAGCAGCCTTACGGGTGTGGTAAGTTATTTGATGATTTTCAGCGATATTTTGAAAGTGATGCACATCTTTACATTGAAAGCTCCACGAACTGCAAAGGAATTAACCCGATGTCGGGTAAAAGTCCACCTAGCATGAGGCATCATACGGGATCACCATACTCTATGATGAGAGCCAGCTTCCAGTTGGCTAACATCATTATTTATATTCGTTATTCACGGCAAAAGCTAGCAATATAAGTAAATTCTGTTAACTACCAGGCATGTTCAGAAAGTAAGTGTAGTGCGTTTATTTTTATTTTTTTGAAAAAGTGGATTAGAAAAAATTTAAAGATGTGGTTGATACGCTTGTTGATTTTTTTTCTTAATAATCGCCCACCCGTTCAATGCATGTGGTGAGCCGTGGCACAAGTTTCTTTATGCCCTACTCGAAGAATACTCCCGACAGTTCCTCCCCCAACTTCAGGACCACTTTCTGCACCTGCTCGTCGGTTGAAAATGTATTTTTATCCATATGTGCCTTCAGGAAGGTGAAAAGATGAGAATATGAAGACGCCAAGTCAGGGGAATACGGGGGTTGGTTCAACACATCACAACCAAATGAGTCCAAGAGCGTATTGGTGGCTTTGGCTGTGTGAGGACGTACGTTTTCATGAAACAATCACACTTCTCTGGTCAGCATCCCCCTCCTTTTGATTTGAATGCTCCTGTTGGGTATCACAAAAATTGTTGTTGTGCATTGATCGTCTCAACCTGAGATAGAAATTCAACCAAAAAAAATTATGCCTTTTCGATTCCAAAATATTGAGGCCATGATTTTTTTTCCCGAAATTGTGGTTTTCAATTTTTTGACAGATGGATTGGTGTGACGCCACTTTGACGACTGTTTTTTTTTTCAGGCATGTAATCAGTCACCCACTATCATCTCCAGTCACAATAGAGCTCTGAAATCGGCACCTTTTTTTCTTGAAGGTGTCATTCCTTCCGTGAGTGAAAAGCGGATCTTGGCGGGATTTTTTGCCGACACCTTTCACGCAACTGGACACTTCAACGTGAGTTTACGTACTACAATGTTCCTGCGATGCTCGTTCTGGTCAAGAGACCCCTTTCTACCACTCAATGTTGCCAACTTTCAAAAAACTAAAAACCACCGCCCGTTATGGTCACAGTACACTTACTTTCTGAACATGCTAAGTATTACAGAAGAAACTATTACAAAATTTTTACTTTTGTTAGGTTGGCGTTTACTAAAATGTCAAGGAGGGTAGCGTATCAACCCTTGGAGGGTTGATACGCTAACTCTTGATGGACCAGAATATCATTACTTCACTTTAGTAAAATATCGTTAGTTTTTCGAGATATTGGCAGTTTTATGAATTTCTTGAAAACCTCAGTTTTTCATCAACCATTAAGTTTTTCGAGTGCCACGGCTTACAAATTTCCGCATTCTAAGATCTTATTTTTTATCACGCTACCCTGAAGGGGACTGCTATTGATTACAGTCAAAAATAAAATTAACAGCGTCTGTACATTTGGAACATAAAAATATTGACGGCCGGCGTAGTCCAGCAGTAAGGCTCTTGACTCGCACATCGAAGGTCGCGGGATCGAATACCGACATGGCAAATAAATTTCATAAGATTAATTTGTGTTATTTCACAATTTATTTTTTTTAAATAATATATAGTATATTTGCGGCACGTTCCAGAGTGGAAGATACTCTCAGTATCGCCCTGGTGTAAGACCACCATTCAGAATTGAAACGTTACTTGAAATGGCATTAGCCGTGTTTGGTGACCAGATCTGAATAGCCAGGTACTTCCCCGCCTTCCTCTTCCCTATTTCATTCCCCTCCCCACTACCTTCAGCCTCACAACATACCCCAATTGGGGATGCCGTAGTCTCACTGGCTTCAGACGGGAGCAGTTGAAACTCTTCTGCGGTATTCATATAAAAAAAAAATCTTTGCCCGATTAACAGGTTAATTTAAAAAAAATATTAACTTCGTCTACTCATCGTGTTAAAATTGTGACAAACTAAGCAAGCAATTTACCAAAAAAAGAAATGGTATACTATTTGCTATGTTTTTCTTTAGAAAGAAATGTATTTCGTAAAATTAATATCGTGCTCCTTTGAAATGATTAAAAATTAAGAAAACTAAATTAAGGCTCTGCAACCGGGCTGGAAAAGAAGAAGAAGGAGAGATTACGAAATTACGAATGTTAGAGGAGAGCGCTTACATTTACAGCGACAAAATCGATGCGAAAATAGCGAAAATGTTTAATAAAACATGACTCGTTTAAATAGAGCAAAAATCTCGCGGACATTATCTTAAACAGCATTTAAAGAAACACTGTGAATTTTTTCATACATATAACTTGTAAAATAACTGAAACAAACGTGTTTATAATAATTTTTAGAGAATACTTTGCGATTTTTTTCTATCTAGGGAATTTTATAAAATTTGCGTTTCAGCGCGGGCAATGTCTAGATATTATCTTCAAGAATAACATATATATATGTATTTTTTTTAAGAGCTTTAAAACTAACCGTGTTTAAGGGAAATATGTAAGAAATCGGCAGAAATTCGGGTTGCGGGCCCTTAAGACAAATAAATAAGGTATCCACTTATGCCTAAAAGGCATCCGGGCTGTGTCTTGTTATTTCGGTTTAAGCCGGAACCGCTGAAAGAAACGATTTGTATTTTAATTTTAATTGCATCGACTTACAGCCCTCTATTTGTAAGTTTCCCCCAAGCGTCCCTAAATTTCAATAGGAGACAAGGGGAAGAGACAATAAAGAAAACAAATTATATAGTTCTAAATGGGTGAACTTAGTTTCTCGGTTAATTTATTTATGCTGGCGGATTTTCGTAATCACCCGATCAATTGAATTTAAATTACCAGCTCATTAAGACAACACACGGGATTATAAATCTATTTATTTTTGTTTTTAACTTTGAGTAAAACCTCAAATTGTATTATTTAATTAAATGAAGACAATATTAGCGAAACTCAATCGAAAAACTAAGCTAAAACAGTAAGCACAAGGTCCTGGGTTAACGTCCCAGAGGTGCCAATATCTTTATCTGATTTTTCTGACTCCCGATTTTCGATTGAGTTTCGCTAATATCGTATTCATTTAATTAAATATTACAATTTGAGGTTTTAGTCATAAAGTTAAAAATAAAAATAAATATTCATCCTAGACTTGCAGAAAAGTCAATAGACATGTCTCATATTAAAAATAAAATGTGAAAATTATTTCCAGACACTATCTAGATAGCATTTAGTTCGGGTTTGAATCTTGCAATCATATATAAAGATAGCAACCGATAATGTGTGCGTTAAGAAAATGAAGATAATGTTAGTAGTTCTTAGTCGAAGTACGATACCGTTAGTAGACACCTTAGCTCAGTTGGTAGAGCTGTTGCCATGTAAGCAGAAGGTCCTGGGTTCGAGTCCCAGAGGTGTCAATATCTTTTTCTGATTTTTATGTCTCCGGATTTTCGATCGAGTTTCGCTAACATTGTCTTCATTTAATTAAATATTAAATCTATTTGTTTCTTGGTTTTTGTATTAAACATATTTATGGCAATTTAATAATCAAAGAAAGCAAACCAAAGTCATTCAGAGTAAATGTCTTAATCAATTACCTATAACAAAAACTTTCAATAAGTTTATTAAATCAATTTCCTAATTAGGTTTATCTTTATATCTATTGTATTTCTTAGAACGTACTTATATTTTGTTATACCTATTATAAGACAGATATAAAGATAAAACAACGTCATTCTCAATTGATGTTAATCGATGGAAATGGAGATAAGCGAATGGAAATTCAATTTTTATTAGAATAACTCTCATTTTATAACTTTTAAAGGTTATTCCGTTAAACCAATATCTTTTTATTTTTCTGTGTCTTGTTTTCATTCATATTTTCGTTTAAATTATTAGTGTTATCTTCTTCTTCAATGATAGATTACATGAAAAAGGTAGTTGCCAATAATATGGAAAAAATAGTCGAAGATAATATTGTTAATTTAAAATACGAGATTAACAAATATGACGTTCTCTGGACGTAAAATAAATAAATTAACATTTTGACTTGAAAAAACTCCGCAAAGTCCGGATGTAATGGTTACTGATGAAGTACCTAGCTACTCATCTGCTCTTTGTTGACTGGGAACCTTATCAACCAATCACCTACGCTTTATTTTACCTACAAAACAAAGCAAATATCCCGCAATAGGCATTCCAGAAATTAAGGGTACTTACTGCCGCTGTGGCTTGCTGTTATTTTGGAAGCTACTATATTAAGGAGCTAAAAGTAAGAACGGTTGTTGACTTACATCTTTTAATGAATATAAAATGAAGGAAGCGAAACAGATTATTTCAATTGAAACATACTTTGCAGAAGAGAATTTGTAGGCGGAACAAAGCCACGAAAACGGATTATAACTTCATTATGAGGCACTTAAATTCCTAATTTAAGATCCATCGATTAATTATTATTCTGGTGAAGACAGAAGCTTTGATTCAAGAAGAAGTAAAATTGTTTACGATGGTCAAATATTTATTGATATTTGGATAATTACGAATTTAACTTAACAATTTAAAAACCTTTTTTACATTTGCTCCACACAGGAGGCCTCGAGCAAAAAAATCCTTAAAGCATACGTCATCTTTGGAAGGAAGGAGAGAAAGTTCTGGAAAGGGAAAGGTATGAGGGTTGGGTAGGAATCTGGGGGTCAACGTGTCCAGGAGTGACGGACGTATGAAACCATCCCTCCCACTGTGGTGCAAGGCGATGGATGTAGAGAATTTGGCTGGAGAGGTCTAGGTTAGGTCTCCCTCAACCAGTCTCTCCCGATCCGGTTCGCCACGCAGTAGGTGGGTGAGTTTATAACATGTTTGATGCCTGTTTGCCTAGAAAACCTACCAGTAGAGGTAGTCGTCGATATCCGAAGTGGTTCAATCGAGATACCATCGCGAGCATTAAGATAAAACAAGATCTCCATAAAAAATGGAAGGCTTACTGGCTGTCGGAATGAATGATTTGATCAGTGTGCATGGAGCCGTTGTTTTGCAAACACATTTAAATTCCATTGGACACGATATCAAACATGGCCCCAACACATTTTGAAACTACGTCAAATCGCTAAGAAAAGATGGTGGTTTTCAAGACACCATGACGCATCGTGATCGGGAAGGTCCTTAGATAAGAGAAACAAAGGGGAAGGTCAAAGAGTGCACGTAGCTAGCGTGTTTGCAACATACTTCGAATCCGTGAATAGTAATGAGTCTCCATTACTAAATACTTATTTTGCTGCCATGGATATCGATCAAATTGGTGAATCAGATATAGAAAATTCCATTAGAAAAATGAAAAATACGCATTCACTTAGTTCAGATTTTCTTCCAGTATTCTTCTTTATAGGTTGTGCCGAGTTTTTAAAACTGCATAAGTTTCTCATTTAAGATTTCATTAGAAACTGGCGTATTTCCTGATTCCTGGAAAATACTATCTGCACCGGATAAATTGTTCTATTCGATCCTTCATAAAAACACACTTCCACAAGTGGAGCCGTTCTTAATTTCAGAACAGCTTGGATTTAGAAAGGGTCGATATACAGACACCAACTTTCGCCAGGCAGATCGCTAGACGAGAGCCTTTCCGCTCGAAAATAGTTTAGAACTAAATACTGTTGGAGCAATATTTTGAACTCACCGCAAAAATTATTGGAAACACGCCTCCTAGTTGAGATAATTTCGCTAAGAGTACCTGTCTACATACCAACAAATTTTATTTTATTTTATTGAACGTTGTTCCATCAAATCACCTAACAAAGGAAATTTCGTTTTGGGCTTTGTAGCGGTACTTAAATAATTATCACACTAAAAGTACGTGAAACGGAATGAAATATTGGACTAATGATGGTTGTGCCGATGGCGTATAATCACATACGTGGAAAATGACTGAGGGATTAATCCCTTTCAAATATTAAATAACATCACTACTTGACGTGGACACGTGGAGAGTTAGGAACCTAAATTTGAGCTTTGATTTGCTGACTGGTATCATTAGATTTGGTTGAATAATTTTGATAAAATTCATTATTTTATATATTCACTTTATGGTATCATTTTCATAAAAAGAAAAAAAAAATGGTTCAAACTACTGCACTATTTATTTCAAATCTTTTTTTAATACTAATAACTAATTAATTACCACCATCCCTCTCATATAGTTTTATTTTTGTAAAAGCTTTATTTGTCTGTGCTTATTTGTCTATTCTGAAATGTTTTAATTTTTAGTATACCTTCTTTGCATCCTGATGATACAAAGAAGGTTTTGAAATATGTTGAAATAGTGGTTTGAATAAAGTTTAATTTTCATTATGTCTTTTTTGAAGAACTGGCCGCTAATATTCTTAAAAATATTGGATAAGAATGCTCGTTGGGGCATCATTGACACCTTAATGGAAGACTTGCATTGATTCTTCTTTCAAATTATTAGTATTAAAATAATTTTAAAAAATCAGTTTCGTGATCTAGTTCTTCAAAAGGTAAAAAACCTTTTTGAAATCATAATTTCACTGTAAAATCATCCTTATGAAATATGAATAACATCAAATGCAAATGATGTAATTAATTTTTAGTTCGAAACTATGTCTATAAAATTATGGCTTTTTAACAAAAAAAAACGATAAAACCAACAGCAAATGAAACGTGTAGAAAAGAAAAAAAAAACCCCGAGTAAAGAAAAAAATATTCTGGAAAGAAAAAAACACAAAGCGAAGAAAAAATACCGAGTCGAGAAAAAACACTGTGGCAAGAAAAAGTATCGATTGGGTTTCTGTGGAAGGGGAAAAATACAAACATTTGCGTGCCCTATACTCAAGTGGACAACTCCGCAATGGTGCTTGAGACATTAGCTTCGCAAATAAGAAGAAGAACGATTTCACGCTCGGGCGAGCAGTTCCGCCGCGCAGATGGCTACATAAACTACCAACCCCCTGCACCCCGTTTACCCTTTACATCGGAGGAACTCTACAGATTTGCTGGAGATACTGACAACCCGCAGGGGTGGCACTGGATAAGCGGCCGCGGGCAGTGCCTTCGGCGTGGAAGGAATCGAATTCGGCACCCCTCTTTATACAACACGCACACAACTCTTATTTTTTTCTTGGGAAGAAATATTCTGGGCTAGAAATAATATCCATTTTTTGTTCGTTTGTTCATGCACGAAATCTTATTAGGTATCTCGCAGCTCGCATCATGCAGTTATTTCCGCGGAATTTTAATATTAATATAGACGGCTATAGTGGGTAGATCAGAGCATTTGATTTCTGTCGGGACGATGATTTGGTTTCGGGCTGTCGCGCGTCGTTCCAGCATGTTGTATGTCCAGATTTCTTGTCTTTTCATTCCTTAATCTGTGCTCTATGTAATATTACAGTTAAAAGAATAACTATGGGTTATAATATTAACTTCTTCGTGGATAGTTAAAATATAGATCTTGTGGTCTATGAAGAACACAATTATGTTATTAAAACTCTCTGTTAATATCAATCTTAGTTTTTAATGGTAATTAAGTACAACAATCACGGTAAAACCTCGATTTAATCCTAGATAACTCTTTTTTGCGGTTCCTTTAGTCATGTTGATGTGCTTAATTGATGAATGGTGATGATAGCTGAAAACGAGTTCAGTTGAATAATTCAGCGCGCCAATTGGTTCGGAGTACAGCTGCGAAAACTAGTGACGGAGAGGGAATACATTATTGATGGTAAATGTAGATCATTTGGAATGAACGTTGCCAAATTGCACAATCGACGTAAAGAACACTTTAAAAATAAATAATAACATCGCTCTTGATAAAATAATGGGCAAAGCAAAAAATTGCAGGTGACACAAAAATTTCTCTAAAAATTAAATTTATATTCCAAATGGGATACAAAGAATTTCCTAAATTTGAAAAACTTCTTAAATTTTTACTAGGCTTAAGAGATTTGACCAGGTTATGGATTTATTTATTTTGTACCAGAAAACATGTAAAAGTCACTTTTAGGGATATGGGGTATTGTTTTGACTTGAGCGATACAGTCTAGCCTTTTACAAATCCTCTCTTTGTAATACGGATATGACCATTAAAAACGGAATTAAATGTATCCATTTACGTTGTTATTTATTCAATACTATGGTGTACTCGGTGTTGTTAGGGGTTATGGATGAATTCTGACGTCAACAAAATCAGTCAAAATAATAATTGTGTGCATAAGCAACCAGAATTTTACACTTGCAAAGTGTTGGCATCCCTGTTTCTTCGTTCCTTCGGCCTTGCCAGTGCGAGCGGATCCTTTATATTGCCTTTTTATGGAACGATTTCGGCCAAATAGAGCGCCACAAGGTGCTATGCGTCTTAATGGGAGATTTATTTAATACCTCCCACAAGTTGGCGGTGACATTTATATAGACGGTTGAATCAACAGTTGATATGCTTAGAGCTAATTGAAATCATTTTTAATCATAAAAGCTCGTTCTTTAACTCTAAAGATTATGTGAAATTTTCAATGAAACCTATGATATTCCATTGCTCTCTACTTTCATGTGAAGCCTATGACATTCTATTGCTCTTTCTTCTCAGAGAAGCCCGTGACGTTCTATTGTTCTCTTATTTTCAGTGAAGCCTATGACATTCTATTGCTCTCTACTTTTCAGTGAAGCCTATGATACTATGATGTTCAACTTTTTAGCCAAACCTATGACATTCTATTGCTCTCTACTTTTCAGTGAAGCCTATGATACTATGATGTTCAACTTTTTAGCCAAACCTATGACATTCTATTGCTCTCTACTTTTCAGTGAAGCCTATGATACTATGATGTTCAACTTTTTAGCCAAACCTATGACATTCTATTGCTCTCTACTTTTCAGTGAAGCTTATGATAATATTCTATTGCTCATTACTTTTCATCAAAGCTTATGACATTCTATCAATCTCTACTTTTCAGTGAAGCCTGTGACATTCGAATTTGAAATTAAAACACTTTTGTACTTTCTTCCACTAATTTATATTTCACCAGGACCGGTTTCATCCTATTACGAACATTTTCAGACTGGTAGTTGAAATTCTTATGCTACGGTATTTATACACTCTTAGGCAGGGGTACACAACATTGTCTCTATATAATGAATATTTCTATTTTGTTTATTTTAAGGTATTATAAGTTATTTTGTTAATTTTAGGTACATACAGGTAATTATAAAGTTTATTATTAAAATTATGAATGATGTTACATATAAGATAGATATTTTTACTTCAAATGAATATACATATGTGAATTTATATAATTTAAAAGGTTTGTGACTACTAATATTATATTTTGGTAATGTTGGGTTATTACCTTCTTGTTGCTTAGGGCTTAATTGACAAATATTGATGCACTATGGTATTTATTATTATTAGGGTTCTCCGTGTATTTGGGTTATTACATTTTTAAATTACATACTTAAATTACCCCACTGCTCTCTGAAGTAAAATTATTCTAAGTGAATTATAATGGGTATATTAATGGTGATTGAGCATTATGTTCCAACTGTTTATTCATGATGATTTTTCGATCTATTTTCTTCGTTAGGCGATTAATTTCTAGTGACTCTAACCTGTCTAATTTTTGTCCTTTGTTGCAAACATGAAGGATTTTGACATCTCTATCTTTATCAAAAGTATGTTGGTTTTCTAGTAAATGCAAGGCGACATTCGATAGATCCCCTTTTTGATTAACCCAACTAGCGAAATGTTCTTTTATACGGGTTGATACTGCTCTTCCCGTTTGTCCTACGTAATATGCAGGGACATTCCTGTGACATTTTATTGCTCTTTATTTTTCAGTGAGGCCAAGTGCATTCTATTGCTCTCTATTTTTCAATGAAACCTATGATGGTCAACTTTTTAGCCAAACCTATGACATTCTTTTGCTCTCTATTTTTCAGTGAAGCATATGATATTATATTGTTTTCTACTTTTCAGTGAAGCCTATAACATTCTATTGGTCTCTACTTTTCAATGAAACATATGACTTTTGCGGCTTCCGTTAAGTTTCTTAATATATTTATTTATTCCCGCACCATTTCGAATTTTAGATTTTATTTCATCATAAGCGTTATAGGTACATATTATGTAACTAGTGTTTTTATCAAGATTATACCACGCGTCCAAAAAAGTATGTTTCTGATATTCTCGTACCTATTTAATAAATCAAAACCAAAATTTTCTCCGAAATCATAAGATTTGAGAGAAGGTTATTAAATACCTACCTATTATAAATCGCACATCTTGTGTTATACGTACTTTTAAATTCTAATAAGGAATTATATAATTTGGTCAAAGACACGTCAATATCTCAATAACAATTTTTTTTCAAATTTTCTCCAGGCTGTTTGTACAATAATAGTGAAAAAATAAGAAACTCCAAATAAACGAGGATTACACAATTGAAAAGGGTGTCTTTACTGAAAACCACTAAAACGACCACTAACTTGAAACGGAAACGGAATGATTAATCAAATTTACAGACGGATTAAATGCAAAACAGTTGAGTTTAAAAAGGACTTCGCTACCATGAGTCAATAAAAAATAAGGATGTAATATAAAAACGTACGTTCGTAATGGTAATTTGCGATGTTAATTGCGTAAATCAATCATTCTTTTTGAAATTAGCTCCACGCAGGAGATCCCGAGGAAAAAAAATCCCTCAGTGCCTGGGTCATATTTGAAATTGCCGTGTGGGGGTCTTTCTAGGGAAAGGAAGGAGAGGAAGTTCTGTGAATGAAAATGGTATGAAGGGTGGGTAGGAATCTGGGGGGCAATTCGTCCAAGAGTGACGGACGTGTGAATCCTTTCCACCCACTGCGGTGCAAGCCGATTGGTTGAGAGAGTCCAGTTGGAGAGGTCTAGGTTAGGTCTCCTTCAACCAGTCTCTTCCGATCCGGCCCGCCACGCAGCAGATGGGCAAATACATTGGTTACAAATTCCTAGACCAGGCATGCCCAACTAGCGGTCAATGCTCCGTATGTGGCTCAAATGAAGATTTTTGCAGCCCAAAATGAAGTTTTCAGATTTCTGAGGTTTGAATTTTTGGAAATGAAAATAAGCCAACAAAGAGTTTTCAATTTTCAGCAGATCCGACTCTGATTTTGGTACCGTCGACATGTTTTAGTCGTTTTTCACTTATTCATCTTTTTGTTTTATAATTTGCAAAATTGAATTTTAACAAACTAACACCAAACACGAATTTTAACACAATTGTATAGGATAGCATGTATAGGAACTTTAATTATCTATACTTCATTGACATAATACTGATTTTTATTGGCCGCTACCTTTGTGTATAATCGCAAGATTATTTCCGAACTAAATTTCATCTAGGTAGTGTCTTGGATAAATATATCCATTTTTATTTTAATGTGCGACATCTATTGACTTTTTTGACAAGTCTTAACTTAATAATTAATGGTTAAAAGTCAAATTGTAATATATAATCACAGAAGACAATATTAGAATCAAATGAAAAACGAAACTGAAACATGAAAATCAGAAAAGATTCGGTCAGCACGATATGAAGGATTGGGTTACTAAAATTCGAGTTCTTGATTGGCAAACAGTTTTTTATTCCACCTTTCTTTTCAATGTTCAGTACTTACGTAAAAAGTAAAAAATAAAATAAATTCATTTTTACAGGTCTGGGTTGTCAATGCTTACTTTGTTATAGCGCAGAGTAGTTACGTGAGGAGGTTGAAAGTGTATTATGAAAAAAATTCAAATTATGTACCAAGTGCCAATAAATGCCAATAAATGATTCCCGGGGCGGCGTAACCCATACCCGCTTCCCAGTTTAGTACCTGCTTAATATGTATCATTCGTAATAATTTTTTAAAGCTGATTCGAATTGAATTGAACATTTGGGATGCTGGCATGGGTTCACGCATAGATAATACATACTAGAATTGTCTGCCAGGTAGATTTTGATGGAAAAGGTTGTCGCCATTGGCTAAGTAGGCAATTTTTTAATTTCATAATGGTTAACTACACATGTCATCATCATAATCACTCTTGGCTCTACAACCCCTGGTGGGTCTTGGCCTCCCCAAAAGTCTTACTCCACTCATCTCGGTTTTGTGCCAGCTCTATCCAGTTTAGAAGCTCCAAGGTAGATATATCTATATCTGTATATCTATATCAAGGTAGATATATCTATCCGGGTATATTTGAGGACGTTGTCGCTCCATCTTACGGCCATTTGCCTAACTTGGTGGTCGAAAAACCATGTAAAACAAACCTGTAACAAAGAAAATTTAAAAAAAAATCTATATCTTTGTCTTCCCAGGCTCCAATTTGACTTTTAACCATTTGCCCTATCATAAAGTTTAGCAGGGACTTTGGTGCTTGATGCTCGGTCATTCTCTCTACATGACCCAACCACCGAATTCTTCACAGTTTAATAAATTTTGTGACGTTTAGATCCTTAAACAAAGTATATAGCTCATTGTTGTAAAGTCTGCGCCAAACTCCATTTTCTAAAACCGGTCCGAAGATATGCATCAAAATTTTCCTTTCAAAAACGTCCAGTGCTCGCTCATTCCTCTTAGACAGTATTCAAGTCTCAGCTGCATTTGTGAGTACTGGTCTGATAAGTTAGTGTTATCTTGATATTTCTGGATAGCAGTCTGGATTTTATTTGGTTTGGTAGGCGGAAATAACAGCAATTTGCGTTTTTATGCGCTTCAGGATCTCCTCTGTTGTATTATTATCGTTTGTCATCAGGGAGTCTAGGTATGTGAATCTTGGTAGGGTTTCAAAATTTTGGCTTCCACATGAGAGGTGGAGTTTGTTGGGCGCATACTACCGCCATGTATTTGGTTTTCTGCTGTTTTACTTCGAGACCCATATTTTTGGCAGAACTTTCAAGATTTATGAAGGCGTCATGTAAAGCATCGGGGGTTTTCGCGATTACGTCGATATATAATGTACACATGTATCGGAAATTTAAGACCCGATTCTTAGATCACCAAATACGCCCACTTCGCATTTCTTGTATTTTCTTCATTCTGTGATTTAGGTATTATTGCTAGAAAGCGTACCTATTATTACTTTTTAATAGAATACGTGCTCTACAGCCATGTATCAGCCATGTATTCTGTTTAATAATAATAATAATAATAATAATCTTTATTCCAGGATGTGGGGAGGATAGTGCAATCCCACACGTCCAATATAGTTATACATATTTATGTATTTACACAGTAAAGAAATAAGAACATAAATAGAAAATAAAATAAAAAAATAATAGTAAAAATAATTAATAATAACAAAAATAAAAATCAATTATTATGCAGGGCGTGATCTTGAGTGCGCTCGGGCCCATCGCTCACTCAGGAGTGGAGCTTGGTGCTGGAAGGCTGCGGTCACCAACGTGTTGTCGGAGGCCATTAGCCGCAATCCTGGCTCCAGTGAACCGGTGTCTCATCAGACTGGCGAATCCATGGAGTCCTAATTCTGTGAACATTGTTGAAGCGCTGCTATACATTCTGAATCCAAATATGATTCTGCACGCATCATTATATTGGATCCGGAGACGTTCCATTGAGCTTACTCGGTATTGACACCATGTTTCACATGTATACAGGCTAGTGCAGAATGCATTAAATAATGTTTTTTTAACATTATTGCTGCATCGGAAGAATCTTCGGGCAATCATATTTGACAAAACACTGATACTTCTCCTCTGTCGTTCAATATCACCATTAAACGGGAGGTCTTCAGTGATGATGTGCCCTAAGTATTTTACATTCGTGGATGTGCTTATGGTTTCCTCGTTAAGTTGTTCGGGGAGCATCTTCTCGGGATTTTTTGATAATTCGTCCATGTATATATTGAACAGGATTGGGGATATACACCCTCCTTGCCTTACTCCTGATCGTAAGTATATCGGTTGGGAGTATGTACTTGCCCACCGTACAACGTTTTCCTGCCATCGGGATAGTGTGTTGATATACATGGTAGGTATATGTCTAGTGTTCAATTTCTCCCATAAGGTTTTATGACAGACCCTGTCGAACGCTTTACTTAGATCTAAGAAACATCCATAAACAGTAGTTTTTCGTTTTCTGTAAAATTCTATTATTTGATTTGCGGAGTATATTGCCATATTAGTGGATAATCTATACTTAAAACCCATCTGGTTGTCTTTAGAAGTGAGTTTACCTTCTATTTCATTTAGAATTACCCTTTCAAATAGTCTTGCAATTATAGTTGCTAAGGATATTGGCCGGTAATTGCTAGAGTTGCTCATGTCAGGCTGTCCCAATGTCAGGATCGGGGTTATAATTGTTTTCGTCATTGTACTCGGTAGATGGTTGTGTTTGAGAATTGTGTTGAATAGAATGTTTAATAGTTTAGGTACTATCATATCCCGGAGATTTACCGGCCTTAGTATCTTTGATGGCCTTCATTACATTGTTTTCAGACAGGTATACATTTTGTCCATCAAGTTCAATAATATCGGGAGAAGTCGGTGCTTCATTTCCGGAAATATCTGCAAAGGTTCTTCTAAATGTTCTGGCGATTTCCTTTGTATTTGTGGAACCGTCAATTTGGCTGGCGATTCGAGTGTTTGGTTTGATCAGGTTGTTGTTTTCTTCCAGAATTGAGCGAACTGTTTTATGTCAAGCGACTTTATGATATCGTCCATCTTTGTTTGTTCGGCAGAGCTTTGGCAGTGTTTGAGGGCTCTTTTGAACTCCTTCCTTTTTCGTTTTCTTTCATCCGTAATGGGGCCATGCGATGTTCTCCCATTTTGAATCCACATCATCAATGCTGATCTGGATTTTGCATACTGTTGCTTGACTTTTTGGTTCCACCCGGCAATGTGACAATATGTTTTTGGTTCGCTTTGATTGCTCTCCCGATAAAATACAATGTTGGCAGCAATTTATTTATTTATTTATTGTTTCTTTACACTGCAGGTAAAATGTTTACAATACAATTTGTTACCTCACTAGGACAAGCCTGTGTTGAGGTTAACAATAATGAACAGTATGTCCAACACTTTTTGGAAGGAGAGGATTTCACTTAGGAAAAAATAGAGTTCTTTGAACAATTTGTGTTTTATTAATAGTACCTACGCGGATTACAAAATAATGACTACGGTTAGTCAACCTAACTAGAAGCTGGCTATAATTGATCTGGTTCCTGTTCTTTGTGGGAACACTTGACCTCGGCCCTCCGGTGATCTTGCTGGGAAACCAATCCTGCCGACATCTTGCGGACTTTATGCGAAGCTTTTATAGTTGAGTTGCTAACTGTGTTACAAGATATACTATAAAAATAAATAATATCTTTGAAAAAAAAATCGAAAAAAATACTCGACTGGACCAGACTCCCTCGTTAAGAGGGAATAACCAGATAAAATCGGAAATATATCATTTTTAAATCAAATTTTAAACATATTGACTCTTTTCCACATAAAATTATAAAACGATTTCGAAAGACTGTTCTTTTATCTAGTAAAAATATGTTTTAAATTTAGAGAAATTATGTTATTTTTAGTACAATAAGGTTTTACCGTAGGTCTTTGGCAGATTTGTTAAATTTTCAAACAATTTTTTTTATTATACAACACACATTTCAATTCATAATATAATCACGCAATAAAATAAATTAATAAAATATTTTGAAAAGCTATGTTTCAAAATTTTTATATAAGTTTAAATTAAATCATTAAAAAAAGATCCGCACACGTGTTTTGTGACGAAAATACTTCAGTTTGTCTGTTTATTTACGTTCTTACAAATTAATAAATTTAAGTTTTTTTTACATTCTTATTTTGCTTAGACATTATTGAAAAATTATCAATACGTAGGATTAAAAAATAATTACAAAAAGTTCATAATTTTACTAGTTTTATCTACACGCCTTTCAGCATTTTTGAATGTAGGTGTAAATTAAAGCAAATTTTGAATGAAATAAGATCGATATTGAGTTATTATTTAAGAAAACTGGTATGAAGAATAATAATCTTTCTCATTGGAACCGTCCTGTACGATCGTAGGAACATCTTTCGATGAAATATGAATTCTCGGCCGCTGGTTGGTTAATGGCCCTTAAGGCAGAATACTCCATTAGGAATTTTCATTGAAAAAAAAGGTTTTTAACTTAAAACATCTCCAATGCATTAAGGTTTACAATGAGGCCAAAAGATATGGCCTAATGTAGAACCCTTACTTTAATAGAATTTATCAATCGTCGGTTTTAATTTAATTAATTTTTACCTCCACTAAAAAGCTTTCTATATTTCCGTATTCAATCACAAACTGCCGCAATTTAGTAGAAGAATTTCCACTCATTTCGATCAAGTATCGCTGAAGATTCCGGAGTTATATTTGAAAGTATTTTAAGTGTCGTAATGAAATTAAGTCCTTAATTAACGGAGGCTTCTAATATAGGGTGATTTTCAATTTTGGCCGCTTAATAATGTAATTCGGGCGAACTTCCTCGATATTCTCTTTTCAAGGCATCGTTTAAGAGATTTTTAATTTGAGGCTTTACCTAAATTCTGGCGAAGACTTTCAAAAGATAAGCCCTTGTTTTGAACAAAGAACATTTTATTTTAATGATTCTCTACCGACGTAATATTGCGAAACGAAAATATATATTAAACTGAGCGTTTAAATAGTATTAAAAGCTGTTTTTATTAAGAGACGTCACTGCTCGAGTTTTTGTCTTTAGCCAACGATGAACGCATATTTTCTGCTTAATTCAACAGTTTGCACTTTTGATGGTTTTAAACATTTCACGGTCTATGAATATTCTTTTCATGTCCACATAAAATTAGTTTTTTGATATGAGCGAAGATTGTTCTACAAGCAACATACCCAGAGTTCAAAGACTTCCACTTCATTGTCCAGTCTCTAATCTATTGTTTTTTCAGCAGTTACACCTTTATTTAATAATAATTAGATATAATAATAGATAATTCCATTTCGTATTTCGAAATAACAAATAAAAACTAGATATATAATATAGAAATTAAAAGTGTGCAATGAAAGTGAAACCTTCCGAAAACTAAAGTAGACAAGAGTGGTGAGGCTACGAAGTACCGCAAAAAGAGGAGTCCGATTATTTTATTTTATTCTTTCGCAGGCTAAAGCCTATAGATGTATGTGTTTGTCTCTTTTCAGCGTCGCTCTTTCGTTTGCTAGAGAAATGCTAAAACGATGCTAAAGAAGTTTTCACTTCAAAAGGAAATTTGACAAAATAACAGTATGAACATAAAATAAAAAGCAAAAAGAAAAAAAGACCGAAAGGAAGTGAAAAATAAACATAAGCAGCCATATATAGACCATAAACTTCGGACTAATTTTTTTTTTTTATATAGGCAATTCACCATAGAGTTCTTTGTGCCGATAAAGTTAAGATGATGGTAATAATTTTGAGAATAATCTATGGGGACATCAATATTGAAGCGAACTTATACATATACTCGTAGAACGGAAAAAACGGACAAATCAAATATTGAAGTCAATCAAGTCTATGAACTTAGGTATACAGAACTGAAAAAACGCGAGAATTGTTGACAAAAAGCAAAAACGGATTACTGAGGGGAGAATGGTTGGTGATTAACAAGCAAATGATTATATGCTTTTGAAGAATGAATGATTTTTACAATTGAAGAAGACATGGTCAAGAGTCTCCTACTCCACACCGCACTGGTAGAGTGGACTATCGAGGACTCGAATTTTTAACAAATGCCTTGCAATAGAGCAGTGACCAATTCTCATTCTCAAAATGTAGGCAATAAATCTTTTAGATTTTTTTTGCCGTGAAACCAAGGTTTACTTGGAATATGATTTTGAATTCCATCGCCATCGTAGAAGATGTCAGTGCGACATTTGTCCGTCGGTTGGCCATAACCCGAGTACATTCGAGCATAAATCAATTAACTTTTCAGCATTATTTTATCACACACTGAATCATAATTATTATAACATTCAGTTTGTAGAATATACATATCATGTAATACGCCTACTTTTTATGGTGAAATGGTCACACAACGTTGATCGCGGTTTCTTGGATCAATATGACCATAACCAAAACTTCGACTAAAAGAAATTGACCGTGAACCAAAAATTAGTTAGACAATGGTGGAACACGGGTTTTAACATTTCACCGCCTTGTTTTAGGAGACCTTGAAAGCTTTGGATGTTTCCACGAATTCTTTAATTTTTATTTTAGGCACGGTTGGAATCCATTCGGCACTGAATATACTAAACTACACATAATGTTTTTGACCAAAAACCTTCACTGTCTCTTGATTTATTTATAATAAGAATAATCGATTACTGGAGAAGGTCAAGCATCTTGCTGCGATCGTGTAAAGCACAGTACCTACCTAACACTTAACCTTACCTAACCTAATCTAACCTAACCTAAAATGATATGTAAATACGCCTGCAAACTCCGTAAACTACAACAGCAGTGTGAATAAAAATGCATGATGTACTACCATTTATTGTAAATAGTTCAGCTGCATTTTATAAGAAAATTATTTCACAACATTAAAAAAGACACCTTGCAGAATAGGTACAATTATATTACAATTTTTATTTTATGTAATATATTTATTTTAGTAATTTGTGCCTCACAGTTCACAAAGTAATTATAACTTATATATATATACCATTTTTTCTCTTGCTTAACCCTTAATGTGGCTCCTACATATCATTTTGAATCTACAAATTATTGATGCAGACTTTAAAATTTCTGACAGCGCTTTATAATATGTCATTACTTTACATAAATTTCCTTTTTAAACTCGCTTTGTCCTTTTTTGTAGTCTGACTTGATTGCACATCCTTTTGTTATGTCTGTGAATATCCTCGTCGTATATAATTTTGTTCGAGTATTGTAATAAAAGCATGTTTATTATTTTATTCACATCATCGCGTTCAAGGTTAGCTTCTGTTTCACTTTAGCCAATTTAATTCCTTTCTCATTTTATTTCGACCAGCGTACTACTTTATTTTACAAACATGTGTACCGTCACCCCGGGAACCATTCAACGGATAACCAACACCTTTGCCACAAGTCCCCCCAAAAGGTTCACTTCGGTTGGTAACTTAGAGAGGTGCACGGGTTCGTGGGGTGAGGTTTGCCCATGTTTTGTCGACGGATGTGTCGGCCCACCAATTGCGTGGTATTCCGAATTGGGAGGGACTGGTTGAGGGAGACCTTTAGACCTCTCCAGCAGGACAATCTCGACCCACCTTCTTGCACCGCAATAGGAGGAATGGATTCATATTTCATCACTGAACCCTACCAGATTTCTACCCACCCCTCACACTTCTTTCTTTCCTATAAATACCCTCCACACAGCATACCCAATGACATAGTAGGCCGTGAGGGGAATTATTTTTCTCAGAGTCCCTGTGTTGAGCTAATATAAAAAAATCAGAGTGTGGTGGAAGTGAAACTTAACTTATAAAGGTGCTGAGATCCTTGACGCCAACGAAAATTCTGCTGCATCGCCAAGTAGAACATAGTTTATAATTTTCCACAGATGTACCTCCTATTAATTTATTTCAATTTTATTTAAAAATGCGGCCCCTTTGCGGTGGATCAGACTAAAAGATTGTAGTATTTTGTTCCGGTAGTAATGTTATTTACATACAAACAGAGATGAAGTAAAATAATAGTATAAATAAATAATTAAAAATAGTGGAACTGAGTAGTTATTTTATTTCAACTTTAATTTTTTTTTCACTTTATATTTAAAATGCCTCGAGGGAAAATATTATTTACGTGAGTAGAATAAAACAAATGTCACAATGTACCTACTAATATTTTGACGAAGGAAAAATAAACATTATTGTAATCACTTATTATAATCACTTATCGTAATCACTTATTGATTACAATATGTAATTTGGGGTAGTATTTACAGAACACATAGCACAAAACATAGATTTCATTTATTAAATTAGTATAAAGTAGTGTAAATGTAAAATTTTGCCTCTTTTATGTTGGTGTAAAACTTATGGCAGTGTTTTGACAGCTCAATGCAAAGACATTAATTAATACACAGTACTAGCAGCACGTTTTTTTTACACTTTGCTTGTTTTACACTTTGCTTGCTTCTCTAGATGTACGTGTTTGTCTCTTATTAGTGTCGATCGCTTCCGTTTCATCGAGTTTCAAATCACAACGGTGGTAAAGAAGTTTACACTTCAAAAGAGGAGAAAAAAAATTATAACGCTCAATCCATTCCTTTATAATCTGCCTCTCCTAAATTCCAATATTGACTTATTAGGTTGCCATGTATACCGGTCGATTAAGGCGCCGCGCCGCTACCCGCATTTCTATCGATTTCTTACATATCTCCCCTAAACATTAGAAGTTTTTAAGCTCTTAAAAAAATATGTGTTATTTTTGAAGATAATGTCTAGATGCTGCCCACGCCGAAACGCAAATTATATGAAATTCCCTCGATAGAAAAAAAAGCAAAGTATGCTCCAAAAATTATTAAAAACAAGTCTGTTTCTATTATCTTATAAATTATATAAGATAACAGAAATGGGGATTGAAAGGAACACTTCAACTTTATGCTGATGACACAATATTATTCTATCATAATACTAATTTAAATGAAATGGAAAGGACATGGAAAGGGATATGGCTCATCTAGCAGAGTGGTTGAGAATTAATAAACTTAGCCTTAATATTGAAAAAACTCACTATGTGCTATTCGAGAATAGGAGAGGACAACGATTAAACATTTCCCTGGGAACAAACAAACTGGATCAAACAGATGTCACGAAGTATCTAGGACTTTTAATTGACTCACGGCTTACATGGAAAAACCATTTTGACCATGTTAAATGAAAGATTGCTCCGGTGACCGGTGTAATGTACAGACTACGTAGATTGCTTCCCACAGCCATACTGCGATCATTGTACTATGCTATGATTCACTCCCAGTTGGCATACCTTTCGAGTATCTGGGGTTTTGCTACCAAAAAAATGATATCGGAGGTGCAAATAATCCAAAATAGAGCCCTACGTAACATTTATGGCTTGCCTTGGGATACACCTGTTAAAGATATTTACCGTCACGCACTTGTATTGCCATTTAACATTGTTCCTGGCTTTGAGATAACAAACACCATTTTAAATATTATTCAGTGCAACACCCACACAAACATAAAACTGAACTATAACAACGACGTTCACCAATATAATACACGACAACACAACAAACTACGTAGGTATATCAAAAATACACTCCATGATTACGCACTAATGATTTCAGTCCGAACTTTGTTCAAAATACATTGCCTATAACAAATTGCCTGAAGAATTAAGACTGGTATATGCCTCTAACAAATCTCGAAACGATATATTGAAATCCTATTTTTTTCAAATATTATATGGAAAACGAGCCATAAGTAGGTACAAACTCTGTTTGCCTGATTATTTCCAAGTACCAAACTTTGTACATCCAGATACGATGGGCATATCTTTTTTAAATCATGTCATATATTTTTGAGCCCGTACCTTTTATTGTATTTTTCTGATTTTGTTTTTTTTTTATGCATTTCTATAGTCCATCATGGAGGATACTTTATTTTAACTTTTTGACACCAATAGTACATAAATCAAATGAGTGGTTATAATAATTCATAAAATCTTAAAAGACATTTTTCTGTGAAATATTTGTAAAGTGATTCTTCATATTTGTATCTGTATGTTGATTCTGTGAAATGTTTAGTATATTTTTTCTTCATATATTGTGTCTGCATATTGGGTTGGGTTGGGTTTAACTTTTCAAAAAGTACCAATTGGCGATCCCTTAATGAGTATTGATAACTCATGTGTAATCATAATAAAAAATAAATATTTGTGAAAAAAATCACAATGTTTCTTTAAATGGTACTTCAGATGCTCCCCACGAGATTTTTGCTCTATTTTAAGAGAGTCGTGTTTTATTAAACATTTTCGCAATTTTCGCATTAATTTTGACGATTTAAATGTTAGCGCTCTCCTCTAACATTCGTAATTTCATATCTCTTCATTTTCTTCTTTTTGAACCCGGTTGCGGGCCCTTAAACTCCAATCTCCTTCCTATCCGCAGAGCACGTGTTCCAAGTCTTAACAAATCGGTGCCCCCTGGTGTATCGGTCTCACCGGGACAGGAGTGCTCCTTGCTGGGGTGGTACAATAATATTGTATTGCATCGTATATCGTGTAAGTGATTTTTTCCATATTTTTGCCGTCGAATTACATCTTTTCTCATACATTTGGTATTTGTGTTTCCTTCTTCAGAGTCGCTTGATGTCGCTTTCTTTTTTTTGCTTGTTCATTTTGGTTTGGTTTGAAGATTGGATATTAATTTTGCAAATAAAAATGTTTACAAACTTTTTGGATTTTATAGGATTCGAACGCAGGTCGTCTGAACGTCCGGCCACTAGATTCGCGCTTTATGCCACTTGGTTATGGGAGGTGTGATGACCGTGGCCGGTTATCAACATTACCTCTGGACTCCGTGGTGTGGATCCAGATTCCTTGTTGAGGTGATCTCAGTACAGGGTGAGATTGACAATAATAAGTCGTAGGTAGACTAATGACGTTTATTCCGAGATTGTGTACAGGTGTTATTCGTAGGAAGCCTGAATGCAAAGAGGACGAGAGACAGCAATCACACCCTTTTATACGTTACTCATGCTGTCTCACTCATACATGCATGTCTCTTTTATACTGCAAGACATACGTTCACCACATCCCTCCACACTTAAATCCGAAGACAGTTACACAACATGATGCTGATAATTATTTACAATACATACAAATATTCCAATATTTACACTGTAAGTAATTCATTTGTCATTTGTTCATGTTGAGTCGAGAGCTGAGTCCTGTCTTCATTGACTCATCTGTGTGTCCGTGGTCGTAGTCGGTCCTTCCAATTTTCCGACGTAGAAGCCACTGGATCACTGGAGCTGGAAGGAGAAGGAGAAAGACCCATTAGACTGTCATCCGGCACAAAGCTGGAGACATCGTAATCGTCATACGACAGTCTCTTCTTCTCAGACGCGATATAAGGATTGCTGTGTTTCTTTTCCCATGATACACACAATTTAGACAACTGATCAAAATGCCTTTTCCAATACATCAGTTTACCATTTAAATTTACCTCAATTATATAAAGTTTTTTTCCTAATTGTTTATGTACCTTCCCTGGTACCCATTTATCATTTTTTTGGTCTCTGAAATCTCTAACCATTACCTTTTGATTAATCGAAAAACCCACCGATTCTTTATTATTTCTCTTATAATAATATTTTTGATTTTCCTGACATTTAGACATTTTAAATTTGGTTTCTTTCTTAATTATATTATCCTTATCTCTCCCCCCTCTCGGTACAAAACTGTTTAAGTTTAACCTTAGTTTCCTTCCAAACATTACAACTGCAGGTTCTAAGCCAGTTGTACAGTGTGGTGCATTTCTGTAATCAATTAAAAAATTTCCTAATTTTTCCTCATAACCTGACTGAAACTTATTTCTTATCATCATTTTTTTTTTAAATTTTTACACGTTCGAACCGCGTTTTCTGTTAAACCGTTTGATTGTGGATGATTTACCGGAGTAGTTAAATGTTTGATGTTATTCATCTCACAAAACTCTTTGAAGTCCGCTGACATGAAAGCGGCTTCATTATCTGAAACTATACTAGTCTGTACACTCCCGAAATAACTAAATAAACCCTTTAATATTTTAATAGTGTTATACGAATTTGGAGAATTTACCTCTACACAGTCTAACCATTTTGAGGTTGAGTCAATAATCACAAGAAAATATTTATTTGCAATTGGGCCCGCATAATCAATATGCACCCTACTCCATATTTCTTCAGTTATAGGCCACGGAGTCAATTCGCTCTTTGGTTGAGAAGGTTGAACCTCTGAACAAATTTCGCATCCTCTCGCTAAAAGTTCAATATTTCCATCTATCCCTGGCCACCAAAATATACCTCTGGCTAAACCTTTCATCTTTGCTATACCTAGATGAGATCTATGTAACAAGCTTAAAATTTTTTTTCTTAAAATTACTGGAATTATTAGCCTACGATTCCAGAAAAAACAATCATCAATTATGGATAATTCATTCTGTTTAATCCAGTAAATCCATTTTGAATCCTCCTTGTTAATTTTATTTGGCCACCCTGTTCTGAGATAATGTTTAATTTCCAATAAAATTTTATCTGTACTTGATACCGATTTAATTTCCTCGACATCTTTAGGTAAATCTCTGTTATTTTTAAATAAACTTAGAATTTGAGTATCAAAGTCATTCTCTACGTGAACTGGTTCCTCGACAGGAACGCGAGATAAATAATCCGAACAGTTCAATGCCGATTTCACGTACTGTACTTTATAATTGAACGACGAAAGAATTACACCATAACGTTGAAGTCTGTTACACGCTAATACTGGGATACCTTTCTTATCACCAAAAATTCTACATAACGGTTCATTATCTATTTCTAAAATGAATTCCCTTTCATAAATATACTCAAAAAATTTTTTCAACGCAAACACAATAGCTGTTGCTTCTAAGTCCAAAATTGAATATTTCTTTTCTGCTTCAGTTAATTTTCGAGAAAGAAAAGAAATCGGTCTCCGTAAATTATTATCGTAACAATGCAAAAGTGTCGCCCCCAACCCTTTTGTTGAGGCATCTGTAACAATCTTCAATGTTACATCCGGATCATAATGAGCTAGCACTCTATCATCACATAAAATTGACTTAATTTTATTAAAAGCTTCCAAGCAATTTTGATTAAACTCAAAATGTGTATTTTTCCTCAATAAATTATGTAACGGATCTAGTAGTACTGACATATTAGGTACAAATGACCTGTAAAAGTTCACTAACCCCAAAAAACTTTGTAATTCAGTAATGTCTTTAGGTTGCGATACTTTACTAATAGCGATAGTTTTGTCTTTCAATGGTTTAATTCCTTCTTTTGAAACTTCAAACCCTAGAAAAGTTACTGATGACGCCTTAAAAATACACTTGTGAATATTTACGCTAAATCCACAATTTTTTAATCTATTTAACACTGCTGTTAAATTCTCATTATGTTCTTCTTCCGAATCTCCTGTTACCACAATATCATCTAAAAATACAGCTGTTTTTTTCAAACCTTGCAAGCATGAAGCTATCGTTTTACAAAAAATAGCCGGCGCGCTATTAATTCCAAACACTAATCTCGTGAATTTAAACAATCCTAAAAGAGTAGATATAGTTGTGAAATCTTGACTTTCCTCATCTAGTTCTAATTGTAGGTACGCTTGCCTCAAGTCAATCTTGGAAAAAATTATTCTACCCGCCATTTGAGAAAACAACCATTCTATCCGTGGCATCGGGTATTTATCTACCACTAGCTGTGGATTTATTGTTGCCTTATAATCACCGCAAATCCTTATTTCCCCATTACTTTTTACTATGGGAACGATTGGTGATGCAAACTTACTATAGTTTACCGGAACTAAAATACCTTCCGATTGTAAACGGCCCAATTCCGATTCAACCTTTGCTTTTAAAGCAAACGGTATATTTCTCGGATTGTAGAATTTCGGTTCCGCATTCTCTTTTAATTTCATATGCACTTTATATTTATTGAATCTACCTTGTTTCTCCGAAAAAACCTCCGGGAATTTCCGAATTAATTTATCTACTACACTAGTATTATTCTCAACCATATTGTGAGAAAAATTTTCACTTCCCTCCTGGGATAAAGTAGATTGTAACCCCGTAAATCCAATATTAAACTTTTTAATGAAATCACGCCCTAGAACAGTAGTTGTTCCACTTTTTACTACGCAAAATTCTAACATTTCTCTATAACCGTTACAATCAACTGTTAATAAGATACAACCCAATAAATTCAACTTACAGTTAGCGTAACCCGTTAAGGTTAAATCCTTTGATTTTAAATCCAAATGTTTGAAATGTTTAACATAATCTTTGTCTGTTAAAATCGAGGCTGCAGCTCCTGTGTCTAATAATCCGTTTAGTTCCACATTATTAACTAAAACTGCACAATATTGGTTCACAATATACTGAGTTTATCCGAAACATTTTTTTATGTTCCTGCGTATTGACGAACACTGAAGAAATGTTATTATTATTTAAACCGCGACATATCTTCCCAATATGCCCTTTTCCTCTGCATCTATAACAAAACACGTCTTTCAATTTACAATTTACTGAATCGTGGTAACTCCCACAATGTTTACATTTTGTTCGGTCCGCTGACCTCGCTCTGAACGATGTAACATTCTTGTCCGTAGTTCTATAAAAATGTTTACCCGCCGAATTTTTTTTTGTGACAAATTGTTCAATCTATTTTTAAATTTATTTACTATATCTACACTTTCCGTTTTAATTTGCTTATTCATTACCTCGAATGAATCCATAGCAATAGCACATTCTATAACCTTTTTTAATGAAAAGTTTTCAGCCTCTACAAATAATTTCTCCTTAATACACCCCACTCGAAGACCGGTAACAAAAACATCTTTTAAATTATATTCAAGTCTGTCCTCGAATTTGCAAAATCTAACGAGATTTCTTAACCGTGCTATATAATCATTAACCGATTCTGTACTTTTTTGTTTCGTAGCAAAAAAAATTTCGCGCTCTTTGAACACATTTCGTTTGATACCTACATGATTCTCTAGTAATAATAATAAATTTTCGACCGTAATATCTGTAATTTTTTTAGGAAAACACAAATCAATCAATAAATCTATTGTCTCTGTGTGTAAATGAGATATTAAAACCGCTCTCTTTTTCTCTAACGAATTTAGTTTGTCATCATTGACGAGGATGAACTGTTCATATTGCAACACGAACTTCTCCAGTTTGTCCCTCAAATGACAAAACCTGGGCAGTTCTCCCCCTTCCACCTTCACACAGATACAATCAATAAAAGCAGAAAATTTTACAAACAGCACTCAACTCACGACTCTGTTGACTTGATGCTGCTGCTCCGATCTCGCCCTTCCGCGGACCGTCTCCTGGCTCCTGTACCCTGGTCGTCCTTCTAATGCGCCTTCCGTGAGGTCTGCACCTGTCCAGCTCTTCTCTTGAAGATCCGGACTTCCGTATTCCCGCCTTACGAGAACACTCCTCAAGGTTCTCGGCACTGAATAACCCTATCCAGTGCCTTGATGTTCCTCGGATGCCGATTCTGCTGCTCTTGCTCTTCCTTGCTCCGCAATGCTGTGGAGTCGTGATCTGGCCTGATTCTGCCCGATCACCTGTTGTCCAATGTAGCCTCAATCTCGGATGTTGCCAAATGATTTTGGCTGCTGCGTAAATCTTTTTCCTTTATAGGCTGCGCCAAATGTGATGACCGTGGCCGGTTATCAACATTACCTCTGGACTCCGTGGTGTGGATCCAGATTCCTTGTTGAGGTGATCTCAGTACAGGGTGAGATTGACAATAATAAGTCGTAGGTAGACTAATGACGTTTATTCCGAGATTGTGTACAGGTGTGCTTCGTAGGAAGCCTGAATGCAAAGAGGACGAGAGACAGCAATCACACCCTTTTATACGTTACTCATGCTGTCTCACTCATACATGCATGTCTCTTTTATACCGCAAGACATACGTTCACCACAGGAGGGTTGCGCGAGGTTGACGATTTAAAGTGTTATATTAGACCCGAGTCAGTGTCAGTGAAAAAATACATTAAAATTTTTCGAAGAAAACTTCTTCGGAAAGGTTTTCACTTTGTGATGGCATTATTTATTTTAATGAAAATACTAATAACTTTGTTTTCATCACTTTTATTTGTACACAATCTACATGTTTCGTGAACGATGTTCACATCATCAGGATCAAATGTATACTAAACTTAAAAATTAAACATAGATCACATATTGGACGAAGGGGTAGGAGGAAGGGGAAGGGGTAAGATTGGGGGGACTTTATTAAAATTGGGGATTTCAAAGTCAGGTTAAGTGGGAAAAGGTTCAAAAGAGGGTTTATAAAAATTTGTTGCTTATTAATTATGTCTGCTTTATTATTTACATTTTTCCTGATTTCTAAAATCTCCAAATTTTTTATCTGTGATGCCTTATAACCCGTATGTAATATTTTAAGTCCATGGTTTTTGTCAAAATTATGATAATTTTTTATTAAATGATCTGCGAACTCAGATTCGCTATTGCCATAGTTTCAAATCACTATAACGGCGCCAAAGAAATTTCACTTCAAAAAATCCACTGGAAACCCAATGATATAAGCACAGGTGAACTATTTGCGTCAATCTTCATTTTACCCTACATTTCCTAACTAAGTATTGTTTTAATTATTTCAAGACAGCCATTTAGCCCTTTATTTGAACTGCTGTGGACGCGATTAGGTTTTTCACGGGTTTTTTTACGAATTCGAGCAATTGATACATCCTCCGGCAGGTGTTCACCCGGCGGCCTTGTTCCCAGGGCTCGGCCGGCCAGTTCCTCCCAGGGATCTACGCGCTATTAAGGTCAGATGTACATGTGTGATTGGGTAATCAAATAAAAGGCAGGCTTCATTTTCCGACGAAATTGTTTCAATTAAGAAACGCCGGTTTCTGTGGCTACGTTGGGACACAGCTTGTTTCGAAATAGTCCAGAGGATACAGCACAACGATAAAAAAGCATAAACAGTACCCGCAAAAAACCGATCCACATTTAACATCTAGATGATAATCTAAATAATCTGGTTGAATTTATAGTTTCAGAGAACCAATCATGTCTGATTACCTCTAAAAATAAGAAAATCTAGTCTCCTTCAATGGAAGCACTCTTCCGAACAGGCCCTTCATTGATAAGCTTGGTGTAACACTAAGTGACCAGCTCAGATATGGGGGCTCCATCGAAGCCAGAGTTACATAAGTTAGCCTCTCAAAAACTGGGCGTACTGTGCAGGGCCCACAGATACTTTAATAGTACACAACTGCTTACCCTGTACAAATCACAAGTGCGCCCAACGGGTGAATTTGGCAGCCACCTCTGGTCTGAAGCCCCAAAATACCGGAAAAAAACCCTCGAATCTGTGCATAAACAGTGCGGTACACTCGTGCCCAAAAATTGTTACATGAGAACGGGTCGCTTCTTCGACTCGTTCTTGTGTTCAACAGCTCGGCTGTGGAACGATTTGCCGGCTTTTGTGTTTTCTCCTTCCTACAACATGGGTCTCTTCAAGACCAATGTTTATTCCTTCTTTTTCTTTGTGTGCCCTAATAGGGCCCCCCGACGCTGGCGATCACTCTTGAAAATGTCTCTCTGTCTTGCGCTGCCCGGAATAGCTCCTCCACACTTCTAATGCCGGTCCACTCTCGTATATTTCGCAGTCAAGACATTTGTCTCCTACCAGGCCCTCGGCGACCCTCTATCTTGCCTTTCAATATTGAATGGAGCGAGTGACACTTCTCCCCTCGAAGTATATAACCCGCCTGAGAATTCCTGTGTTCGTGATCATGTCGGTCCATGGGACCTTGAGCATTCTCCGATGAAGCCACATTTCAAAAGCCTCTAACTTGTTCATGGTATTTATTTTCATGTGTCATTTTAGGTCCATGTTTCACATCAATACAGCAAGACCGACGATAGATAACATTTTAGCATTCTCTACCTTAGTTTTAAAATTATATTGTCATTGCAGAAGAGGGATTTCATTTTGATGAACGCAGTTCTTGCTTCTTCAGTTCTGCACCTAACCTCTTCATCTGTTTATTCCTTCTTCTCCTCAAAACGACCCTCCACACAGTATCTCAGATGACATAGGCCATGAGGGAAATTATTTTTCAAAATGCATTAACAAGACGTAGAAAAAATAATACACAACTGATCATAGGCTGCATTGACCCATACGTAGGCTGTGCGTGGTATTTCAATTTCGGGAATGATTAGCGCATTGAATATTCGAAAATAGCCATTTTGGTCTTCCGTCATCGTCCACAGATTATGACATCTAACCATAGGCATTAAAATTTACCAATCAGGAAAAGGGCAACAAACCAAGTTGCGTGGAGTGCTGGTATAAACATCGATTTCTATACATAAACACCAAAAAATTTAAGAGATAATTTTGAGAGCATTTTTCTAAAAAAATATATTTTTAATTTTTCTTTATTTAGTTATGTAATTACATAATTTGTGGATTTTTGATAGTTACCGACCGAAGGTTCGGTTTCGGCCTGCGAAAAAAATCTAGTTTCGACATCAGTTTTTCTGCCGAACCTTCGGCCGCACCGAAACTCTGCAAAATATCTCAATAAATGGTAAATTTCGTATTAAGAATGTTGTGATTGTAAACGCAATTTAAATTAAAATACTCGATTAATGAGGTCCTTCCTATATAATGTACATAAGTGTTGATTATTGACAAATAATTATCCAAAGAAGTAGTTAACATGTTTGTTAATCAATAATATTATATTTCACATACTTCAATTGTTGTTTTTTATATCATTTAACACATGTTAAAAAGAATAGATTTTTAACATGTCTAAAAAGGTTTCGGTTTCGGCCGAAACTGAGACAGCTACCGAAGATTCGGTTTCGGTAGAAAGTCCTGTTTCGGTCGGGTACTAATTTTCGACCACCATGCACTATTGGTACACGCTAGTTGTGGTAGTCGATTATTTTTAACTTTTGCCTATTTTAAATGCATGTTCATGATTAGGTAGGTATCTATTGCTATTTTTATCCATTACATAGGTACATCTTAAAAAACAAGGTTTTAATTAAACAGTTGTAATACAATTCAATCAACAATACAACAATAAACAGTGTGTACCACGATATTTTGCTCTACCAATAAAATCACAAAATCTATATCTAAAACCATCATATTGAAAATTAAATATATTGGAGGTAATTCCTTGGGTCACATTTAGTGTACAAACTGCAAACTTGGCTTTGATTCATTAATTCTACAGTGATTTCAAGTGTCTTTTCGATAAAGTGACAGTTGCTGTGAACTCCAGTGTTTATTTGTGTTAAGAACTGTGACTGCTTATTACAAAACTTTCACTGCCTATTCCAAATAACAGTGAAACATCATCAACATGAACAACATATGCCAAGAATGTTCCGAACCTACACTTTCTGCAGAGTCTATTTTTGTGTGCATAACCTGCAAGGAGACATTTCATCTGCAATGTGGAGGTGTAGCGGAAACTACCTACCGTCGCCTCTCTAAGGAGCGGCGTGCCCTCATAAAATGTAAACAATGCATTTGTGTCACACCGACTGTCAAACCCAGCGGCAGTTCACTTATTGATAGTGAACTACTCTCTAAACTCCTCGAACAAAACACGCAGATTCTTGCCACTCTAGCGGGGATGAGCAAGCAATATGAGGAGATTCTCCTTCGCGTCCATGAGCTTGAGGACACTAATAACAAACTGGAGAAAAAAAACACCAGCCTCGAAGCAAGAATTGAAGTGTTAGAAAATCACATGGAGCAAATCGATAGGCAAAATAGGTCTAAAAACGTAGAAATCAGGGGGGTCCCAGAAAATAACGGGGAAAACTTGAAAAATCTTATATCCAACATCAAAAAAACTACTAATTCAAACGTGGAAATGAACAAGATTGACGCAGCTTACCGCATCTCCCAAAAAATACCTAAAGATCAATGCAGGCCCATAATCATATCATTTAAAACCAGTATCGACCGTGATGTTTTCCTGACAGACATAAAAAAGTTCAACAAAGAAGCAAACAATAGAGAGGAAAAACTCAACACCACCCTCGTCGGAATTGCAGGACCTCGCTCCCACATATACGTCTCGGAACACCTTACGTTTCGTGCGAAACACTTGTGGTTCCTTGCACGTAAGGCTACACGGGAAAACTTATTTAAATTCGCCTGGACCCGTGGAGGGCAAGTGTACGTCCGCAAAGAAATTGGGACACCAGTCATTATTATCAATGACAAAAACAAACACCTCTTATCTCCCTCACTCAATAACTTGTAAAAAAACTGTAACTATTGTACTTATGTTTATATATTTTTTATTTTACCCAAAAATCATTAACATCACTATTTTATCTATTAAACTCAACCTATTATATGAACCAGAAGGGCACAGGTATATGGCGACAGGGGAATTTAAATTATTTAATTTGTATTTTTCTAGTTTTCTTTTATATCTTTACACAAACACTCCATTTAGTTTTAACATTAACAAATATAAATCTTGTACTATGTATCTTCAATTCGTAGTTACAATATATACCTGCTATAATTATATAAAATACTCGCAACAACTAAATCCTTATAGCACTTGTGTACTTTACATGCTTGTGCTTATGTTTTATATTCTTATGTTTTATACTCCTTATATGCTTATGCTCTATATGCTCGTGATATATACTCGCAACAAATATATGCATACTTTGTATACTTATGCTTGTGTTATACATGTTAAATATCCGCAACGACCAAATACATATATCACTGGTATACTTTATATGCTTATGTTTTATTTTCTTTATATGCTTGCGTTTTATAATCTTTTTAAGCTTATGTTTTATTTTCTTTGTATGCTCATATTTCATATTCTTATGTTATTTATTATTTATATGTTTATGTCATACATTCGCAGAAACTATAAGTACACTTTATACACCTATACTTATACTATAAATACTTTATATGCTTATGTTAAACATTCTCAACAACTAAATTCTTATATCACTTACATACTTTTTTTGCTTATGCTGATGTTTTATACTATTTATAAGCCTATGTTTTATTTACTTAATATTCTTTATATGCCTATATTTTATGTTCTATATATGCTTGTGCTACATATTTTGTATACGCTGATGTTATATTTTCGCAACAACTATATGTGTACCTTATATACCTATGTTTATGTTGTACATACTATACATACTTTACATACATACTTTTATTTTATATTCTATATACGCTCGTATCATATATTATCTATACGCTTATATTATATTTTTCGTAACAACTATTTGTATACCTTATATACCTATTGTGTTATATATACTATATATGCTTATATTATAAATTCACAACAACAAAAACCTTATTTCACAAAGCTTACACTATATTCTTATGCTTATGTCATATATTCATTATGTGCTTATATTATATATTCACAACAACTATATTTACACTTTATATATTTATGTATATTTTATATATTTATATCAACTAAATCTCTATCTCATAAACGTACCAATGTCACTACAACTTGGTTGTTAATAATTTATGCAAAACAAAAAACCAGAAAATGGAAGACATAGCAGATTTAATAGATAACACAACACAAATCCCATGTATATCTACCAATGATTCCGAAGTAGTACGTCAATTATTATTAACTAATTCAACCCTTACGATATTCTCTATGAACATAAGAAGTATAAACAAAAATTTTGATGAACTTCTTATTTTCCTCACTAATCTTGTCTCAGATTTTGATATAATTGTCTTGAGTGAATGCTGGATTCAAGGAAATTTCATCCCTAAAACGATAAGAAACTACAATCACTATAATACTCTACACAACCAAACTCAGAACGACGGAGTCATTGTATACATTAAAAATCATATCTCTCACTCAGTAAAAGAGATCAAAATTAAATATGCAAACTGTCTACAAATTCAAATTGATAATCATATAACACTTCTTACAATGTACAGATCTCCGAATACACATAACATAGCCCCATTCATACATTCACTGCAAGAAATTTTATCAAACATTGAACACCGCCAAAACACCTTTATAATAGGTGATCTTAACATAAATATAATTAATAAAATGCACCCTCAAGCAAATGAATACCTAAACGCACTAACTTTATTAGGATATTTTCCAGCTGTTACAGCACCAACTAGAGAATCAGACTCAAACACTAGCAGTTGTATAGATCATGTATTTGTTAAGAGTGAATTAGACACCAAATCCATTGTCTATCAATCAACTGTTACAGATCACTATTCAATCATCACTTCTCTCTCGCATAAAAATCATAAATCACCACAAAATACTTCCCCTCAAGAAAAGATCTCATATGAAACTCTCCTAAACAGTGTCTCTAAAGAAAACTGGGAACTTATCTATTCTTGTACCGATGTCACCTCTGCATGTGAATTATTTATAAATACCCTACGTAACCACTTAACCGATGCTACATCATACACAAAAAGTAAAAATAAACGATCTGACACAAAACTCAAACCATGGATCACTGCAGGAATTCTCTACTGTATCAGAAAGCGCGATAAGATTCATAACTTCTGTAGAAAAAATCCCCACGATTATGAATCTCTCTTATTCTACAAACGTTACAGAAATAACTGCAAAAAAATAATTGACAGTGTTAAAAGAGATTACTACCATAAACAAATCAGTGAAGCTACCGGTGATAATAAAAAAATTTGGAATATCGTTAAAGATATAGCCAATATTAATAAAACCAATACACCCATTGTTAAGATTAACATCGAAGATCAAATATTACATGTCAATTCCGACCCCGAAAAAATTTCCGACCATTTCAATCAATTTTTCTCCAATATTGGATCTAACTTAGCAAAAAATATTTTAGACAGACACAACGTCTCGGACAAAGATCTTGCAAACAATATACCCCTCACTAATCTTAGCTATAACCCTTTCCAATTCACTCCCACTACTGACACAGAAATTTTAGAACTAATCTCATCCCTTAAAAACAGTAACTCTGTAGGTATAGATCACATTTCAACAAAAATCATCAAACATATCCAAAAATATATAGCCTCACCTCTGAAACATATAATCAATCTAAGCTTTAAAACTGGTGTATTTCCTAACTCCTTAAAACAGGCCACAATAATCCCAATATTCAAATCAGGAGACAAACTATCTGTAAATAACTATCGACCGATATCTTTACTTAGCACAATATCTAAAATCATAGAAAAAGCGGTGAAGAATAGACTCTACAAGTTCCTTGAAGAGAACAAAATATTATCGGACAACCAATATGGTTTCCGCAAAGGTAGGAGTACCTCAGATGCAATAGCCGCCCTCACAAAAATAGTTTCTTTTAATCTTGACCTTGGTCGAAAACCGCTTGCTGTTTTCCTCGATCTCTCAAAAGCATTTGATACGGTCTCCCATCCCTTACTGCTTAAAAAACTTCAACAGATCGGAATAACTGGGATACCCTACACATGGTTCGAAAACTACCTAACAAACCGAACTCAACAAACTCTTATCCAGTCTGACAAAATAAATAAAAGCAAAAAATTATCCATGTCTTACGGTGTACCGCAAGGCAGTGTACTAGGACCACTCTTATTTCTTTTATACATCAACACACTATGTACCATGGATATTGGAGGTAAGATTTTATCATTTGCCGACGATACAGTCTTAATATTCGAAGATGAAACATGGCAAGCAGTTATTAATAAAACTAATAATGGCCTAATAAAAGTGAGGCATTGGCTTGACACAAATCTCCTTACACTCAATATTGACAAAACACAATATATGACGTTTTCCATACGCAAACATAATTTTCCCAACAACTGCCCTAAACCAATAATTCACTCGTGTTCACTAAACATGCACCCACACCCACCCGGAACCCCACCTATTACAAATTGCACGTGTCCTACCCTTAAATCAGCTAAGAAAGTTAAATATCTGGGCATAATCATAGATGACCAAATACGTTGGGAAGCACACATAAGTGACACAGTGAAAAGACTCCGTAAGCTCTGCCATATATTCTGCTCTCTTAGATCCATCTTAGACCTAAAAACCCTTAGAAGCGTATATTTTGCCCTTTTTCAATCCATTGCAACTTACGGTATTTTGGGATGGGGTGGTTGCACAGAATCCGTCATTAATCCAATAATTACAGTTCAAAAACTAATACTGAGAATCATATTTAAATGCCAACCTACCCACCCCTCTAATGTGCTATTTACTAACTTTAAGGTCTTAGATATTCGCCAACTATTCACTAAGACAAGCCTATCCTACGTACGGAAAAATAACCTACTGGTGGCTCCACAACATCAAGCCAAAACCCGCTTTTCATCAAATCTGGGATGCATGGTTCCAAAAACTAGAACCACATTCGCTCACCGACAATTTTGGTTCATTGCCCCCAAAATATACAATGCATTGAGCACCGATATAAAATCAAGTATTACCATACCTCTTTTTACTATTCGTGTTCAAAATTGGATATTCGAAAGGGGACGAGATTTCTTTAAAGAATATCTGACTTCCTAACCATTATAAAGGATAAGAAAATAATTAAATTAACTAAATAAAATATCATACTTCACATCTTTTTCTAACCTGACTTCACTGAAATCTAATCTAACCTAAATATATACTCTTCTAGGTGATTAATTACCTACCTTGACAAACCTCCAGAAAAAAAATTTAGCTTTCATAAAAAAAAAAAAAAATTATAGATTAACATATTTAAATCTTACTTCTTAGTATTTTATATTTTTATATAGTTATATTTTAGTATTTTATTTTTTATGTATATTTTATATAGTATTTTATTTTTAACTTCTTTCAAACATTTTCTTTTTTTATAATTATATATATATGTATATATGTGTATGTGTATGTAAGTGTATATATATATATATATATATAGGTTTATGTTACGGCATTTAGTGGCTCAAAGCGTCCTTTAATTACCGGAACTTCTTGATCATTTCGACTTACTGGCTCATTTGGGCACTTAGTGGCTCATCGTTTTTTTTTTTTTAAGTCCATTATATCAAACTCGATGAGACGAGTCGAACGGTGTAAAAAAAATTTTTGAGTGAATAAATGACATTTTTACGTGGACCGTTAATGCTCCGGAATGCGTTTTTTATCAGTAAATATTCATCCATACTTAGAACATCAATTGGGTACACTTTTTATCGCATCTATAACATCACGGCATGCGACGTTGCCGGATGTTCTCGTCATACAATATCATTCAAACTCCAAGTCGTTTATCAATGCTTTGCGATATTGAACTCAATGGTTAAATTCCTCAAAATCTATTATCGCATGACATTGCTAAGTCAGATTGAATCTTTTTGCGATATGTTATATGTTTGCCGGAATGTTATAATATGTTGTATTCCTACATAGGTAGCCAGACTGTCGAGCGCTCGCGGTGGACTGTTAGAAGAACAGACATTATATTATAATATTTACCGGCTATTCGCGCCCTTTTTTAAAATTGAAGATTGATTTACGAATTGCTTTTATAATATCGTTATTAATTTTGTGTTAATGGTTTTTGTTTTTATTACAAGTTTTATATTATTTCGTATTTTAATACACATTTATGTAGTTTTTCTTTAATAAATAAAATATTTGCTTCGTAATTATGTATTTGTCTTTTGCGTTCCGAAAGCATAGTCAGTTGTAATGTGATGATATCTATACAGGGTTTTCTAAAAATTTCAGAAATATATTAGGTACTCATTTAATATGTTTTTTCATACAGTTATATTAATTTGTTTAGAGTTTTTCATTTAAAAAAATGATCTGTACCTAGGTAATTACTTTACGCGTGACTATTTTTCAAAGGCATTGTCTCTAGTTGTATTGTAGTAGATAATAAAAAGGTGTTTTATTGTTGTTTGGGTGTATTTTATAAAAAATATTATGAACAAAAATAAACAATAATTTAAAAATAAATTACAATATACGGCCTACATAGTCCAGGAGTAAGACCATTGACTCACAATCCGCAGGTCTCAAATTTTATTTGATTAATTTGTGTTATTTCACAATTAATTCATTTAAAATAATATATAGTATATTTGCGGCACGTTCCAGAGTGGAAGATACTCTCAGTATTACCCTGGTGTAAGACCACCATTCAGAATTGAAACGTTGCTTGAAAATGGCTTTGGCCGTGTTTAGTGACCAGATCCGAATAGCCAGGTACTTCCCAACCTTCATCTTCCCCACCTCCTTCCCCTATCCATTACCTTCAGCCTCATAACATACCGGGAATGCCATAGTCTCACTGGCTCCAGACGGGAACAGTTGGGACTCTTGTGCGGTAGTCACTGTAAAAAAATAATATTTAGGTATTAACTTACTGGCATAATACGGTGGTTTGAGGGATAGCCAAATTTAGTTGTTTTCTGATGGGTTACGGTAGTGAATTGGTCAAAATAAAGTTGGCAACACTGTCTCGGTGATTTAGTTGATATTTGCGCTAGATTGGTATTTGGTATATTTATGGCGCCGCCGATTCGTGTGTGGATGTGGATCATATGAATCCTTTCCTTTCGCATTTTATAAAATGTCGCGCTGGCGAAGGTACCATTATTGCAATATCAATGGATTCTTCAATTAACGGTAAGATTTTATCATATAACCTTAAATATTGTGTTGCATAATGAATTATTACAATCAATGACATACCAAAAATGTTTGGTGATTATCGGTTCGGACTGGCCACGCTTATTACGAATAATTTTTATTATATAATAAAAAGTTTCCTTTTTAAGTAATTAAGGCGAATCTAAAGTGTTTTTCTAAAAATTATTCGTAATAATCGTGGCCAGTCCGAACCGATATTTACCAAATGTTTTTTAGGTAAAATTACATTTTAGGTTATGATTTCTATAAAAACGCTTTTCACTGATATTTTAATAATAATTCTTGTTGATTTTCACATAAGTATGATAATTATGCTTATTGTTTTATTATGTTTATGATTTTTAATGTGTTTTGTTATTTTATAGATAAAAATATATGTAGTACAAGTGAAAGTTCGCCAATTTCAGAGGATAAAAGAGCCGTAATTAATGAAATGGAGGAAAAACTGGATGATCTATTTGCAAACTCTTCAGATTCAGGTAGCTATGTACATAATAATTACTGATAATATACAATAATCTTAGGTATTTTTCATTACATACCAACATTACGATTACGTTACTTATTATTGTGAAATGTTTTAGCAATTAACGATAGTGATGCGGAATATTACGTTACGTAATATGAATTGTTTTATTTCGAATATTACATTATTATGCTTTATTTTAGAAGCAAGTGTGACGTCCGGCAGTGATGACTTATTCAAGTTACCCTCGAGAATTTCGTCTGATTCTGGTAGGTAAAACAAACCCCTTTATCTGACAAACGTTAACCAATGATTCCTGATCATATATGTGATAAGCGCATGGTAAGCGCTCGTTTCAAATTTCCAACTTGGTAATGTAAACGCTATGCTGTAGCGCAGGGGTTCCCAACCTTTTTGTACTCTAGAGCACATTCTAAAATATCGGTAGGGTGGCGGGCACCACATATTTTTAATCGACAAACTCCTCCCATAACTTCTCATTTTCCCATAATTTATTAATAAATAATAAACAAAAATGTTTCAAAATAATAAAATTATTATTCAAATTGCATACACACAGAGAAATGTATTTAATGTATTATTACGTCTCGCAATCGCAATGAAAATCTCGTCTCCTTCAACGGAAGCAACCTTCCGAACAGGCCCTCCATTGATATGCTCGATGTAACTCTAAGTGACCAGCTCAGATTTGGGGGCTCTATCGAAGCCAGAGTAAAGCTAGCCTCTCAAAAACTGGGCGTACTGTACAAGGCCCGCAGATACTTTAATAGTACACAACTGCTAGCCTTGTACAAATCGCAAGTCCGCCCCACAGTTGAATTTGGCAGCCACCTCTGGTCTGGAGCTCCAAAATATCTGAAAAATAACCTCGATTCTGTGCAGAAGCGGGCGATCCGATTGATTGATAAATTCTCCCATTTTAACAGATGGATTGCAATCTTTAGGGCACAGGCGTCAGGTAGGAATGCTATCCTTGTTCTACCGGTATTTCAATGGAAGATGCTCCAAGAAACTAGCATCATTGATCCCTTCGGCACCGGTGCATAGTCGGGAAACACGCCAAACCCGTGCCCAACATATGTACACGGTTGACATTTGTCACATGAGAACTGGTCGCTTCTTCGACTCGTTCTTGTGCTCAACAGCTCGGCTATGGAACGATTTGCCGACCTCTGTTTCCCCTTCCTACAACATGGGTCTCTTCAAGACCAATGTTAACTCCCTCTTCTCCTCAAAAAGACCCTCCACACAGCATCTTAGATGACATAGGCCTTGAGGGAAATCGTTTTCTTAAGGGCCTCCTGTGTGGAGTTTTTTTTTACCGGGTATACCGCACAAAAATCTCAACTGCTCCCGTCTGGAGCCAGTGACACCATGGAATCCCCAATCGGGGTATGTTGTGAGGCTGAAGGTAGTGGGGAGGGGAAGGAGGTGGCGAATAGGAAGGTTGGGAAGTACCTGGCGATTCAGATCTGGTCACCAAACACGGATAAAGCCATTTTCAAGCATACCCGGCGATTCAGATCTAGTCACCAAACACGGATAAAGCCATTTTCAAGCAACGTTTCAATTATAAAAAAATATAATATCAATATGTCAATGTGATCTGAGGCAATGCATATCATTGGCCACTGCCTCATAATTAGGAGGGTATGACGATAATCCTGTTAGCAAACAATCATAAGGATGCTCATCGGTGAGTCGAGATCTATATCTTGATTTTATTAAGTTCATGTTTGAAAACAAGGATTCGCATAAATATGTCGAACTGAAAAATGATTCAATTTTTTATGCGGCTTTTTTCAAAAATGGGAACTTTTCTCTGTCCACTGTATTCCAAAAGTCCTCTGATATTAAGGATTTTAGCTAAATATCATTCTTAAGGTCCAAAATTTCTAACTCTAGTTCTTCTATCTTACCTTGAACAAAATCTGCAGTACAATGCGTGATGTGCAATAGTGAATAGCACTTCCCGTTCCAGGCTAGCGTGAAGAGTACAGTCTGGCACGCCGCGGCCGCTAGACAAGTTGCGAAGTACTGTCAGCAAAGGAACCACTCATACAAACAATATCGCAAACATACAAACGTATTTAATAAACCTACGCACTTAAAAACTTAAAACTCTAACAAATAAATAAAAATAATTCACATTTTTAATTAATGTTTATGAAAGAATTCTGTCTCTGTCGAATAGTGGTGGGAACATACGAACCGTTCACGGGGTCGGGAAACCCTGCTGTAGCGGGACAGCTTGCGTGAATACAGTTTAAGTTTATCGAACAAAGAAGTCATCCCATAATAAAATGACTGACACACCACATATGCTCAGGAATCGCTGGTTTAAGTTTGTGTGGTAACTTTGTATAATTCACTCTGTATAATTTTCCACACAAATTTAATTTATTAAATATGTTATAAAATGTTATTGCATTTTTAAATTTTAGATTCATATACCAGCGATCATCCAGGGAAGCAGGAGAAAACGGACTGCTATGTGTCATCAACTTCAAAACAATGTACATCTGATTTAGCTAGTAAAAAACCAAGAGTTTATGACCGTAAAAACTTCTGTCCATACTGCTTCAAGCTGATAACCAACTTTGTACGCCACATCACTGTCCAACATCCCTTAGAGGCAGAAGTGATTGAATATAATAAAATTTTAGATCCCGATCTGCGCGAACGAAAAAAAAAGTGTGAATTAATTTCGAAGAAAATAAGAAATAGAGGCAATTATCTATATAAGCAGGACGCGATAAATAGAGTTGATGGAATAATACTACCGAATCGCCGCCCAAGAACGACTGCGACAGCTAAAGATTATGCGGTTTGTATAGAATGCTGTGGCACATTCAAAAGAAGTTTACTCTATAGACACCTGAAAAAATGTTCAAATAGAAAACAATCACATGAAGGAAATCCACTAAAACGCTGCAGAGTGTTAAAATCATCCGCTATTTTATTATCCCCAGACAATTCTGAGATCACTGAATCTTTAAGATCTCAGATATTTCCTGTGTTCAAAAATGATCCTATTGCAAAAATTGCAAAGTCTGAGCCATTAATTTGTGCATATGGTTCCCTACTATTAAGCAATCATAAAGAACATCATTTGAAAACACACATTACATCCAAGATGAGAGATCTCGCTAGACTGTTCATGGTCATCAAAGAAAAAAATCCTGCAATATCCTCATTTGACCTTGCATTTGACCCTATACATTTTAATGTTTTTATGGACGCTGTCAAAATAAATAGTGGTTACGATGAAAGTACAGGTTCTGTAAAAATTCCTAGCATCCCTCAACGACTTTGTACAGCTATAAAAGATTGTGCTGATATTTTGATGCGTAAAACAATACAGAATCCTGTGCTGACCACTTCATCCAAAGATGTTATAAAAAACAAGTTGTCTGAATTTAAAATAATCTTTGGTCACGCTTGGAAATTTGAAATTTCTACTAACGCTGAAAAATCAAGGAAAACTCAAAAAATGCTGAAAACTGATGTCATGCCTTTAACTACTGATATAAAAAAAATATGCACGGAAGTTATGAAACTAGAAGTGAATATAGCTCAACGATTTGAATGTGAAAAGTCTTATATCGCCTATGAGGAGCTATGTAAAATAACAATTGCTCATATTATAATTTTTAATAGGAGGAGGGCAGGAGAAGTTGCAAGAGCTCCATTAGAAAATTATATAGCCAGCCAAAGTGAAAAACAAGACATTCCTGAAGAAATATTGGAAATCATGAGTTCTGAGGAGCAAAATGCTATACATACATTATATTGCTTCCATATCCCAGGAAAAAGGGGGAGAACAGTTCCAATACTTCTTCGAAATCAGATGAAAAAAAATGTAGACACTATATTTGCGTACAGAAATTTAGTTGGAATTCCAAATGAAAACAAATTTTTATTCCCAAAACTAGGAGGTGAACCTTATTTTTGTGGCACGCAAATTTTAAGGGAACTAAGACACAAGTTTTCCTTTGTGAATTCAGATCATATAACTTCAACTGGGCTGCGACACCATGTTGCAACCATGAGCCAAGTAGCTGGAAAGAATAATGCTTATGTAAACGCTTTGTCTCATTTCTTAGGGCATACACCAGGTACACATAAAGGGAATTACATGATACCACAACTAGCTCTTGAGAAAGGTAAAGTTGGCTTGAATTTACTGCAATTAGCTGAGGGAAAAATATCTTGCCGATCACAGTCTGATAATGGAACGAACATTACAACAACTTTACAAAATGAAATAGATTCCGTCCCTCAACCTGAAGAATCACATAAAGAAAATGTGGATCATGTTACGTTGGATAATAGCTTAGAAAATGACCAAGAGTCTTTACCAAGTAATTTACTTGATGGGAATATGGCAAAAAAAATTATAGTTAGAAGGAGGTGGCTTAATCAAGAAAAAGATGAACTTTATAAAAACTTTGCAAATTATTTCATCGAAGGGATTGATCCTGGCGCTACGAAAATAAACGAAATAAAAAAACAAACAGGAATATTGTCAATGAGGTCATGGAAGCAAATTAATACATTTATTAATAATCACCGTGTCAAGAAATTGCCCTTACCTAAGGATTTGCAGAGAAAAAGAGAATTCTACCTCCAGGATGCTTAACTTGAATTCAAATGAATTGTATTGATTAAGAGACCGCTATACCGGCTTCAACGATTGAACGATCCAAAGGTATCGACTCCGATTCCACTACAGCTGATATAAAGCGTGAAGCAATCGTAAAGTAGCTGTTGGCTTGTTCCATAGTTTGATCATTGGCAGTCGTTATAGCAGTTCCATATATTTTATCTTTTGTAATACTGGCATACAGAGTACCGGGCGAATAAGGCCCCTTTATCTTTCATCATGATATTGGTTGTGGAGGGTTATAATTTATTTTAGTTTTTGTTAAATTTATGTGCAAGGTATAATTTGATATCCCTTGTTAAATAAAAAAAAAACGAAGGATTCTTCTGTAATGTACAACGCTAAATGTTTCGTGAACGATGTATAATAAAAAGTTATTTGGTTTTAATTATGATTTAATTTTTTATTATATTATGCTGTTTTTATAATGATTGTGAATATAAAGTTATTAGGCTATAATTATTTTTTTATTGTGTTATGTTATTTTTCAAATGATTACACACTTTTTTTAGTATGTATAGTAATATTTTTTGTTTTTAAAAATTCAAATTAAATAGTTTTTTTTCAAAATGATCGTTTTTATTTTATCACCCTTGAAATGTTGAAAGTTACGTTTGAGACCCGTATTGTAGGAGGGAGGACACACAGAGGCAGGCAAAAATGAGTCGTAGAAATGACCCGTTCTCATGTGACAAATGTTGGGCACACGTTTGACGTGTTACCCGACTAAAGGGACCGGTGCCAAAGGGATCAATGACGCTAGTTCCTCGGAGCATCTTCCATTGAAATACCAGTAGAACAATGACAGCTTTCAAACCAGACGCCTGTGCTCTAATACACACACACACCGACACTAATCTTGGGATTAGTGTGTCGGTAACGGGCATATGGGTCTATCCCTTCTACTGCGGTGCAAGGTGATGAGTCGAGAGAGCCAGGCTGAAGAGGTTAAAAGGTCTCCCTCAACCACCCTCTCCCAGATGCGACACCTAGTCAAACCATTTGGGGCGGCCTATTGTAGAGACGTTGGTTGTACAATGTATACTATAGAAAATAATAAAATTAGAATACGTGTATAAAATTGGTGGAAGGTAGGTACCTACCTATGTGTCATACAACTGGAGACAATGCTTACACGTGTAAAAATAATTATAGGGTAAGATAAGTAGGTATAACATGATAATATAAAACATTATATAAAAATTACATTTTACACACATTTTAATAAAACTGTATGTAAACATGAAATTAATAAACATATTAAAAATTATAATTTGCAAACCAACCTACAACTTAAAGAAGCGTACGAATCAATGAACAAAGTAAATTTTGTAATATATTTCTAATAAGTTTATTCATAATTTTTCGAAAACACTAATAAAACTAAGATAAAATAATTATGTAGCAAATAAAAGAAACTACACCAATATGTATTTAAATACCTAATTTTATTTGTGATAATATTAAAATAAACCTTAACACAAAACAACCGTAAACACCAAATAAATAACAATATTAATTAGCAAATCATACTCCAATTTTAAAAAAACGCGCCAATAATCAAAAACGGCCGCTTGAAATAATAAATGTGTGAATAAGCAACATCCGACCTGTTCTGTCAACCTACCTTCATATGAACTATATTGGTATGTATATGTAGCATTAAACTTGGCAACGTAGCGTGATGCGGTAAGTGTGTTCTTAAAATAGATCAAGGAATGCACGTTATTTTAAGATATTTTTTTTTAATAAATAAACATAATTTTTGATTACATATTATAGCTGACCATATTTTAAACAAAATTTAAAAGACAGCATGTTGGTACTTCATCTACGTAAGTATATATTACATGCGAAAGAATGAGCAACTTAAGTGGCTTCTTCTAAGATGAGCCACAAAATGTGGTATGACATAAATATATATATATATATATATATATATATATATATGTATGTATATATATGTATGTATGTGTGTTTGTATGTATTTGTATGTGCATACATATACATATATCTTGTTATATTTTACCTTAAATATTTTTATCTTTTTTTTTCTCTTGTTTCTAATATCTTATAATTTCTATTTCAAACCTATATTTTGTTCTAGTTCACACATTGTATAATTTATATCATGTATGATTACCTTAACACGGGCATTAGCCTAGTATGGTAATCAAGAAAAAAACATAAAAGTGTATTTTCAAAAATTGTATGAAATAAAAAAAATAAAAAAAAATAAAAAAAAAGTAGAACTCATATACTATTGATATTTCGTCAATAGCAAAGCAACATAACATCTGTAGGTCCTTCATTATTCTGGCGTTCGTACAGGCGAATGTCCGCCATTAGATCCGGCATTCCGCTGGAAGTGCTTCATCTATTTTTTCTCCGGTGTTAATGGAAACGTAGTGGGGTCAGCGCCGCGCCGGGTCCTTCCGTGTGCAGGAATTAATAACAAGAACCAAATTCGTAACGTTGCCCGTAACATTGCAAGGAATGGAGGATTATTTTTCCACGTTACGCTTAATTATTTGTCACGTGTAAGCTCATGAGCCACATCGTGGAGTTTTGTGTTTCTATAGCACCCCCGATGTTAGATAATAGTTATTTAAGACTAATTCCCAAAGAGTTCTTTCACAAATGTGGTTGAAGGAATACCTTCTCATGGTTGCTTATTTATTCCATATTTAATAATGTATACAATACTTTTTTGTACAAGGGCAGTCAGTACATGTTCATCTGCTTACGTCTAATTAAGCTTTCGTAGAGCTATTTTCAGTTCGTTTCACCGTTTCCACCACGAGCTTAATAGCCTAAAAATATCCATTAAAATATGAAATTGCATGATAAGACATTGACTCTTCATATCATTGTCATAGATTGTATCGATAAACAGAAAGTAGAGATTTGTTGAAATTTGATTCGATGAAACCTGATAAGAAAATCTAGTATTCTTAGAAAAGCAAGGAAACCGATTTTATATTATTATTTACATAACAGGTAGGTGTATTTTATAAAGGTTCCTACTTTATCATCATCAAATCAAACTTACGTACAACTTCGGTTGTCTGTGATGACATGCGTTAGTTATTGCTGTCTAAATTATTTTATTGAGATATTATAAAATTTTCACGCTCGATGAACTCAAATTTGATTTGAATTTTCAAAATTGGAATCAGTTGTGTAAAGAATAATTCAGAAAAATTATAATTAATTAACTAATAATTCTTTTCCTAAAAAATTTCATAAATGGATTATTTTGTATATTTAGAGATTTTTTCAGTTTACTAATGTTGTTCAATCGTGAATTTATTCATAAGTAAATTTCTGTTCTCATTATTATTTTTAAAAGAAAATGTTTGATAATAAATCTGCGATTTTTCACTTCCAATATATAAAAATATTTTCCGTTTTGGGAAACGATTAAAAAATATTTAATCAATATCGATTTCTCTGATTATCTGTGAATTACTTTAATAATATTATGTATTCATAAAATTCATGACGTTAACGTTACTTAAACCGTTCTCTCAAACCCCGTAATTTAAAAATGTTATAATGTTGTTTTTTTAAAATAAATTCTATGTATTAAGGTTCAATGTAATTACAACATTATTCAATTTACGTACATTCAATTAGGATTAAAACGAATTACCTATTCATCCCAACATACATTACTTGAAACGCTTTTACGCTGGTATTAAGAACGAAACTACCCGACGTTTTTCACGTCTCGAGTGTATGTACATATCAGAGTTGTTTAAATATCTAAAGGACTATGAATGTTTATACGCGCTAAAGTTCCACACATGAACCTGTGACCGTAATTAAAATAAAGCGATATGGGGTTGAGTTGTCTCGGTGGGACAAAATAAACAATCTACCTTCCTCGAGCTTTTATTCGCATAAACAAGACAACGCTTCTCCACGCAAACTCCAGGGAAGTATTAAAAGCCTCTTCGAACGAGATAAGTTGCGCAAAGCCAAATGTACATACCATTTAAAGCTCTTTTAGGAACGGGACTAAAAATACAACCAACATTATTGAATTCCAGGAAAGTTTCTTTTCATCAATCGACATAAACTGTTCATGCGAACTTATGCTTAAGGAAATATCATATTATTTGTTTTTTAATGTGATACCGCACAGGAGTCCCAAACGAGACAGCCTCTGTGGTCGAGGAGAAAGGCTCTCGTTTAGCGATCCGTAGATCGCGGGTACAAATCCCGGCGTGCGCGGATAAATTTTATTTGATTGATGTGTGTTTTCACAATTTAATCATTTAAAATAATATGAGGTATAATTGCGGCACGTTCCAGAGTAGAAAACAGTTTCAGTATCGTCCTGGTGAAAACCACACTTCAGAATTGAAGCGTTGCTTGAAATACCGTGTTTGGTGACTACATATGAATAGCCAGGTACTTCCCCATCTTCCTCTCCCTCATCTCCTTTCCCTCCACACTTACCTTCAGAACATACCCTAATTGAGGATGCTATAGTCTCAAATGTGAGTAGAAAATAAAATAAATAAATAAAATATTGCTTGCCACTATGGTAATGTTGTGAGGCTGAAGGCAGTGAGGACCTAAGAGGGGAAGAAGATAAGAAGAAAGTGGGGAAGTACCTGGCTATTCAGATCTGGGTATCTGGCACAGTCGATTGATAAAGGTTTTATCGTTAACTTGACATCGCTACCGGGCATACTTTAGCCACAAAACAGTCGTGCTCGGTACAGATGACAAGTTATGGATTTTTGATCGACTGTAGTAGATAGCCTGGTCACCAAATATGGCTAAAGCCATTTCGAGCAACGTTTCGTGACTGAATGGTTGCCTTTCACCAGAGCGACAGTAAAAGTGTCTACCATTCTGGAACGTGCCGCAAATACACTATGAACCTATGTATTGTTTATATTGTGCAATAACGCAAAATATTCAAATGTATTATGTATTAACGACTCATCCACGGAGGCCGTCCAAAGCTTTATTCTATCATACAACATTACTAAAATGGGTATGCCATAGATCATAGCTGAGGGCGGTTTGGGAGTGGACCACATAAAAAAAAAACTTGTGAATTAATAAGAGAAAAAAATTGATCGTAAATATCTGATTTCCCAAATAAGATTATTAAAAAAATAAGGTAGTTTTACGTATTCCGGAGAAAAAAAGTGTCAGAAAATTACACTTGAAATCTCGTTTGGAAATTTAATACTTGAATATCTTACGTAATTTTTCTCTATCTACATAAATTACATACAGCAGCATAGATCATAAACAAATTCTACAGTCCTTGATCTTGTGTATGATACCGTAATTGGATGATACAACATGGACTTATACATAGCATTACTTTCTGATGTACATAGGTACATTTCAGTAGGTAACAACAGAAATATTCCGGAATAATGAATACAGTCAAATGATATCGTGCACAGGCGTACATTAAAAGTGCCCGCGCTAAAAGCCTTCATATTGGGGGCCGCTCGATCAAAGGTATTGAGAAGATTAGATTCAATGCAGTAAAAAGGGACCTGGCAGAAAGCGGTGGGAGGGAACTTAAAATTCATCCCATGTCACGATCAAAAATACGCCGGTCCTCGTAGAGTGAACCCCCATGAGCCGACGTTAGGATCGGCAATACAGTAAACAATCGATGAAAAGATGTTTAAAAAATGCTGGTTAAGAGCGTTTAACCAGCCAGCGGACGAAAATCCACATTTCGTCGAAAGTTGTTCTTACGATCGTGCAGGCCGGTTACAATGAGAAAGATTAATTATTCTCCGTACCAGCTTTTTTAAATTATAACTCAATATCGAATTTATTTCAATCCAAATTAGCTTTGATTTATACCTTCATCCAAAAATGCTGAAAGGCGTGATGATAAAACTATTAAAATAATGTACTTTTTGTAATTATTTTTTGGTTATAAGTATTTATCATTTTTCAATAATGTCTAAATTTAATAAGAATGTTAAAAAAATCTGAAATATATTAGTTTGTAAGTGCGCAAATAAATACACAAATGGACCAATTTTCGCCAAGAAACACATGTACATACATATTTTTTAATGATTTTATTGAAACTAAAATTAAAATTCTAAAACATGCGTTTGCTAGATAATGTATTGATTTATTTTACTGCATGATTATATTATTTGAAATGGGTGTGGTATAATACAAAATCTTTTTTGAAAATTTAACAAATCTGCCAACGACCTATGGAAAAACCTTATTATACTAAGAATTAAAAAAATTTCTCAAAATTTATTACATGCGAATGCTAGTCCTTACAAAGTTCTTACGAGTCCTTACAAAATATTGATTAAATAATATACAGTACATACAATTTGGGAGGCAGGTATGGGTACCGCCGCCCCGGGATCCATTTATTGGATAACATACACTATACTTGGACTACATAGGGCACATCAAGTGGTTCACTACGTTTGGTGACTTAGCAGGGGTGCTGAGGTTGGTGCGGGGTTGAGGGGGTCCCTTTGACTCCAGCCCTACTCTCTAGGAACGTCTGCTTTCACCGCAGTGGGAGTGATGGATTCATACGTCCGTCACTCCTGGACACACTGAACCCCAGATTACTACCCACCTTTAATACCCTTTTCCTTCCCAGAACTTCCTCTCATTCCTTTCCTAAAATGATTTCCACACTGCATCCCCAAAGATGACATAGGCCCCGAAGGGAATTATTTTCCTCAGGGCCTCTTGTGTGGAACGAACGTAAAGCAATTCCAAGAGAACACAACACAGTGCATATATAGTTAACAATAGCAATGTTGTTTTGATACAGGACGATAGATAATGATGGACAATAACCGTGTTTTAAAACAAGAATCATTTAAACAAAAAATGAGTATAATATAAAACTGGAGGCAGCTATATCAAGAAATGAGAAATATTCTGAGTGCACAATAAACAAAAAGTAGAGTAAGGAGGAAACCGAAACCAAATAATTACCGGAAACTTGAAAACATGGCTTTTTACAGTATATTGAAAAGAAGATTCATGAATATTCCGATTTTTCAAATAAATTTGTTGTCAAAGCTCATTTAAATTCAGCCAAGTTTGCGATATTAGTAGTGTTAGATATTAGAGTGGAAGATACTCTCAGTATCGCCCTGGTGTAAGACCACCATTCAGAATTGAAACGTTGCTTGAAATGGCTTTAGCCGTGTTTGGTGACCAGATCTGAATAGCCAGGTACTTCCCCATCTTTCTCTTCCCTATCTCCTTCCCCTCCCCACTACCTTCAGTCTCACAACACACCCCCATTGGGGATGCCATAGTCCCACTGGCTCCAAACGGGAGCATTTGGGACTCTTGTGCGGTATTCATGTAAAAAAAAGGAGCTGAGGGAAATTTATTCCAAATGAGCGGGCCAGTTTCACGAAAATTTCAATCACAGTAAATGGCTCGATTTAACCTAGAAAGTTCGACAAAACGATTAGTAATATCATAACTATACAGGTTGTTGAAACAATTTTGCGTCATTTTTGGAACTACGGCAAAAAGTGCAACATCTCTCCTAAACTATAACGTGATACGAAACTTCAATTTCAGGATGCAAACGACTGACAAACTTAACTTGACACAATCAGTTCCAATTTTGACAATAAAACTTAAATTCACAGCTAATCAGAGTTCATTGAACCCGAATTTCTCAGATAAACAGACCCACAACTAAAATTATTTTTTTTGATGAATATCTACGTACAGAAATCTTTTTGTCTTTGCAATATCCCGGATAATTAATTTCCTAAAGCCGCTAAATCGAGAGTGCAATGTTTTTTTTAAAATAGCTCAAAGGACATCTCGCTTTCATAAAATTTGAATTGCTTCTTTTGGTCTTATGGGAAAGCAGCACCACCACGAAAAACGTGATTTTTTCTTCCAAGAACTAGTTTATCAAAGCTGACGAAGTCCCGCTGTAAGAAAACATTATTTCATTAAGGCTCGCTTATTTGCGAGAGTGCCTTAATGTGTCATGCGAAGGCAGCTTTATCATATTCACTGAGTGGGTGAATATAAAATCCCCAAGGCATTCTATAAGTTAGTATATTTGTTTTACGAATCCATTCCATCTTTACACAGCCCTAATATTTAAGGAAGTTAATCGACTGAAATGCGCAGCTTCAGGGAATAAAACGGCTCCCTGCCATTTAATGATTAAATATTTTTACAGGGAGTAACGCGATTTGAAAAATCTTTTTTAAATTTCTTCTTCGAAAGCCTTATCTTACGTATTTAGCTTTGGACATGTTTTATCGAGTATTGGCAGGTCGCCGCTTCGACATCGAGAGCTATCATCGTTCAGCCTCTGTATCACATCTGTAGGCCACCTTTGGTTCTTTTTCCTTACTGAAAACGCTACCATTAAAATAAACTAGTATGTAATACTAAATTTGTGGGTGACCGGTGAGCAGGTAAGGGGACAAAAGTACCGAGTTCCCGCCCAGGCATCGTGGGTTCAGTTCCTTTACCTTTCATTATCGCTCAAGCAATATTTTTCACTTATAATGAGGTTTTAAGAGTTTTACTCGTAATTTTTCTAAAAAAATCCAACGGACATCTTGCTGACGCGTTACGGGGTTATAACCGTATAACAGAGAAAACCAAAAATACGTCATTTTTAAATCAGATTTTAGACGTATTGACTCTTTTCCACAAAAAAATTATAAATTCATTTCGAAACATTGTTCTTTTATCTGGTAAATGCATATTTTAAATTTGGAGAAAAAAATGTTTATTTTTAGTATAATAAGGTTAACACCATAGGTTGTCGGCAAATTTCAAAAATTTTCAAAAAAGATTTTGTATTATACAACACCCATTTCAAATCATATAATCGTGTCGTAAAATAAATCAATACACTATCTGGGAAATGCATGTTTCAGAATTTTTATTTTAGTTTAAATAAAATCATTAAAAAATAAATACGTAGGTACATGTGTTTCTTGACGAAAATTGGTCCGTTTGTGTATTTATTTGCGCACTTATTATATATTTCAATAGTTTTATTCATTCTTATTTTGCTTAGACATTATTGAAAATTGATAAATACTTATGATCAAAAAATAATTTCAAAAAGTACATAATTTTAATAGTGTTATCATCGGGACGGGATATAGGTATAAAATGAAATAAAATCGACGTTGTGTTGTAATTTTAAAAAGCTGAATAATTAATCTTTCTCATTGGAACCACCCTGTACCATCGTAAGAACATCTTTCGATGATTTTCAGCCGCTGGCTGGTTAAACGCCCTTACGTGCTTAATATAATCTTAATATAAACTTGCCCATAATCCACTAAATCTTTATTCCGTCTCGCTGGACCTTGACATTTGTCTTTCTTAGAATACATACATTAAAAATATTTACATTTCAACAATTCAACGAATACGAACACCGCTTTAACAGTAATTTAACGGGGCGCTTTGTAATTTGATACCAGTTATATTTGCGATAAAAAGGCGGTATTACCCATTGAACGCGCGTTTAGAGCCTTGAAGTCATTGCACGGCGTTTAACTTAATGGCCGCTTTAGACTTGTATGCTATGCCCATTAAAATGTTATTTTCTAATTATATATTCTCCAGGTATTCTTTAAACGACTGAAAGAGTGTTAGTTAGAACAAAACAATTGTGAATATCAAAAAAATTTGACATCTCTTTTTCAGTATTTTTATCTCATCAATTAGTAATGTAAGTCATAACTATGTCCTTAAATACTGTCAATAAAATTCGCTGTCTTTATCGTGCCTGAAATATGCCAGTCAGCATGTGCATTGCATTTGAGGGAATTTTACATGTAGTATTTATTTTTTGTCCCATATTACCGACAATAATAAATTCCAATTACCAACTAAACATGTGTTCTAGAGAAAATGTATTTTTCTTTAATTGAATCTATTTGCAACATGACTTGAGTAACTTTTAAGTTCACAATCAAATTTATCTTTATCACGGCAGTAAATATATAACTAATTATATCGGTATCTATCACAGAAAAAAAAAATTCTCTTCATTCAATGGTACTTTTAGAAGTTGGTATGAATTTTAGAAGTCAGGAAATTATGCTGCATTTTTTTACATTTGTAGGTACTCTAAATACCTTGCTCTGGGTCTTCTAAACTACTACACGGTTTGGGTAATTATGTCTGAAAATGATTTTTAAAAACTAAGTATTCATGAAAAAAAAATCCTAATTTTATTCCATCAAAAATGATTGCTTTTTTTAGTTTTTGTTATTTTATGCCAAATATTTCTGTTTCATAAAAACAGAACGTCAGTGAAAGCCGGTAAAATATTCAAATTAATTTGGCATGGAAATGTGTACTTATTTCCCAAAACCAAAAAATTGTTTAGAATACGTGGAATAATGAAAAAGTGAAAAAAGCATCACTTTTTTAATATTTTTTTTTCACCGAAGAATAATAATTAATCTACTCGAATTAATTAATGAAATTAAAAAGTAATCATAAAAGCTACGAAAACTTTAGCCTCTTCTGTTTTCTTTTATTCCTTCCCTCTTGTGAAACGCTAACAGGCTTTACCTGCAATATCCGCCCTCTGGATTAGGGTGGGAGAAGCGGGAGTTGGGAGTTGGATGGGAGGCGGGAGACGGGAGACGGGAGGAGATAGAGAAGCAGAATCCAGGAAGGAGTTAGAAATAAGCCACCCTCACCACATCTCTTTCTCACCTTTTCCACTTTTCCGACATCACAGAGAACCGCCCATAAAAAACTAATTTATTGCGGAGTAATAACAGAAAAAAGATGAAGTAGCTTTCCGAAAGTCTCGCAAAATGTATTCCCAGGTGCTTTGTCTTCATATTGGAATATTTATTTTCATTTAGAAGTGCTGAAGATGAAAGTAAATTAATATACACACAAGCAGTGTTGTTCCGTTGTTCCGCTGTGAAGGTTGTGGGATGGAATAATACAATTTTCTTTTCTCGCGGAGGCTTTTGTACTACATCTCGCCCTTTCTTAATTAATTCAAGTAAAAATATTTTCTTACGAAGAAAGTGAGGATGTTAGAAACATGCTTCCCTTACTAATTTAGTAACGCCGTGCATTAGAGCAGTAGAGCAATGTTTCAAAAAAATATCTCAGGATTTTCACTAATTTTATCTACATACTCTTACCCTCACTTATCCCAAACTGTAAGGGGTGTGTGAAAATTATTTATATAATTATTTTAGAGTACTGTTACGAAAACAGTATTCCCTTTACTAACTTAAAAGCCCAAACTAAATGTTTTTTTAACGAATCCAGTTATTATTTTGATGTAATAATGCATTGTTTCTACAAAACTAACATTTCAAAACTATTCAAACAGAATAAATTCAATTAAAATTTCAATAAACAGCAAACTGACGTCGTTGTTCCTTCATTTAGTTTTGTGTCGTGAAATGGGGTGACTGTTTTGAGTAGCAACAATTATGCAAATATCCGCAATAATCAAAGTCGACTCGAATTGTGTTAATTATTATTAGCATTAAGCAATTGAAAAAAAAACAATTCTAATGTTTTAATCAGAACCAAAGATATTGAAATATAAGAGATGTGCTATCCGCATTTTTCACTGGGTGGGACTGTGTTTCTTGGTGTCGCCGATACTGTTAACCAATACACCTTAAAAAAATCTACTTACTGGACGAATTCTTTCCGTATTCAAACTATTCGATAAGAACCAATTCTATTTCTAAGGAAATTAACAGCATCCAAACATGTAATCTATGCGGAGAAATTAAGAATTAAACCATCCCTCTCCTTTCAATTGAATGAGGAGCCAAGCTAACTGTGATGTACCGTGGATACGGAATCTCCATAAATCTGCGTTCATAATTCAGAAGACAACCGGAATATGTTAGGATCCTTTACTGGATGTGATGGGTGTACCAAAAGTAGGTGAGGGTGAAATTTAAATATGAAATCGGCGGGTAAGTTGGGAGGGTCCGCCGGACCACCCGCTGTTATTGGCAAATCCAATATCCGCCTTAATTTGTCAAGCAGTGGGGTCTGGGGCTCGGGGGCCTATTAACAGACATGGACCGGATTGTCGTGGAATCATACTGCGTCATCTAGACTTAATGGGAGGATTATTTCACGAGAAAAATCCCCCCCCCCCCACAAATAATAATTGATCCTTATAGGAAGATTGAGCCGGGTTTATTGATCTCTTCTTTGAAATTGATTAAAATCCTTAATGCACTGACTTGTAATTTCTTCTTCATGATTGCATTAAAGTCTAGCAAGCTTACATCATCATTATAAAAATATGTGTTTTGGACAGTTTTTTCTTCAAAGCCGGGCCGATTCAATGAGCGATTTTTTTAGAAATTGGAACCTGTTTAAGTTCTTGACGCAAAATAGTACAATTTTATCCTCATTTTGTATATCTGAGCTGTTTTAAGAAACCCACGCTCAACCCATAATTCTGCTGATACTAACATTATTACATGAAATCACTTTTCTTTAACTATAAATTCAAGAAATGCCCAATTAGCCCAGTCATTCCGTAGTTTTACCTTGCAAAAGGTCATGTAGTAGCGATTTTGATATATGTTGTTAAGATTGGGACTCTAAAGAAAAAAAAAGTTTTCGACCTCGGGAGGATCGAGCTCGATCCGCCATCTTGGATTGAAGGTCCCAAAATTTGGTTTTTTCAAAATAATTATGAAATGGTTGATTTTACAACAAAGTTGTAATTAGTTAGGTAACGAGTTACAGTGGCGGAAATGTGAATATTTTTCTAAAAAATGATGAAATTCCCAATTTGTGTTATTTTTTCGGCTTATTCATTACATAACTAGCTGTCATCATCTAATTCATTGCCTGTGGTACTGAGATTCTGGGCTTCCATTGACAAAATCTCTTCATCTTCTTCCTCGACATCGATATGAACCTCTGGCAAATTTCGGCATGTTTGACCATTACAGCACCCACACACAATAGAACAATTCAATCCAGCTTTCCTGCAGCCACATGCAACGCCGCATCCTTTTTTACAATTACATGAAATAAATTTAGTTCGTTAGCGGCCTGCAGTCGTGCTCGGGAACGATGACAAGTTACCGACATTTTCGATAAAATCTATATCGATCGACCATGCTAGGTACCCTGGTACATCAGAAATTTCTGGGTGCTTGATTTTTTCTTGTCGGCAGTCTAATTTGCTTTGAATTTCTTGTCCCGTGTTCGTGTGTTTCGTTATTATAATGTATTTTTCTTTTTAGTTCCTTAAACATCATCCCCATGTTAATTTTATGTTAAAAAATAAGTACATTCAAATACACAGTTTGCTTCACCGTCAACATGTTTAGCTCTTTTAGCATGTCTCGTATCCGTGTGTATATGTTGCGCTTAAGTATTATTCGCATTTCGCATTGCTTTATTTTGCAGTATTTGCATTTTTTTTTTCATTTTCTCTTCATTGCAGAGAAAAAGAATACTTGAACAGTAATTAAAGTGTGGCGATATAATTGTATTATATATTATCTGGCATGTTTCTCTATTTACTTTGTTTCTGATTCTACCAAGAAATGATTTTTTTTTTTAAATTTTTTAATTGTGTAATCTGCATTTTTTGAGAAGTTCAATTTTGAGTCTATGATGACACCAAGATATTTAATTTCTTCCACTTTTTTATGATTTCTCCATTTATCGAAACCTTTGGTTCATCATGCGTATTTGTTCTACCTATATGCATGTATTTTGTCTTATTTACATTTAGTTTCAAATAATTTAATTTGAGCCATTTTGACAAAGTTTCTAAGTCACTATTTATCTTTTTGATTGCTTTCTCATAATTATCTTCTGCAATATAAATCAGTGCGTCATCTGCAAACAGTCTTATTTTGCTCAGTCTTATTTATGTTATATTTAGCACTCTCGTGTTATATTTAGCACTCATATTTTTAGCACGAAACATTAAAAACCAACAAAATATAAAAAAAATTCTAATATATTACCTAGCCGTATTATTGTTTTCTCAATTAAACTGTCAGGCACAAAATATATCTGTTATTTCATATGAACAAACTTTTCAATTAATAACAGGAACCCAATCCAATAAGGCACGTACCGATATTAGTTTCAGGAAACTTCTCAACGTCGAACGTTTAAAATTTCCAAAGCTATAATTTCAACAATATCACTGCTGAATAGCGGTTAAAGTCAATGGTTATGGTTTTATTATTAGTTTTATAATAAAAAATAAGTTTTTTTTTCTCTCGATTTTCACGTACCTAGGAAAAATGTGTAAATTCATCAATATTAGACCCATTTTCCTATAATTTTTTTTTTTACTTATTCAAGTTTTTTTTGTTCATATGAAGCGGATACTTTGTGATGTGACATTATTAATTTAAAATAAAACAATAACTTTGTAAACACCACTTTTATTTTTATACTTTATGCCGACCGGGTTTCGCTACAACCGTAGCTTCATCAGGGCAGTATAATTCTCTACTGAGTAGAGAATTATACTGCCCTGATGAAGCTACGGTTGTAGCGAAACCCGGTCGGCATAAAGTATAAAAATAAAAGTGGTGTTTACAAAGTTATTGTTTTATTTTAAATATTCAAGTTTTCTTCACGAGTAAAATGCAATACCAGTTTTACCCTCCAAATTTATAATATATAATAATATGATAAAATGTGTAATTTAATATAATAAAATAAAAATAATATAATAAAATTTATGATATATTCGAAATGTTAACAAAATAAAAATTGACAAGTAAAGTGTGCTCGACTGTTTAGTATGGATATTCTGCTTTGAACATTAAAATTTCTGCGTTTGTTTGAGCGTCATCACCACCATCGTGTTGTTGCGTGCACGTGAGTTTCGGTGTTTGTTGTTAAATAATTCGTAAACACATTTATAAGAAACAGGTTATAAAATATTGTACAGACCGATTGTATATTATGATTATCTATTTTATTTGACGCTTTTATATAAATATTTGGTTTGTGTTTTTAAAAAAATACACGTGTGCAGTTCACATGCGGTAGAAGTTTTTTTTTTGATTTTATAGGATTCGAACCCTGGTCGGCTGAATTGCAGCCCTACCACATTCGTTACACGCCTTACGGCAGGCTTGTATTATATTAAAGGAAATACTGTATTATATTAAAACCGAATAGCCGTGAAATATTAAATTTTCCGTTTCATCAGAATTTAAAATCGCTGGGCTTAGGAAGTTTTCACTTCAATCATTCATTCAAAATCAGAGTGTGCAATTCTCACGTAATAGAAGTAAAACCTTCAGAAAATTAAAGTAAATAAGAGTGGGAAGGCAATGAAACACCGCACAAATAATATTTACGTAATATTAGTAGAGCGCAGTTTTGTGTTGTTTCACTGCAAGTGCGCTCAACTACAAAAAACTTAAAATTAATCCTACGTGTTTCTTACCAGTCCTTACAAGATATTGATCAAATAAAACGAAACAAAAAATATATAGTGCATACAAAGCAATGCCAAGAGAACAAAATTAACCATAACATTTCTGTTTTGGCTCAGGTTGGTGGCACAGATAATCTCAATCAACTATAACCTTTAAAATTGAGCTTATAAACAAACAGGCCAAATCCTGCTGACGTGTTTATTTGTCTCTTTTTAATGTAGCATCATCGTGTTTCAAATCACAACAAATATATATATATAAATTTTTAGAAGTTTTACTTCAAAAATACAAAAAAAATCTCAAATTAATTGGCAAGTACCAACAAAAAATGTGAATGGCATTCGTCATTAGTACAGTCAAAAATATTAAAGAACTGCTTTGAAATATCACTTAAAATACACTGAAATGATATATCAAATTTATTATTGTCACCCTTAACGACTGCGATCTTTTTACCATTTCCGCTCTTCCAGTAGATCAGGTTTTGCTCCACATGATTAGGAAATTCGCTAATGCCTTCGCGAACACATTCATTTCCCCCTTTTTTTCTTTTCCCTGAAGTTTTGCAATTGACTCAGTCGACAACGTTGATCGAACGCTGTTGGTGTCAATCACAGGTCAATCTCTTTGACTGGGACGAGATGAATCAAGGGAAAAAGCTGATCCCGACTAAATGAGAGGGGAAAAAAAATGATTTAATTTTTCCAACCGTTCTGTTCTACTAACTGTCTTATTTCTTCTTGCTGGTTGTGTAATTGTTCAGGGAGAATTTTCTTCTCCGTGGTCGAGGGGAAAGGTTCTCGACTAGCGATCCGGAAGTCGCGGGTTCGATTCGTGTTCGCGGGTGGGCAAATTTTATTTGAGTGAATGGTGTTTTAAAAATTTTATCATTTAAAATAATATAAGGCATATTTGCGGCACGTTTCAGAGTGGAAGATACTCTCAGTATTGTACAGGTATAAGACCCCCATTCGTTGCTTGAAATGGCTTTAGCCGTGTTTGGTCTCTAGATCTGAATAGCCAGGAACTTTCCCACCTTTCTCTGCTCTATTTTCTTCCCCTCTCCACATACCTTCAGCCCTATAACAAACCCAATTGGGTGCGCTATAGTCTCACTGGCTCTAGATGGGTGCAGTTGGAACTCTTGAGGTTTTAAATTTTTTTTTTTGATAAAAAGTATATTTTTTAAATAAAAAAGATGTATAATAATTTTTTTATTAATTCATAAAATTAGATGTTAATTATTTTTTAACACTCGCAAAGGCAACAATTTAGCCGATGAATTCAGTGAAATTTCTAATTTAAATTTATGATCTATTTTCATGTAAGAGCGCTGATTCAATCTTTAACAATGATCCTTTTGTTAAATTATAACTAGATTCCTTTAATAATACTAAAAATAGTTCTGTGAAATTATTTTAAATTGAAATTTTGTCAGTTGAAAAAAAATACATTTAAAATATTATATCTTGCACACGGAGGAATTAATAATTCCATCAATTGAAGAAATATTACTATCTTTCCATGTAAAAAAAGTTGCGTACTATAGTAAAAGATAAAATGTTGCGATAAATAATACAATTTTAACGTTTGACAAACGTGCAAGAAAGTCGGGTAAATTTTGGAATTTCTCTGAATTTAAATTTCGTTTTGAAAATTCGAACTGGTTGTGGGAAGAATTCAGACAAACGAATAAGTACCTCAATGATGTAATATTTTGAACAGATTTTTTTTATTTGGACTCATTTATCAAGGGTTGAAACTATCCCGTTAGGTAGGTACCTACACATGATATTGATCGTGTATATTTACCATCATCATAATATTTTAGCGGAAAATGATTTTAATTGCCATTTTCAAATTTTCGAAAACTATGAAAACTACTTCCATTACAGTTAATTTTCATGGGTCTACGCTAGTAAGTACTATAAATACTAATGTTAACAGTGAAAAATTACGGAATGTAACTTAACTTGCCAAGATGAAACTAAGAAATTGTGTTTCTAGAGAAGCACATTAATTTCGTATGTTGTAGAATAAAAACAATCGCCTGGTATCATAGGAGGTGGCGCAAAAGTCATCAGTTATCACTCTTTCGGAAGATGCTTCCATTTTCGAAAATGGTGTATTTAGTAAGCAGAAGCTAATAATGCTAATAATAATGGTACGTGTACATTCACAAAGCACGAATCGCTTCACTCTTCAAGAACACGAAATAATTGCGTCGAATCAATTATTTTTATTTAAAAACAATGTTAGGAGGTCGATTGGAATCAGTGTACCAGGGTGTATATAGAAAAAACGGTTCCATGACAGTTGGTCACTTGACACTGTACACCAGCGAACAAATTACAAAAATCATATGATATAAACGTTTTATCAAAACACAAGAGTCCCAACTGCTCGCAACCGTCTGGAGCCAGTGAGACTATGAGATTATGCCAGTGAGACTATGGCATTCCTAATTTTGATATGTTGTGAGGCTGAAGATAGTGGGGTGGAGAAAGATATGTGAAAATTTTTAAATAAAATTTTAAATAAAACGTTCTAAAAAATAAAAATAAAAATTATAAAAAAATTAAAATCATATGATTTTTGTAATTTGTTCGCTGGTGTACAGTGTATGTAGGTTTAATCGGATTACTTGAAATGACGTGACTAGATCTGAATAGCCAGGTACGTTTTCCACATCTTCTTCCCCTCCCCACTACCCTCAGTATCACACCATACCAAAATTGTGGATGCCATTGGTACTCACTGGCTCGAGACGGTTGAGAGCAGTTGGGACTCTAGTGTAATTTTCAGATAAAAAAGTTATACGCAAGTAGGAATCTTTTACGGTTTTTTTGTTAAACTGACTGCACGTATAAGTATGTAGTATTTTTTATTGCCGCATGCTTCTTCGGAGAGTCGAAATTATTGTTAGTAAAAATATTTTTACAGCGAATTTTCGCTCAAGATGCCTTCAGATATAAATACATCGACTTTGGTTGTACGGCCGTATATCCTCTTTACATACTTACTTGAAGAAAAAATCTTCTAAAATATCTGGCCGGATCAATTGTCGCTGGATCAAATGTCCGGCGGATCAACTATCCGCCGGATCAAGTGTCGGCCGGATCAAATGTCGGCCGGATCAAATGTTGCCGGACCAACTGTCGCCGGACCAAATGTCGCCGGATCAAATGTCGGGTCACCGAAAAAAACTACTGTCGTTAAAACAATGCGTATAAGTTTTAATAAATAAAAAATAAGATTATTATTAGTGTCCGACCGAAACAGGACTTTCTACCGAAACCGAAACCGAAACCAAATCTTTGGTACCTGTCTTAGTTCCGGCCGAAACCGACACTTTTTCAGATATGTTATAAATCTATTGTTTATTGAAATTTGGCTTATTTTTTACACTAAACTTCTACAGACGATTATGTTAAATGAAATAAAAAAATAATAATTGAAGTATTTGAATTTTTTTTTATATTACTTCTATGAAACAAAAAAAAACTATAAAAATTAACATAACATGTTAACTACTTCTGGGAACAAAAATCAACACTTACATTTTTAATGAAGGACCTCATTAATTGAGTATTTTAATTTTAATTGCGTTTACAATCACAACATTCTTATTACACTTACATAAAATAAAAAATGAATAATTGAAGTACCTGTGTGAAAAAAATTATTTTTTTTACATTACCGCTATAAAACAAACAAAAATTTAAAAAAACTGGTTATTTATTTCTGAGAAAAAAATTTGTCAATAATCAACATTTACATTACAAAAGAAAGGACCTCGTAAACTGAGTATTTTGCTGATGATGTCGGATGATTCACGAGCCACGAACTCACCCGAAGTCAGTCGAACGTCGCACGATAATTCACGAACGCACAGTTTCGATGCTGCCGAACGTTGGGCAGATTTTCTACCAAAAGCGAAACTGATGCCGAAACTAGATTTTTTTGTCGAAACTTGCCGAAACCGAAACCGAACCTTCGCTTCGGTCGGTTACTAATTGATGGTTTTCACATGTACGGTTGTTTATCAATTGTATTAAATTTATACCGGGTTCATAGGGCAAGCTTTGTTCAGGTATTGGTGGCCGATGCGTCTGCCTGCCTGCCGTGTGTTGGGCAGGATCGAGAGAGGTTGGTTGAAGGAGGTCTTTTATCCTCTCCAGTCATTACATTAATATTTATATTATCAGTCCATACATTAATATATTACCAGTATATTGTATGCATTAATATTTTTAAATTAGAATATTTCATTTTCAAACATGAAAAGATTCAGAGAACGAACTTTTGAAAATACGTCCTTTTATTTAGGGAATCTGCAAGAAAACCCTCGCTTCACTTTTTACCTCGTTTCCCAGAGAAAATCAAAAAATTTCATTTTGGATTAATTGTTTGCGCAATATAAAAGTTGATATCTTGGATTTATATTTACCAACACATGAATAATGCATTTACGTTGTTAAAAAACTTCACTTCCATAAAATTATTGTTAAATTCAAGCGGTAACAATTAATAAATAAAACATCAGAAACAATCCCTGTTTTTCAAGACGGGAACACTGTAATGGTCCGCCACCCTTGGCTTTTGACACCGATTGTGATGAACCCTACCTAGCTGATTTACTTTTCTAAGCTTCTACCTCGTAGTTTAAATCTCGTAGCTCCTGTCTCGTAGCCACGCTCATAATTCTACCCTTATGTCCTACTGATCACACCACTAGGTATGATGGCCTGACTCAACCCTCCTTTCGGTTTATTTCTACCTCAGGCTCGTGATTTCTAAACCCCTATACCTTATAATCTAGCTAAACCTACCCTATCTTCTTAAATCCCTGCGATTTTCTCACAGTAATCAAGATTTAAGATTTTAGTTCACATTATTTCTATAATCTGCGTTGTGTATTTTTTGTTTTAGATTTTACATCTGTTTGCATACTTAATATGCACACATATGTAGAGAAGATAATGTATTACGTGTGGTAACCCATAGATTCTTTTAGAGAAAGGGTGAGAATCTTCCGATTTATTAATTATTATTATTTGAGTATCTTTTACCGAGTTTGATAAACTAACCCCGCCTTAGACTCTGTGTCTATTTGATTTCCGTAGGAATTTAGTGTGTTTATTTAATTCTTCCTATCACCGCTGATACATCGATAACATAAACAACAGTTAATAAATTACATCATTTCAAGAAATAAAAAAAAACTTATCTTACCAGTGTAGAATGTTCATATTCGAGAGTCCGGTTTTCTCAATTGGAGTTCTTGTCTGCAGCTTCCCCTAACATAATGTGTTTGTAGTCATAGTTAGTAGTCATAGTTAGTATTCACGGTATTGTTGGAATAGTAAGGATGGATGGATATGGGGAGGGGGATAAAATGTTTGCTGAAAAGTCGGCTCCTCCGCTAACCAAGTGAAAACCGATGAACAACAATTACAAACTCGAATTCTCCCAGTACGTTTGCTAGGCTTGTCCTTAGATCCGAGTTTTACTCTCTTCGACGAGCGTCTCATGCTATGAAAGGGGCCTTTCACGCCAGCAGGGGGAATACCAAGTCTTCATGCCGTTTTTCTGTCCCACTCCGACTTCCGACGCCTCCGGGTTGAATTTAACTCTACTGAGTCTAGAAGGGGTATTTCATGTCTTCCCTTATCATGTCTCTATCCGTTAAATGTGGCGTAAGCTTGTGACGGGCAGATCCTTCCTCCCACGTGACCGACCCAGCGTTACACTCCACCTCTGACTAGCT